>OX442420.1:9266118-9645543 GCA_949361645.1 Spongilla lacustris
GGAACATAAACTTCCAACATCGCACTCTAAGTCCGTCACCAAGATTTAAAAAGTCCAAGTATCTCTTTTGCATATTCTTAGACATGATCCAATTAAGACCATCTTCCTGTGCTTTCTTCTTTTGGTCTGTAATACTCACAATGATTGTAACAGCGGCTTAGACCCTTATCTGAAAGATCTACATGTAGGTCATGTTCAGGAAACATGTTTACGTCTGACGAAAGTCGACAATCTATATCCCTCCCGAAATATTATATAATCACTCACGTAGCGGTGATGTAATCCATCCGCAGCTGTGAAAAATTGGGTCTGGGTACGAGACTACCCCCCCCCCCCCCCCCACCCCCCCCCCCACCCCCCCCCCCCCCCCCCCCCCCCCCCCCCCCCCACCCCCCCCCCCCCCCCCCCCCCCCCCTGGATTCGCCACTGAACAATCATCGTGAAACACACGCAATCCCCAGGCCTATCATACTTCACGCTCCGCCTTAGTTTCGTCATCGCAAACGGAGTCTGGGGACCCGATAAATCCAGTTGGGTCCCCAGACTATTTGGAATATAAAAGTCCTGTCGGTACAAACTACTAAAGTTGTGGCACATATGAACTCTACCGTTTTTAATGATGACTTTTAAGGTGTTTTTGAAAACGTTATATTTCCACAACCATACATCCGTTTCTTGCCAAATTCGAGAAACTGATTGCCCCATCCCTTACATACATATCGAGAGTTACGTTAGTAAAATTTGACCCCGATTATGAATGTCATTAAAAAAACGGGACTCGCTTCTAACGGGACGTCTATCAATCGGATCGCTTTGCTTGTTGTCGGTATCGAACAAGAAGTCGAAAGAGAGCCGTTTGATGTTTGTTTGATCTTATAAAACCGTGTGGTTCAAGAGAGCAAACGGGATCCTGTTTTTCCTCGTCCCCAGACGGAACATAGCGCCATTTTTTTTCTTCTTCTTCTACTTCCTTTATTTGTAAAGTACTCGAGACAAAAACCGTTTCAAAGGACGCGAATGGTGCCAACACGTTCAGAATTTCAAGCGGTAGTGCCCTTTTGAGTCAGATACACGGGGTTCCTATTGGACCTTGAACTGATAACATAAATACATATATTGATAACTTTACTGGGGATAAAACTCGACACGGGAGCTGTTTCAAAGAACGTCAGTGGTATCAATAGGTTCAGAATTTCAAGTTATATCCGTACAAGTGAGTATGTTCATAGGGATCGCTTGTTACAGTAGCTCAGGCTAGAAATGGTGTGTTTCAAGCCATACGGCCATGATAGATGCTGTAAGCCACACCTACCTGAGCTTAAATAGAAGTATAGAACTACACGTGAGGCTTTGGTGTTCCTGTTCGTAGTTTATATCGTTTGCTTTTGTTAGTGAAGTTGTTATTGTCAAAATGAGCTAAACGTCGAGCGGAATACCTCCAACAGCGAGAGGAAATATTGAAAGAACTGTCGTCAGAAGAGAGCAAAGAAAAAGCTCGAGAACGATATCATCGGAACCCCAAGCCAAAACTAACCGCTAAGGAAGAACGATATCACCAGAACTCCGATCAAAAGCAAGCCGCTGAGTGGGAAAAATATCACAAGAATCCCGAGCCAATACTATCTTCAAAGCGGCAACGGTACAATGAAAATAAAGTGGCCATGAATAGTGCAGAACATCGGGACGGTTCCATCGCAACTCCTGCGAAAAGAATGCGATTACAAGAACGACCGACAGATCAACATGCTGCACGAAGCAAATGCCACCGCAAGGATAATGGGCTTAGAAAGATATCTACCATAGTACCAATACACAGCCAACATTTTTCACCTCCTAATCACGTGCGTAATAAGTTCGCCAGTGATTAGCGGGTGATATCGGAGGCGTAATTGAAGCGATAAATAACGGATCTGAGTCGTCCTAATGTCTCGTGTGTGAATCGCTCCATCAAGACCACGCCCAAAATGAAGTAGAGCCGTAAGATTTCAAAGTGTCTCGGTTGTGATAAATTGTTCTGATTCGGACCGAAAAGAATCGCCACCGTTACGGCACTTATATAAACAACCGATTCAGACCATATTAAAAAGTCAGCGATTTATATAAATTATGTGAATGTAGTGCTTGTTTTATTACACCCAATCGTAATATAAAAAGACTTGTACGGTAACTACATGTATAAAGTCCCAAACGACGGGTTGAGCTGTTTTTGCTGTGCACCCACGTTACAAGTTTCAGGACAACAATTACAAACGTGCATGTAAAATTCAACGGCATGGTGGATTTGGCTTCATGTCACTAGCACTTGATGAAGAGAGTCACCTTGGTAGACGTGGTGTGTAGTTGGGCGGGGCGGACTAGTGTCACGTGATCTTTTAGCAACATGGCGGAAAAAGTGCGAAGTTTGTGAACTACACCAGGCAACTGGAAAGCGCGAGATATTCTGCAAGACTTCAGTAAAGCACATCATCCGCCGCACATTTGGTATGTACTAACTAGTGTACACGAGGAGTAGTAGCTCTGTATCGAATAAATGCTATAGTGCAGTATTTGATTTGTTATAATACTAGTATGCAGGTGGCTCTTCCTGACAGTGAGATTCTTCGTCCATGATCCACCCTCATTGTGTACACCCGTGAAATATGTCGAAGACGAGGCAGACAGGTAGGTTATGTTATTTTCCCCCAATTATTAATTATGCGCTTGGATGTTTTCAGTTCAGAGAAGCAGGTGTTTTTGTTAATATATGGAGGTTGTAGAGCAAATCCAAACTGCTGTTCTACCAGTACTAGCATGATGATGTAAGTGTGTGAGCAAATGTGTATGTTTGATATGTTTTTCTGTAGTCATCTTGTCTCAAGTACACATAAACTCAACCGGAATTATGATGTAAGTAAAAGCTATTTTCAATTTCAATTTGTTAAATAACCTCGGGCAACTAATGGGACTGAACAAGTCCCATTTCAGGCTCCAAATGAAGAAGCTACCAACTGGGACTTGGCAGTAACTTAAGGTGAAAAGGGAGCGTTGTGTAAGCTATCGAAGGTCAGTGCTGGTAACACTTGTAATGTGTATACAAGTATCTCTCTACATGCAGGATTTTAGGATTGAGAGTTGTTGACCTAGAGATGGCTCTTTGTTACAAGTCAATTGTCTGTAGACGCTCGCTTTCCAAATCTGAAAAGAAAGTTAAAAACTCACCTGCTTGTACTGTATGCTGCAACCTCAGCTTATAATACTGAACGGTTAGCACTAATAAATTATTATAGACAAGCATTTTAATCACATTCTATTCAAAAGCAAAAGTAAGGTGCAAAGCTTCAATTGTGCAAGGAACATCTTTTCCAGGCACCCACTCGTTTTGCTATTGAGGTACGTGCAGCATCTGTTCAGACAAGTATGTGTATATTATATTATTCTGTAAACAAGGTTCAATGGTCTTATGGAGCTGTACAAGTCTGATGTTGTGTTTGTAAAGGTGTGGAATCAGACATGTCCGCTAAACCAGGAACGCTGTGCAAGGTGTGTATGCGACTCTGCAGTGTTAAAATAATTTTCAGTATTGCTTTGTTTCATGCAGTTATATGTATCAACGGCAGCATTGGTGATCACCTCAGGACATGGCACCATCCTTCTTGGCCAGGCATCTGTTAAGTTATCCTACATGTACTTTTGTATAATTATCAACACTAGGTACTGATGTTGTCTTATACAGACTATGTGTGTGCATGTATGTTTACACGTGTGTATACATAGTACATGTGTGTGTACATTGTACATGTACATGCGTGTGTGCACATATGTGAGTGTTACAATGTGTTTGTATGTATGTGTGTTACTATGTGTTTGTGTGTGTGTGTTACTATGTGTTTGTGTGTATGTGTGTTACAATGTGTTTGTGTGTATGTGTGTTACAATGTGTTTGTGTGTATGTGTGTTACTATGTGTTTGTGTTAGTGTTTGTGTGTATGTTTGTTACAATGTGTTTGTGTTTATGTGTGTTACTATGTATTTATGTGGATGTAGGTCCATCCATCAAGAAATTGGGGGAGGTTTCCGAACCATGAAAGTTCCTACTAACTTGTGGATAAAGAACACAAGGCTGTGTACTTGACGAGTTTGATTGCCCGTTGCTGACAATGGTGGACTCCCTCCTCATCACTGCACCAGGGTTGCCGAAAGTCAGGCCGGGGTCCGGCCTGTGACCGGCCGGCCTGACAGCCCCGGCCTGCCAGGCCGGCCTGCCAGGTCGGATAAATTGATGTTATTAAACAATTTATTAAAAATTCATGACCAACCACAAAACATTATGATATTATTAAACAATTTATTAAAAATTCATACATCTTCAGCTCCATCCGAGCGGGTGTTTTCGCGAGCTAAGCTGATTCAACAGCGCCAGAGATGGAACCTTCTCCCTCAACATTTGGAGGCGTGTGTCATGCTGAAGCCCTAATTACAAGTATTTAGATAGCAAGCGCGCTGTTTGCATCACTGCATGTTATGTATCTCAGACTCAGTTTCTGTATCTGTAGGAGTAATCAAATCGCTTCAAATTCGGTTTGTAGGTAGAGAGGTCCTATATCTATCGATTTGTTCTGTTCGTTAATTTTTATGCCATCCATTACGGAGATATAGTTGAACAAACAACGTACGTGCACATTTTCCCGCTCGATTCGCGCCGATGATTTGGGCAAATCGCGTCCCGCTCAAAGTATGGGAGGTGGTGATTATATCATTGCCGCGTATCGAGCGGGAAAAAGTGCAGGTATAGTTTGTTCAACTATATCTCCGTAATGGATGGCATAAAAATTAACGAACAGAACAAATCGATAGATATAGGACCTCTCTACCTACAAACCGAATTTGAAGCGATTTGATTACTCCTACAGAAAGTTATGTCGGGTTTGAACCTGATGGGGTATCGAACGTTGCAATAATGGTACTGAGCAAGTGCAAGACACAAAAATGTACATGTATTTTACCCTAGGGCAATGGTGTAGTATGAAGTGTTGAAAATAGGAAGTCGATAGCCTTTATTGTTCGGCAGATACAGCAATTCAAATGTTATAACACGATTATTTTATAATGTTATAAAACATAGGAAGTTATCTCGGAAACTGTCCCATATATAGCTATAGACATAGCGAAATGAATTAATAATTTATTATAATAAGTGGGTGGATCCCGGCCTGCCGGCCTGTCAGGTCACGGTCCGGCCTGCCAGGCCAAGCTAAATGTCCGGCCTGGCAGGCCGACCTGGCAGGCCGGACTGGCCTTCGTCTGCACTGCACTGTCTGCGCAGCGCATTAGATGATTGCAGCAGCTACATGTACATCCATGAACAGACTTTTGTTTGGACTAATACTTTGTGTACATGTACTGTAACGAGATGTAATGCTGAAGAATAAATTTTTTATAAAACCCATGTTTTCATAGCATGTTGAAATTCATACATATAATTATTCATTACGCTCGTGACTGATTTACACCGCATTCGCCCCTGAGGTAGATCTGAAAAGCATCCGATTCACGTGCGTTATACACTTTTCAAAACACACTACCCGAAGTACGTGAATAACAATGCCTATTCACAACCGATAAAAAACGTAACGGTTGTGATTCGTTTTTCAAAAGTTGGCCGTGTAAACCCCAAAGGTACGTACGTTCGAATTCGACTGAGTGATGCAATACGTATTTTGAACATGTACATGCACGCGTGTATTATAAAATAATGTTTATCAACCTTTGCGTTGCAAAGTCACCATGGACATAGTGCCCATATTACCAGGGCAACCTCATCCCTCCATCCTGCACATTCTCTCAGAAGGTTCTATTCAGCTACTGTGTGGGGGAAGGTGTCATCCTACTGACAGCTCAGACGTGTGTGGTTCTATCATTGTGGTCATACTATTTACTATAGGTGTTACAGCAAGGTTGATGGGGGATCAAGGCAGATATGGAGTTAGCAAGTCACATAGTCCTGCAGAAGTCTAAGGGCATTCTCCATTTGAAGACCTATTGAGGTATGCATAAGTGTCAATGGCCTGCCTATGCCATGAAGTTTAACCCTTCCCACTATTGTGTTCTGCCTGCATAATTTTATTCAATGTTTCTTTGAAGTGCACTGTGGTGACTGAATATGGCTTCTGTTTACCAAGCATGCTGTCCTGCTTGTATTGGAGTCTGCTTGTGTAACAAGTGGTAAGTGTATTGCCTAGTGTAGTGGTGTTGCTACATGTATGACTTTGTCAACAGCTCCAAGACTTGATTTATCTTTTCTGTTTTAGAACCTTCCTAGCTGTGCAGGTCACATGTGTAACTTTGGAAAGGAAAACAAAGGTATGGATATAAAAATCATGATACACTATTTGACTGGTGTACTCCACATATAGAAGAGTACATCTGCATGTATGGAGAAGATTGATATGGTCCTCCAGTGGGGCTACAAAAGTGAACGATACGTGTGTGGTGCTTATCCTGAAATTGGAAAGAGGATTAGTTTGGCAATGCAATGGCAGTTTAATGAAGGTATAGTGTGTACATTGGAGATTGCTAAGTGATGGAGTGAGTGGATTTGGTGATGGTGCATATAGCACTTGTTCTGACTAGGTGGAAGTCAGATGTTGCAGTTCACCGTTTTTGTCTTGGTGATATGGTGGAGTTGGTGATGGTGTTAAATGTGGTGTTTAAATTTGTGCTCTGGTCACATATGGAAATGCAGTCATCCTAATGACAGCTCAGACACATTTGACTATAAATGAGGTGGGAGGCAAAATTATGTGTTATCATTGTGGTCATACAATATTAGAAATTTGCTATAGGTGTTACAGCAAGGTGGATGGGGGGATCAAGGCAGATATGGAGTCAGCAAGCCACATAGTTCTGCAGAAGTCTAAGGGCATTCTCCATTTGAAGACCTGTTGGGGTATGCATAGGTGTCAATGGCCTGCCTGAGCATGCCGTGAAGTTTAGCCCTTCCCACTATTGTGTTCTGCTGTTAGCTGATATGGCTTTAATGTTCTGGATATAGTTAAAGATGTTGGTCCAATATCAAGGTAAATGAATGCTGCATTGAGTTGAGTGTATTAGTCATGTTTCTTTATCTACTCTGTAGAGATGTGCATCAGTGTCTTCTGTCATGCAGTTGCAAAAATGGTGGTGTGACATTTGGTTCTGAGCCTCTACCAACACCAGAAAAAAATAGCAGCTGTATGGAACACCACCAAGATACAGCAGTGGGTCCTACAGCTACCAGTGTGCCTCAATGCAAATTAACTTTCCCGGGGTGACAACTGTACATTAAAAGGCTAGCACTGCAATGATACTCTCAGATCGGTGAACGTGATGGGCTAAACAAGCATATGGCAACAGAATTTAGCCCCCTACTAAAAATGTCTTTACCTTGGTTTTAGACACATGTCCAGATATCACAGCCTTCGATACGCACGCATGAATCGATTAAGCTACCAGGCTGGGGTAGGCTCTCCAAACCCAAATGTACGTAACAATGATCATCCTTGGGTGGTGATGTAATCCATCCGCTGCTGCAAACGGGTCTGGGCCGAGACTAATAATGGGTATGAACAAAAATTAATGAAACAAGTAAATAAAAAACATTCTCTATGAGAAAGTTGGTGGCATATAGGATTTGAAGGCAATGGTGGTGTAGAAAGGATGGAAACAAGGGTATAATAATAAGGGAAAATGGAATAGTCCTATATTTAGCACACGAACAACATACCATATTCTACATGTAGAAATGTGCTAAATATAGGACTAGTCCATTTTCCCTTATTATTATACCCTTGTTTCCTTCCTTTTTACACCACCATTGCCTTCAAATCCTATATGCCACCAACTTTCTCATAGAGAATGTTTTTTATTTACTTGTAGTACGATAGTGATGTTATAGATTCACTCCGCTGGCTGTATCCGAGGTCTGATCTTAATAAAGGGTGGCAACTCAATTTTTCGTTAATTATAAGATTCCTCCGTAGAATCCCATCTTAACTGTAGTGTGTTTTATATATAGCAAGTGTTGTGTATGATGTTACTTGTATTATATAAGATTCAATTTAAAAAAAAGAGGGGAATACAATAATTAGGTCAAAAAACATTGATTTTGTGTACATGTTAATGGAAAGCTATGTTTTGCTTTCCAGAACTGAAATCTTCAATGTAAATGTATATTTTTGCACAGTTTGCATCTTACAACCTTCTTACACGTAAAAATGAGGTGGCAAATGTATTATAATTTGCGGTTATTCAAGAGTAGCCATTTTTAATACATTTAACAATAGGTGTAAGTTTGAATAAATTTGAACCATTAGTACTTATAAATTCAACACAAATTCAAATTACACTACCCCTATGTACTAGCGACGGAAAACATCTATAGGATGTCTTTTTGAACACCATCACTTTCCTCAGTGGTGACCGCCGATTTCTGCATACGGCAGTCAGACAGTAAACTAAAGACTGGATGAAACTTGTGCAATCTTTGTAATCAGGGAATGGTTAAATCTGTTATTATTAACCTGCGTCCTACGTAACCTTCAGAACAACCACTTCTATCTCCACTGTGGCCACCACAAGTACACCTACTATTTCTTCTACCAACGTCTCACAACCTCCCAATGATGGCGATGACCTTTCTATTACATTACCTCCAAACACTACCATGTACAGCCTCAGCCTGCAAAGTCTATCACACCTTTGCCTTCCTTCATACCTTCAGCTGCCATTGGGTGACCTAGACTTAAAGGCATTCACTGAACTTGTTTCTAAAGCCTATCAGTAAAGAGGTAGTATTTCGGCGAAAGAACGTCTTCTCTGTTCCTTATGGGAAATGCTTTGTCAGTGAATTAGCCAGGCTCTTTCATGCATATGCTGCTGGTTCAGCATCGGAATCAATATCATTGAAAGCTATCACAGTTGAATCAGTCCTTCTCCAAAAAACCATCTCGCCCATCTATAAGTCACGTGATAATATTGAGTGCCTAGAATGGCGTCTCAAGAGTTGGATTGACACATCACTGCATGAATTAAGGCAAGACAATTCAACATCTCCCAACATTTCACAATACCAACAGCAACCCTCGCACTGATAACAACTCAGTAGTTCATTCCTTCACCAAATTCATTCTAGAAGGTAGATGCAAAGCTGATGTCAATTTACTCACAGAATCAACCTGAGAAGGATGTCTCAGACCTAACACTGTCATTCCATCTGAACATTCCAAGCAATACACAGTGTTGGATGTCCTTTTAGAAAAACATCCTGCCAAACAACCAGCTTCTCCAGACATCATCATCATGAACAACACTGCATACACCTAGCCTCCTACTCCACACCGTATAATATTTGATGGTATTGATGCCTCAACCATAAAAGTGGCTGGCTCTCTGCAGGTCCATCAGGGATTGATGCACGAGGATGGAAACGGCTTTGCTCATCTTTTGATTCCTCTTTAACTGATCTCTGTCATTCACTTGCCCTGATGGCAAGACGCCTGTGCACTTCTTTAATTTGTTGAACCATTAAGTCTGGCCCCCTTTTTGTCTTGCCGTTTAATTGCTTTGGATGAAAACCCTGGGGTACGCCCAATAGGGATAGGTGAAGTAGCGAGATGAATTGTGGCCAAAGCAGTACTAACATGCAGTTCTGGGTACTGCATGAAAATTCAGAAAGTGGCTGGTTCCCTTCAATTGTGTGCTGGCCAAATATCAGGTATCGAGGCAGCTGCAAGCTGTACATGCAGTACATCACTCTTTTAACTCAGATAGTTGTCAAGCAGCTCTCCTAATTGATGCTACTAATGCCTTCAACTGCCTGAATCGTGAGGCTGCCCTCCATAACATACAACATCTTTGTCCATCTTTTTCTACTATCTTAATTAGCACATACATGTATGTAGTCCAACTGAACTATTTGCCAATGCGTCAACTATTCTCTCACAAGAAGGGACCACTCAGGGAGATCCACTTGCTATGCCAATGTATGTCCTCGGCATTCTACCACTAATACAGCGCTCATCCGTTTATGTGAACCACGTGCCATGGAATGCTGAAAGTGCAGAAGTATAGTGAGCTTCTTTTACGACAAGCTAGGATTTTTTTGCATTAGTATAGTAACCATAAGAGGGACCAAGATTGTTGATGTTATCCCACCACTCTTTTAGGTTGAGTACTGTAGCAGTTGCAGCAGCATCATCAGCGTACCTTACTAGCCTGAACATTGCAACTACTGGTAGACCACATCTTGGTGCTCCTCTGGGAACACAAACATTTGTCACTCAATATGTGATGGACAAAGTTGACAATTGGGTGAAGAATGTGATTGCATTATCCCACATTGCTACTACCCAGCATATTCTGCATTTATTCATGGCTTAGGTGGTCTTACCTGGCCAGAACAGTTACTGACATTGCAATGCTCTTCCAACCCCTTGAAGTTGTTACTAGTATTCGTACTAAATTCATTCCCTGCCTAACTGACAAGGCAGTTTTTGCTGTGTAATGATTTAGAACGCCACCTAATCTCACAGCCTCCTAGATTGGGCGGTTTCGGCATCCCCAACCCAACTACTACTTCTGATACTGAATACACAGCCTCATGATCAGTGTGCAAACCTCTTTACGACCTTATGATTCAAACTACTCCACTGAGGCAATTCAATAGCAAGTTGAACCCAACAAGGAAGTTCACAGCTCAAAACAAAAGCACAGCAAGGACAGCTCTTCCAACCTCCGTTCCCAGCTAGCTAACTCCACTCAATGATCAATGGATCTGGCTCCGGAAAATCTAGGGATGGTTGACAATGCTACCTATTGATGAGAATGGCTTCACCTTACATAAAGGTGCATTTCGTGATGCTCTTGCTCTTAGGTTTGGCTAGCTACCATCTAACCTTTCCTCGACCTGCACATGTGGAAAGTCGTTCACAGTAGAACATGCTCTCTCCTGTCCCTTGGGTGGCTTTCCATCTATATTTGCCACAATGAGATTCGCGATCTGACAGCTAATCTCATGGCAGAAGTCTGTCACAATGTTTCCATTGAACCAACCCTCCAGCCCATCAGGAGAGACATTTTCTGCTCTGTCAGCAAACACAGAAGATTGTGCTAGGTCAGACATTTATTGCAGCGGATGGTTTTTGGGGTAGTCGATTTGAACGGACATTTTTTGATGTCAGAGTTTTCAACCTCTATGCCCCGGCCCCTTCCAACCACACTCCCACACAAAAAGTGAATACGAGCTTCGAATCCGTGAGGTTAAGGGGGCATCATTCACCCCAATTGTCCTCTCCTGAACTGGAGGCATGGGCAGCATGCATATAGCCACTACTACCTAAAACGTTTTGCATCACTGCAGTTTTAGTGTTTAATCTCAGGGAGAACTATGGGATGGATAGGATATATTACGTCACTGCACGTTTACGGTGTCAGTGACGGAACGTTTAGCAACATGCTTCCGTCGCAACGATCCTATAAAGTGGAACGTAGGAAAGGCAGCTCATTGTTAGCGTAGAGGCTATATCATCCTTATCAACTTGCAATTGGCAGGTCTCATACTGCGCTATTGGAGACAAAACAAGACCATCGCAGTAATACTCTCATATCAGTATTTGCGCTTCGTCCACCACGTTTCAGCTGGGTGTGTTTCAGGATTTCTATTTTGCGAAATTATTTTTAATTGTACGCCCACTTGGCTTAAACGGAAAGTGGCTGAGCTTGGATTGAAACGATGTGGCCAGCTGGAAACACCTCTACAACAACTAGTTGAAGCTAACAAGGTATTCCCGTTTTTATTAATGCACTATCCAGAATTTACACTTGTCCCCCCTCAGATTGAGCTGAAAACATTAAATTGCCTTCTGAGTTACAGAGCTAGACTGAGATGTTTGACGTTGCAATTATCAGCTGTTGTGTTATGTTCAGATATGATCAGTTTAAAAGTTTAAATTCATCAGGGTAGAATTGGGGTTTCCGGCAGACACAGTGTACCATGCAATATGCTAAATGATTCACATCATTATTAATGTCTTAATATAATCACCACCTATAAATAAAGTAACCAATAAATAACATGTATGCTAATTCAGTGCATTGCAACATATATACCCATGTTTCCAACAAGGTGATACAAGTCAGTAGGAATAAATTCATCCAGCTCTCTGCTAAAACACCTCAGTCCAAATGCGTAAGCAGCTAGGTGTCTTAAAAATGGAGAACATACATAAGCAACATTTGCATACACTCATAAACAAAATAGCTTAAAAAGGTTAATCCACTAATCTATTTTGCAACATCAGTCTCAGTCTGGACCACCAGCTGCAGCTTTCAATTCGCTGTCAAGAGTGCGTAGCATTAAATAAAGTGATGAGAATTTATGTACTTACGGTGTTTTGGATGGAGCTTCCAAACACAAAGCTGTTTGGTCCAGAGTAGTGATAATGATGGTGGTGCTGAAGTAACATTTGACATGCAGCAACGCTAACATTTTCACTCCCACAATCTCCTCTTATGCGTACAGGACACCCTGCAAGGCCAAACAACACTATACTGAGCACTGTTAAAGATCGAGTGCGCACGTAAATACAAGCATCGTTCGTTGACGCCAGAGAATTCTTTCGATCCGGGTACAAAAGGAGCTTGCCTGGAAAAAGGGTTTATCCCAAATCATGTGATGTACGTCTTGGCTAGCTCGCTCGCAATACTACGCATACGAGAGGCAAAGGGTAGTATAGCCTACCAGAGTTGATAAATGCACGAAAGACGAATAAGTGGGGCCCTGGGGTCACCAAACAATCAGAGGCGGATACAGGGGGGGGGGGGGGGGGGGGGGGCCAGGGTGTCCGGACACCCCCCTTGGAACCGTTGATGAATATAATTAGCCCACATCGCGCACATATAAATACGTGATATTAATAACTGTATGCTCTGATTTCGTCACTCCATACTGCCAGAGCTGCCAAGGTCTGGGGGGTCAGATGCTGGAGGTCTGGGGGGCAGAAGCTGGAGATTGGGGGTCAGATGCTGGAGGTTGAATACAAGGTCCTCGATTTAAATTAAGTTTCATCAGTACAACCAAGCAAATTAACACGATACAACTTATATACATTATATTGTGTACCTAAATAACTTTAGACCATTAATGTTTCGATGAATGAGCTTTATTGTACTCCCAAGTTACTTTCTTAGCTTCCTCTAGAAGCTGTTTAGTTGGCTCGAATTTCTCGCAAGGATCATCAAAGCCTAGTTTCACTTGAATAATCGAAGGGAGAGTTCCATCAAGTCCAAGGCTGGGGCGGAATGGTGTCTTGTTCTTTCGAACCATGCTAAAAATCCTTTCCTCTGATGCATTGGAATGAGGAATTCATTCAACATTTATGCGCATGCGTAAAAATAAAATTGCTGGAGATTTTAGCACGTGTGCGTGTGAGCTGGAGAATAAGAGCAAATGCGTGTGTCTCCAGCCTAATGCGTGAGACTTGGCAGTATGCAATCAAACCGAAACGTGCTTATTCACCAAATAGAATTTCATTTCAGTGTTTGCCTTGAATTGGAATAACGGTAGTACCGCTCCGCCCCCACCAAAAAAATGGCTCGTGTTAATTTGAATGAACGTATTGTCGTAATCTCGAGCGCTGCTGCGCGCTGTTCAGCAAAATCTTGTTAGAGCACCATTTCTTTCCTGAAATGTTGAAACAGGTACGCGCTAGCGTTAATGGTTACGACGATACGCTCGTTTAAACACGAGCCATTTTTTATGGTGTGGGCGGAGGGTGGGTGCGTTACACGTAATCCAATTCATGGGGTGCATTAGGCTATACATCAGGGCCGTTTTGGGCAGACTTGATTTCAGTACATATACAATGTATACATACATATATAAGTTGCCTAACTTCCTATAATAATATAGTTAGCCCATGATTCGCTAAGTACATGTACATTGTTCATTAAAGTGCACGCAGCATCTGCCATTGACCCCCAGCTCAGCGGGCCTGTTTTAAAACGATTTCGAGATCGCGCTCCAGCTTCTGGGGCTCCGCCCCAGACCCCAGTATACGTGATGTGTGGGGACGGTATTAACCGAAACGTACATACATATTTTTAAAGTAATCCGCCATTGGTGTGGCACTTTTGGATACAAAAACTCCTTGTGTTTTTAATACATTACTCGCCAAATTTTTCTGGGGGTCCGCCCCAGACCCCATTACTTTTATAGCGCCATCTCCCACCCCGCCCCTTCATCAAATTCATATCGGACACCCCCCTCTCCGAATTCCTCCGTCCACTCCTGAAACAATTTGCAACTACGGCAACTGCTAGTTGAGTTGCATAGACCGAACGCCATGTGCTTAGTGAGAATGCACCACACAGAAAAAAAAGAACTAAACACACACATGCCAGTAGGAAAGTGGGGTTCAAACGAGCAAAGCCGGGGTCTGTCACGAAAAATTATGGTCCCCCCATGAAAAAACGGGTACCCCCGGACTAATTCTGTCTGAAATATTTGGTCCGCGCGTATTTTGGTCCGCCTTTAAACACGTGTTGTTTGAAGTGCTGAAGAAACAGAAGAAATTGTCAACTGTGTATGAAAATAAGAGCGAGAAAGGGGTTAGAGATGGTATGAATGCAGTGTTGCCGCGGCTGACTAATTGGAACAAGTCCCGGACGGACGGCTGACCGGATTAGACCCTTGACGGTCACGGTCACGGCCAGCAATAGCCGGCATCAATCCTTCCCGGTCACGGCCACGGCCAGCCATTAGCAGCCTATCCGACACGGTCACGGCCATTTCTGACCGCCAAAACCGTCAAATTTCGAGTTTGGCGGTCACGGTCGGCGGTCAACCGTCAAGGGCGGGGAATTAATAATTACCTGTACAAGCTTACATATCATGTACGCGTAAATCAGAAAAAGTACGCTGAACAGCTTAATTATATATAGGTATAAACACCTATTTTATAGGAAGGGTATATTTTTAAAGTTTAAACACAACGTACATATGCATGTAACAGCAAAACTCTTTCTAGCCGGGCAGAGTCCATGTCATGCGTTCAAGTAATAGTTTAGTTCGCGCTGATGGTGTACCTGACGCTGGAATAGCCAGATACTTCAGTGACATTTTAGAGACTGTGGGGAAATTGTGGGAATGTAGGGGAGTTGGCGCCGGCAGATGGATCAGTTTTCTTCCTCCTAATTAGAATCGGGTTCTTTACGATCGTCGTGTCGGCCATAATACAGCGCGCGCTATACTATACGTGACGGTCAAATCTCTGTATTTCAAAACTCCAATCACACACATGAAAACAGATATAGCTTCCTCTATTAACAAGGGGTCTATTCAAGACACTATGGGATATAGCAGTGTGGTTTCTGTAACTGGCAAAGTATAATCTTAATAATTATGTCTGTTATGATTAAGAATTAATTAATCGTGACCGTGAATAATTATGGATCATGTAACTGGCAAAGTATAATCTTAATAATTATGTCTGTTATAATTGCAGTTTAATTAATCGTGACCGTCAAAGACCGGCTCATATTTTTGACGGTCAGCCGCCAAATATATGACGGCCACCGTACTTCCCGGCTCAGACGGCCAGGCATGTTGGCGGTTCACGATCACTGACGGTCAGCACAAAAATCGGCAATTTTTGACGGTTGCCGGACGGCCACGGCTGGCCGCGGCAACACTGTATGAATGTATGAACCGTATGATACATTACTATATGCATAGGCCTTCGGCTGTAGATATACGATTCAGTGCACGTTCATGCCCGTATTGTTTATAGATGACGATGGCGTTGGTCAGAATAGTGTTCAGAGGTGGCTTTTATGAATGCGATGCGATAGCACGGACGGAGGCCCTGTTGAATACGATGGCGATGGTGAAAACGTTGAAGATGATGCTGCTAGCATTTTCACAATCATTTTATGTCGACGTCTGACTACTTTACATAGATGCTGTTCCAACAGTGGATACGTCTGCATCAATGGTGCTTAATTTTAAAGGTACTTTGCATATGAATATAATTTTCTTATTAGATCTTCATGAGGATGGGGTTTCCAAAGGAAATTACATCTGACCAGGGTGACCATGAACTCGTGCACAAAACTTCTTAACATCGATATCGAACATCATCTTACAACTCGAGCCTTACCATACACAGATAATCATTATTTTTTTTAGCATGCATAGACTAGACATTTGTTAAATTACATTGTATTGCAAGCATAACAACTTCATAGGTGGTGAATTTTAAAAGATGCACTGCTTTCTATGTTTATCATGTCTGCTTATATAAAATGCTCATTGCGGTAGGAGAAAGAGTGGTTTATTGTTACACTGTCTCACAGTCCATAAGTCCACAGTAGCGTAATACATGGTTTCACCTATTGGTAATATCAGAACCAGGAGCAAATGTTTTTAAGATGAGATTCAACTGGTATATATATCAAATGGCAAAAGTTGGTATTGAATTAATAATTTATGTGCACATTGTATAGCAATAGTACAAAAAACAGTTGAAGTTTATTTCACCTGCAGGGACATTACAAAGGCACCATCCAGTGGAAACCTTGTGCAGTGCAGTCAATGCAAAGAGTGGTACCATAAGAGATGTGAAAGTCACAGAGAAGCAAATGAAATCAACTTGGACATGTCAACACTGAAAAGAACTTTGATTATATTTATACCGCATTCATTTTCCTGTGTATATAAGTATGTAACATGTGACAGGTGGCATTGAATCAGTTAAGGTACAATCTGTAGCTACACCAAAACGTGCTGCTCAGATCGATGAGGGAGGTCAATTAGGCAAAGTGTTCTTCCATGCTACCAAACTAACGGGACCACCATTTTGCATGCCTTGTACAAATAACTTATTCAATGGGACTTTTAGCTCTCCAAACCAAATGGTAAAAATTGGGGGAAGGGTGGGGGGGACCAAATTTTTCAAGGGGGGGCCATTTATTTCAGCTGGAAAAAGGGGGACCAAATGTTTCAATGGGGGACTGATTTTTTCAGAAAATATTGGTCCCCCCGGACCATTTTTTTCTGACATATTTGGTCCGGGGGGGACTGTTTTTCGGGGGACCAATTGTTACGTGACAGGTCTAGGTCCGCTTATGCGAGTACAGTCCCAGCTCCCCGACTATGTCCGGTACTGGCTCGGTATGGGTAGTATCTGTTGGGGCTGTAGGGTTGAACTGAAAACCACTGATTCATCGGCCAAAAGTGGACAGCAAGCCCCCACTGGTTGAATCGGTAGAAAGCAATCAGGCATGTGGATCCATCAAGTAGACTCCACACAGGCATGTAGATCCATCCAGTACACTCCATCCATCCAGTGGACACATGTGGATCCATCCAGTAGACTCCACACATGCGTGTAGATCCATCCAGTACGCTCCATCCATCCAGTAGACACCACACAGGCGTGTGGATCCATCCAGTGGACACCATCCATCCAGTATACGTAGACACCACACAGGTGTGTGGATCCATCCAGTGGACTCCATCCATCCAGTAGACACCACACTGTACATGCGTGTAGATCCATCCAGTAGACACCATCCATAAAGTAGACTCCACGCTGCACATGTCCATCCAGTAGACACCATCCATAAAGTAGACTCCACACTGCACATGTGTGTAGATCCATCCAGTTGACTCCATCCATCCAGTAGGCACCGCACACAGGCATGTAGATCCATCCAGCAGACACCATATAGGCGTGACCTTCACATATGTACACTTATGCACACCTTGTACACATGACCCTCACATGTATATACTAATGCACACCTTGTACACATGACCCTCACATGTGTACACTTATGCACACCTTGTACACATGACCCTCACATGTGTACACTTATGCACACCTTGTACACATGACCCTCACATGTGTACACTTATGCACACCTTGTACACATGACCCTCACATGTGTACACTTATGCACACCTTGTACGCATGACCCTCACATGTGTGTACACTTATGCACACCTTGTACACATGACCCTCACATGTGTACACTTATGCACACCTTGTACACGTGACCCTCACATGTGTACACTTATGCACACATACATAAACCTTGTACACATATATGACCCTCACATGTGTGGGGGTCATGTGTACAAGGTGTGTATACCCTCACATGTGTACACTTATGCACACCTTGTACACATGACCCTTACGTGAGTACACTTATGCACACCTTGTACACATGACCCTTACGTGTGTACACTTATGCACACCTTGTACACATGACCCTTACGTGTGTACACTTATGCACACCTTGTACACATGACCCTTACGTGTGTACACTTATGCACACCTCAGTTGTACACATGACTGTCATGTGTGTACACTTATACACACTTTGTTCTAGTACATGTATGAGAGTATTACTGCGATGGTCTTGTTTTGTCTCCAATAGCGCAGTCTCCAATAGCACAGTATGAGACCTGCCAAGTTGATAAGGATATAGCCTCTACGCTAACAATGAGCTGCCTTTCTTACGTTCCACTTTAGGATCGTTGCGAAGCATGTTGCTAAACTTTCTGTCACGTGACACCGTAAACATGCATATATGACATAATTGTGATTGTCATACTGTGGTCTTTTATTAGCTATATTTGAAGAGGATTTTACAAGTGGAGCTTTTTTTGTTTTCCGATTATCACTTCTCAATTATTTTTTCCACTCCGATGTCTATTTTACTATTACTAATTTAACTATTACTATTTTAACAAGTTGTTTCCCTATATTTTTTAGCTGTGGAAGCGTGGTGTTTTTTTCTTGTAGCCAAATAAAGACTTTGACACAGCATACTGACAGAATTATGAAGGATAAAGTACTACAAATTTATTTTTTCAGAAAGCTGGATTAGCTAATCTGCCGGCAACGTACTGCACAGCTGCATAGCAATACAAAAAAAAAAATACTGTACATGTGTTACATTGTACTTGTACATAAGCGGTACATAGAGTGATATACATCACTGATATAAAATGGTGAAATCATAAATGTGGATTACTATAAACAGTTTTGGCTTCTCAGCCTGCTAATCTGCAAAGGTGAAGTGTGTAATTCTCTCCTTGGGCTATACCATCATGATATGGCTGCTCCAACCTTGGACTTGTCAAGCAACAACCGAAGCATCCCCTTGGCTACAAAACAAGAGGCTTGCAGAATCATCCTTCCTATGGTGGGTACATCTCCAAGCAGCCACACCCACACAAAATCCACTAGTGCACTATGGCACCACAAACCCACGCACTGTACATTAAGGGGAATCCCCCTCACACATGCTTGTACCTCATCAGTCCCACAGCCTTCATATACTCTTTCATCTTTGTGGGGAATATTTTTTCCCACCAAACGCAGGACAGATGCAATTCACCAAAAAAGATAAGAGGTAGCCATGCTTACGGCATGCTATACATATCATGTTCATGTATGTCATGCTGAGGGCTGGCCAACATAAATCATGATAAATGAAAATATTATTAAATATATATATAATTATAATTATTATACATGTGTACATGTATATAATAGAATGACTCCCAGACAGGGCTGCCGCGATATATCGCGATATTTTTTATATATCGCGATGTGCGATATATCGCGATATTTTTATGGTCATATCGCGATATTTTTATGGTCATATCGCGATATTTTTATGGTCATATCGCGATATTTTTATGGTCATATCGCGATACAAACGTACATGGGATATACGGAGATAGACGGAAGAATAGACGGAGATAGACGAAAAGATGCAGCTAGTGTTGGGCCACACACATACATTCGAGTTCCGCTGCGGTGCTGCGTACAAATGTACTGTAAATTATCCGCCCCCAACATCAGCCGCCCGTGTAAGTATTTAAACTTGTAATCGTGAACGCTTATTGTAGGTATACTTTAATAAATTGCGTTTGCGTAGGCGGAAACTGGTGATCTAAATTTCGTCGAAAATTGTGACCGTATTTAGGATTTCTCTACGAGTGCCTAAGAAGACGCGCGCTTTGTAAAGTTGCTTGCAAGGTATTTAGGACTTTATTGCTAGAATACAGAACAAAAGGGGTTGCCCGATACACTCTTGGTATCTAAATCAGGCCCGTAGCCAGGGGGGGTTCGGGGGGTTCGAACGAACCCCCCCCCCCCCCCCCCCCCCCCCCCCCCCCCTCAGAGGATAAAGGTCCTGCACTCCGCTTACGTGGAAGTACTATGGTGCCGCCGTGCAGGCAGCTCTCTAAGGCGGATTTAGGCGATTAGGCTTCCCTGACCAATAACGTATAACATAATGTAACGGTTAACCTGTATTTATTATTATTATTACGTCTCAATAATTAAAAAAGCAATTTGCGCCGGTATAATAATTAATCTATACGCCGTCACATGAATAATCGCCAGGCCGATCGACTATGCCGGGTAGCTCCCAACTAAAGAATAGAGAGCGTAAACGAGCCGCTGCATCTTGCCAGAAAATCGATAGCTATTGAGAAGTACCAGCTAGGATGACTTGCCCAGCCCTGTGCTCATCTCACTTCGGCCTAGCAGTCCAGCCGCAGCCATCAAGGAGTGTGACAGTGATCTGTACCCCATGCAATGTCAGAGTCCTTCTGCAAATCGTCTGCACACTGCCTGTGACGTCTTGCGAATGCGAGCGGCCGGAGTGCTAGTGCTCTTCGAAGACTGCACAATTATATGAGAGCCTCGATGGGAAATAGCCGTCTTTCTAGCCTTGCTCTCCTGCATATACATTATGACATGGACGTGGACTTAGATGAAGTTGTCACACGCTATGCCCATTTGCACCCAAGGAAGCTTGAACTTGACTCTATTATCCACCCTTGAATTCTGTTAAAACAATCTGTCACTGTATAGTTTTTATATATAAATGTATAACCTGCCTAAATATGTAGTATTTTTCATGTGCCATTAATTCATATATGACTAAGCAGCCATTGAATCAGAAGCATTGTTTTGTTTTGTTTTTTAAAGCGAAGATCGACTTAGATTGCATAGCAAAACGACATGTTAGGTTTAGCCCCTTCCCCTCTTTTCATATCAGCCAGCTCACCTTGGAAGGTCGCATGATATTGAATTGCTCATCTTGTTTATTTTAATTTTCGGTTGTGAGTGTTTTGGTACATGTACATGTGTCTGCAAACTATTAATTCTTTTGTGTTGCCAAATCAATGTTTTCAAAAGCTTCCGCGCGAAGCGCGGGAGGGGGCACATCCCCCTCCCGCACTCTCCCCCTTTTGGTGACCCACGCCCACTTTGGGTCCACATTTCTTTTTCTTTTTTTCGAACCCCCCCTTTTCCTGACCTGGCTACGGGCTTGTAAATGTAAGCCAGCATACGGCGCTATTTTGTGTGCCTCGTTGATTTCCATAGTAATCGGTCGCGATTAGCCATTCCCTAGATTCTTAAAGCACTCACTTGAGGAAGCGTTTTCCATGTTTATTAGGTCCTAGCCTATATCAGGATAAAATTTCATGAGCTTTGGATGGTGCCCAAGGGTCCATTTATCGGCACTGGTGTTTACTGTTGGATTGCTTAGAGCTTGACATAATAATGCTTAACCTGGTATTTCTGTGTTAGAGCCCTGGGAATTAAACTTATTTTTTGTATTTTCAACGCATAGACTATCTGTTTTGTTTATGTGTCAAAGAGTTGTGTGATAGTTCTATTTAATACGCACCGAATTCGTCAAGGCACGCGTTAGTTATGGAAAGTATTGTACAGCATGGACCGCCATATCATTAAAAACAGCTCAATCATAAAAATATGATGGTGCCCACACAGCGTATTTTTCAAGACAATATTTTCATGTTAGTGTATCCTAGCTATGCAGTAGCATTGAGAAATACATCTACCCATAACCAGCATATGCCCAGTTATTGAAGTAGCTTTGGATCAAATGGCAGGTGCTCTCCCTGAACCTTGAACTACAAAATTCTGCATGCTACAACAGAACAAGATAAGATAATAGATATTGTAGTACACTAGCTACTTGAAGTATACATGTATAGTAGACTCAGTTGCATGGCTACCTTGAAGGTACTTTAGCTCATCTATCACCATCCATTGTTCACCAAGTATGTTTGCTGATCACAATGCACCCTTGGCCTGGCTAATTACCTTTATAGAAAAGCATCTAATGTTAAATGATGGAAATGTAAGATGTATGGAACAATGCAGTGGTTGTGTGCACACTCTCAGAACAAGCAAGAAAATATATAGCCCGGTTAAATTTTGCATCTGACAAGCTTAGAGAGTAAAGTTAGTTAGTAAACAACATGAACACAACATTTCTATATTGCAAGATCAGCAACTTAAAGATAAGATTCAAAAGAAGGAGAACAGTTCAAGGAGGAAGATAGAAAAGAAGTTGCAATGTGTGGCAGAAAAGGAAGTGGAATTATCAAATGAGTTTCCTAATATCTCATAATGAAAAAAAAATTAATGTAATATTTTTGAAGCGATTTATCCAACGTGTCAGTTATTTGTAATAATAAAATAATGAAGGTAAGCATAAACAATGCACAATAAGTTACTATACTAATAAAACGATACAGAATCCATAACAGAAGCAGCATTTCCACATTGTACTGCAACTGATTGCCTTTGTAGCAAGTAAGAGCCTACATTGCACTCTCCTGATGCCTGCCTAAGGTGATGGTCAAGCTCTCTCCTGATGTCTCAATGGCTATGGGCGTGATCAGTTATTTATGGTCTGTATATTGAACACCTATGGTATGTGGATCATCAACATGTGCTATTCAATGGACATATAATATGTGTAAATCAATCAAAGAAGTCTCAAGTTCCTAAAGTAATTATTACACATTGGAAGAATGATGAATGTGAATAAATAGGGGAGAACATTATGATATCGCTATACGGGCTATTGCCGTATTGGCAGCTAGATTATATAAAGAGACACGTAAATTTAGATGTAATGTGTATTTGACTCTGTGAACCTTATAAAGAGTACCTATGTTGTATTTTATGCAAATATGGCATCATTATCTTGAATTCTTTTACAGTAGTTGCATGGAGAAGTCAAGCGGTCACAGTTTTTTATATCGCGGTCCATTCACATCGCGTACATTGTTAGTCACCAGCGACGTAATGTTTGAAACGTTATAAAATAGTAATCTGTTTTCCGTGGCAAAAGCATATTTTTGATGCATTCAATTTGCTCTTTTAGGCTATGCATAAAAGTTCTAGTTTTATTCATTTTCAAAAATTTATTAAAGTACCTACTTATTATAAGTACCTCTTTTTCACCATATTATACATGTATTATTTCCTGAAATATTGTCACGGAAGAGTTCACGGTTATTGAGATAATATCGTTAAACACCAGTCTTTGTTCGGACTACTTGTATAGTGGCAAAATTACAACACGACCCTAAAATCATTTTGGAATCATTATATGTGATAGTCCTCTCTTATAAATTCTTTTCCTGCATGTGATATTATATGCCACACAAAATGTATTTATCCAGCCGGTCAAGTAACGGAGTAAGTGGCTTCATGCTTTTCTGGTGTATAACTCATGCCGTGGAGCAAGCCCTTTCTAAAGGTACAGTCGAGGCTAAGATAGCTAGATACTTCCTTATACCATTTTGGCAACACTCCCCCCCCCCCCCCCCGGGCCGGCCTCTTCCCTCCCGCGCCCTATAGCATTTTTTCTTGTGTAGTCACCACCAGTGCTGCCGCGATATGGTCTTTAGCCGATATCGCCTATATCGCGATATATCGCGATATGAGTAAAATATCGCGATATAATATCACGATATTTTAAAGTACTCAGGGCAGTTAAGGCGTGGGTTTTAAAATTATAGAGTTAATGAAATTCATTGCTACGTTATCGCACGTGACTTATTTGAAGCTACACAGCCAAATTGTTACAAACTGTCCCAGATATGATATGCGCAACATTCTGAGACAAGTATGTCGAGCATATTTGGAGCATGGTATGATAGCAAGCCACAATCTGGCCCAGATCATTTTGACAGCCACCATAAGATATGGCGCTACATTCTGGTGCATAAAGGCAACAATATGTAGCAGAATTTTTGACATAAGAACTTCAGATTTAATACATATATGGGACCAGTCCTGCGAAATTTTAGATTACCGTTTTATTTGATTGTGCATAGGATCGTCGGGTTTTGTACTAGTAATATGAGAAGTGACTGGAGAAAATAGCCCAAGAGAACCTTCAATCCAGGAGCGGCTCTCAGGTAGGCCCCATCATAGATTAAATACTTCTTCCACCAGTTCTTTTGAGACAGTACGGCAGAAGGGAGTTCTAATTAGTGCATACCTTTCTGTCCAAGTACGTCTTCCCATGATGGTAGGTAGCTCGAAGAAGTTAACGCGTAAGTAATATTATATATATATAAATGGCGAACCTTGCAATAGGGCTACAGGTCGTAGTTGTGGCTGCAACAGTCTTGTTGGGAGTGTTTCTGAAAACTAACGTGGTAAGGATTTAGCGTTCTTTGTTCGAATTAATTCACGCATTAGGGCTCTACACCACTGTATACGACATAATGCTCAAACAGATAAGTGTCTGGAATACAAAGTAACATGGACTGCGGAACATGCCCCCTTTGCTGGAAAAGAAGACAACACACCTCATCCTTCATGACATGGTGAAATGGGGTCCATGTTTCAGCTTTCTTAGTTAAAAGGTTTTTTCATTTCGAGCATTATCTTATCCTTCAAGGTGGGAGTCCTTCAACTCCAGTGTAAGGATGTACATATTCAGGAACAGACTTGCCTCTAGCCAAATGGTTCTGTATTTTGCAATATTTGTCATGGTGGCAATACAAGTGAAAGGTGTGTTGCCTGTCCTGCTTTTAATAATGTTTCAAACATCTGGTAATCATATTTAGGTGTGGTGGTGCTCTAAAAGAACCTAATCGTTCCATTGGTACAACACATGGTATGCTGTATCTCTGTGTGTGTGTTCATTCTGTTTGAGTACGTATGTGTATGTTTGCATGTGTGTGAGTATTTGCATAAATTTTGTGAGTGCTTTTGAGTGCGTTTGTGTGTGTTTGAGTGTGAGTGTTGTTCACATGCATGATGTGTGAGTGGTTTAAGTGTGTGTGAGTACATTGTGTTGAAGGTACGAGTGTGTATCTGAGTTTGTGTGTTCAAGTACATTGTGTTTGAGTGTGCTTGTGTTTGAGGGTGTTTTTTAAGTGTGCGTGTGTTTGAGTATGTATATATATGTAAGTGTATATGTGTGAGTGTATGTGTGAGTGTATGTTTGTTTTGGAGTGTTTGAGACATTGTGTTTGAGTTTGCATATGCTTTTCAGTGTGCATACGTGTGTTTGATTGTGCATGTCTGTATTGGGCGTGTGTGTTTGAGTTGTGTACAGTGTATGTGTGTCGGGTGTGTGTTGGTATGAGTGTACATATGCATGTGCGTATGTGAATGAATGTTACTGTCCACTCTTCCGCAGGCAATTCATGAATGCAATGCTGCTTGAGACTGGCGTAATTCTGAAATATTGACTGTGAAATTATTCAGAAGAACACACTTGATGACTGGAACAACACTGTATTGCTTTTTAAAATATGTATTCATGTATACTGCACACTTTTATAATAGATTTCCAATAATAGCGATGACGGTTGAACATGAATACTATTGTTTGCACCTTTATAAGCAATACCTTACAAGGGAAACAGCATTTCTGGCACGGTATGTCATCAATCTGTTCCAAATACGCACACATATTTATTAGCGTATGGTACAACATACCTCTAACATAGGATTTCCCCACATAGTATGGAGCAGACTGTGTCAACCTAATGAAATTTATATGTTGCCATATAGCGTATATTATGTGTACATATTTGGCCCAGTAACTGCAATTTGGCTGTGTATGCGGCCGGGCGGCTGATATTGTCATTCTCTCTTGTTATGTTCACTGCGTGTGTTTTGTTTCGATCTTTAAGTACGTTGTATAATGTTTGTGTGCTTGTATGTGGGTGCGCGTGGGAGCCCGTGTTTTGTGTCGTGTGTGCTTGCGCGCGTGTGTGTGTGTTATACGTATAATTTTAGTGTTGTGGTGTGGGGGGCGTTATTTAGTGTCGTGTGTGTGTTTGTGTGTGTGTGTGTGTGTGTGTGTGTTAGTGTGTGTGTTTGTGTGTGTGTGTGTTTGTGTGTGTTTGTGTGTGTGTGTGTGTGTAGGCATGTATGATGCAGTATATGTTTACGTGCAAAGGAGCCTAGTCGTGCTTGGTGTAATAATAAACTGTTAAGTCATACGAGCGTGTTTATCTTGCGTGCGTGTGCGTTGTGCGGTGTGTTTTGAAACGATAACTGAGGGAGGTATCAGGACCTACGTTAGTAGGTCCTATGTAGGATTTGATGTGTGATGAATACGATTAGCAAAATACCCGATTCCACTATTGCCGATGTGCCGTAGAATCAGTTGGACTTTAGCGAGCATATTTGGATACAGCCAACGATTACCTACAATATAGTAAAACTGCCGACGCTTAGAAAGCTCAGACAACAGAGATAACGCTCACTCGTTCCCACACTAGAACCTTAAAATGTGGAAAAAACGGTATTCCATCTTCCGGATCTGATAAGATAAAATTCGCTCGGATAAGAGGTTTATTGCATTGTATCTTTGTCACGATTGAAGCGTAATGTTTGCGGTTATCAAAAGGAACTGTAGGAGATAAGTTAGAAACTTTATGCCGAATTTGTTTGGTACTATTACTTTCCTATTTTGAGTTATACTGAACACAATTTCGATCTCTAGCAAACTTAGTTATGTTAACACGTAGCCCACAACAGATTTTATCAGCTTCTAATGCCTTATATGGAGGTCGTGGCCAGATGCTATTCCAAATCTAGAAGGGTGCCCTGGCTCTATCACCGGAAACACGTGTACATGTACAGACATAATAGTAGAAGCCATTTTTTGACGAAAGTTGTGTAGACGAGTCGCAAGATGAATGTGAGGAGCGTGACAGTATTCAAGAAGCGCATGAAACAAAGTGAGGTAGGAGTATACCGTTTGGGTGCAATATCCAAGTTTATTCGCGCGCAAGGGAATGGTATATCCTTTGCGTGTGTTCTTGCAAGTCGTCTGCGATTTACAATGTTATCTGTATCCCCCCCCCCCCCCATGTATGCTCAGTACGCTATGCAATCTGGCCGATGGCCTGCTGGTAGGACCATTTATAAGTGAGTTCTGTTGTGTTCAATGCATGGTTGCTCCTCTATCAACGGGAATATCCTTCACAAATGCGTGTAACCCGATAACTCATGTCTCTCCTATGACAGAGCATCCTTGGAACTAACCCCATAGTAGTTGCTACAAAGCTTTGTTCTTGACATGGCCACAAGCACTGCTGCTCAGAGGAAGGTATATTGTTTTCATTCAAATATGTGTGTCTGCCAGTTGTGAGCTGTTCTTGGCCAATGTTGTTAGGTGGAGATGGAGAAAAGGAAAGGGAACACCATCCTACCACAATGAGGAGTGGAACACTCTGGAAGGGTGGGTGTATGTGTATGTTTGTGTGTGCTATGTTCCACGGATATGTTGCCAAGTTATCTGTACAGGTGTGATGTTGTGCTTGCTATCCCATCTTTTGCTCGTCCTCTTTCCTCCTGTCTCATCCTCTCTTCTCCCTTCCCCTCTCCCCCTTCCCTTCTCCATTCCCCTCCTCCCCCTTTCTCTTCTCCTTCCCCCTCCCTTCACCTCCTCTCTTCACTTCCCATCCTCTGTCCCATTCTCCCTTCACCTCCCATCCTCCCTTTCCCTCCTCCCTTCACCTCCCATCCTCCTTCCCCTCTTCCCTTCACCTCCCATCCACCATTCCCCTCCTCCCTTCACCTCCCATCCTCCCTTCCCATCCTCCCTTCCCCTCCTCCCTTCCCCTCTTCCCTTCCCCTCTTCCCTTCCCCTCCTCCCTTCCCCTCCTCCCTTCACCTCCCATCCTCCCTTCCTCTCCTCCCTTCACCTCCCATCCTCCATTCCCCTCCTCCCTTCCCCTTCCATCCTCCCCTCCCATCCTCCATTCCCCTCCTCCCTTCCCCTTCCATCCTCCCCTCCCATCCTCCCTTCCCCTCCTCCCTTCCCCTCCTCCCTTCACCTCCCATCCTCCCTTATCATCCTCCCTTATCCTCCTCCCTTCACCTCCCATCCTCCCTTCCCCTCCTCCCTTCACCTTGCATCCTCCCTTCCCCTCCCATCCTCCCTTCCCATCCTCCCTTCCCCTCCTCCCTTCACAACCCATCCTCCCTTCACCTCCCATCCTCCCTTACCCTCCTCCCTTCACCTCCCATCCTCCCTTCACCTCCCATCCTCCCTTCCCCTCCCATCCTCCCTTCCCCTTCTCTCCCCCTTCTCCCTTCCCTTCCCTTCCTCTCTCCTCTCTCACTCTTCTTCCTACCCCTCCTTCACGAATCACTTCCTTCTCCACCTCTTTGCCCCAACACAGCTGGATATCATGGATACAGTTTGGCCATGATGGTAGACCTATTCTGTGCTATACTCATTGGTGGTGCTTTTGCACACCACTTATGAAAATGGCAAGCAATCTGTTAAGCATCTTTGGTGTGAATGGCCAATTGCTTTAATCATATACATACTCACATCAAGGACAGACATAATCTGATGCCTTTGCTACTGGCTTTGGAGAACGCATGCGTACATGTACCTTCAGTCAAGAGATGAGGGCTTTGAATCATGTGAGGATAGTTTCATGATGGGGGGGGGCCGGGGGTGCTATGCTTCGGTTGATCCTGATAAACCATTTTTGGTAGCTGGTAATCCATAGTGGTTTAATGAAAAGCGTGTTAGGCTAGGCATTAGAAAATGGCATTAAATATCATGATGCTCTGGTTGGAGCCAGGGTAAGGGCGTTTGTGGTCTGAGCATATAATGTTGTACCTTCACTACTAATACCTCCTCTCCTCCACTACCACTTCTCTTATAGGGGTCCCCTCGCCTTTCAAAATAACCTGGCTGAGAGACTGGGTGTTGCTCACATGCCAGTTCAGGTACTTAGCTGTTTAAAAGAAAGAATTATTGTGTGATTTAATAATGATAGCAAGTGAGCAGATCAAACTGTACTATACTGCTGTGATGTGATGCACTATATTATATTCCAAGGTTGACCCTTCTTTCTTTGTTTGCTCTCATGCATGCAACGTGTAAGTAGGAACCCGCCGGAAACAAGATATAAAAATTTAATTAAAATAAAATTGGTGATGTAGGATTTATAGACAGCAATTGAGTAAAAAGTAAGGAAACAAGGAATTACGGATATTATGCATTCATTAAATTATAAATATTACATACCTACATTATTTAGCAAATTACTTGCCTGAAATTCTCTGCTAAATATAGGTATGTAATATTTATGAATGCATAATATCCGTAATTCCTTGTTTCCTTACTTTTTACTCAATTGCTGTCTATAAATCCTACATCACCAATTTTATTTTAATTAAATTTTTATATCTTATAACTGAGCCCGTGTTTTGTGTCGTGTGTGCTTGCGCGCGTGTGTGTGTGTTATACGTATAATTTTAGTGTTGTGGTGTGGGGGGCGTTATTTAGTGTCGTGTGTGTGTTTGTGTGTGTGTGTGTGTGTTAGTGTGTTTGTGTGTGTGTTTGTGTGTGTGTGTGTTTGTGTGTGTGTGTGTAGGCATGTATGATGCAGTATATGTTTACATGCAAAGGAGCCTAGTCGTGCTTGGTGTAATAATAAACTGTTAAGTCATACGAGCGTGTTTATCTTGCGTGCGTGTGCGTTGTGCGGTGTGTTTTGAAACGATAACTGAGGGAGGTATTCAATTATCGATCGATTCTAGCCTAAGCCCACCTGCCTGGGCCTACTAGTACTACGAGGAAGGTGTGCAGGCTAGATATAAAATTGTGCAAGCAATTAAGTGTTTGCTACATATTTAGAGCGCTACATATGGTATATATGTACAGACGACCCAACATGATTTAGGAGTGTGTGCTATACTGGTCACTATCTATGGCTATCTCTCTGCTATGTAGTACTGTGTTTTAATAATCACACTTCAGACATGTAGATGGTTCCCTTCAGCGCCCATGTTCCCTTCTCAATGCCCTAGCTGGACAACAGGAGTGCTCTAGAAGAGGCAAAAGGTGCACAGAAGGCCACACTGATGTTCCCTCCTCACACTATGCCCATGTTCCCTCCTCACACTATGCCCATGTTCCCTCCTCACACTATGCCCATGTTCCCTCCTCACACTATGCCCATGTTCCCTCCTCACACTATGCCCATGTTCCCTCCTCACTTTACACCCATGTTCCTCCTCACACTGCACCCATGTTCCTTCCTCACACTACACCCATGTTCCCTCCTCACACTACACCCATGTTTCCTCCTCACACTATGCCCACGTTCCCACCTCACACTACACTCATGTTCCCTCCTCACACTATGCCCATGTTCCCTCCTCACACTACACCCATGTTCCCTCCTCACACTACACCCATGTTCCCTCCTCACACTACACCCATGTTCCCTCCTCACACTACACCCATGTTCCCTCCTCACACTATGCCCATGTTCCCTCCCTCCTCACACCACACCCATGTTCCTTTCTTGCACCACACCCATCATCCCTCCTCACACCGCATACACGTTCCCTCCTCACACCACACCCATGTTTCTTTCTTACACCACACCCATCTTCCATCCGCACCACACCTATTGTCCCTCCTCACACCACACCCATCTTCCCTCTTCACACCACACCCATCTTCCTTCCTCACACCACACCCATTTCCCCCCTAACACCTCACCTATCTTCACTCCTCACACCACACCCATCTTCCCTCCTCACACCACACCCATCTTCCCTTCTCACACCACACCCATCTTCCCTTCTCACACCACACCCATCTTCCCTCATACCACACCATATAATAACATACAGGAGAATACATGTAGAGGGTATACAGAGGACTTTCAGGAGCATTGCCATAGAGAGCTCCCGGAATAGTGTTTATCTTTGAAAGCCGTTACACGCTTTGTTTATGTGTGTGCGTGTGTGAGTGTATACGTTAGCACCCACAAAACCCACAATCGTTTAGAATGCGGTTTATGGGTGGTATCCGTGTCAGCACAACTCAGCAGAACCCACAAACGCTTATTATAATTAAAAAGGCTGGAGATTCAAAACAAAAACTTGCGTACGCTCCACTATTCCACTATTACCCTAGCAGCCGAACGATATCCCGCCATAGCGGCGCGCGTGCGTAACCTAGTTACGTGGCGGCGCGCGAAAATGGAGGTAGTACGCAACAAAAGCAACGCTTACTGAGTTGATGCCGTGCCAGTTAATTTTTTTTACATCTACCATAAAACTCTAGAGTCATTGTACTTACCGAATTGCAGTAGGACCAGACGATCATGATCTTGATTACCAAGTTACTGTGAGTATTAGTTGATTAAATTGATAAAAAGGTCCAAACTTTAGAGCGTTATTAAATTTATCTGTCCGCTAAGACTGAATTCAGAAAGGTCCTACCGGCACTTATGTAGTCCATAGTAAGTGCAATATGTACTAAAGTTTTTAAGACATTACTGTCACGTCTTCAGTTCCGTATTTGATTCCATACGGTTAAGGTATATATTCATTAATTGCCCGTGTCCGCGTGACGTCATCACGCATTAAATGCAATATTATATCGAGTTTAATACGGGCTTTAATATTATGCATTCATAATTTCAATAAAGCACAGTGCATAGCAACTATGTTAGAAAAAAGGTTTCTATTGAGAACCCATGCCTTAACTGCCCTGAGTATATTCATCGAGCAATTATTAATCATTAACCACACCATTTTCATGCAAGTTGAGGCTGCGTTGTTGTGGTGGCGACACAAGAACAATCGCATAAATGCTATATGGCGCGGGAGGGGGAAGGCCGGCGGAAGGGGGGGGGGGGGGGGGGGGGGGGGGGGAGAAGAGACACTATACCAATTGGTATACATATACCGGTATACATGAATAGAGTGTTGCCAAAATGATACATATAAGGAAGTATCTAGCTATATCTTAACCTCGTCTGTACCTTTAGAAAGGGCTTGCTCCACGGCATGAGTTATACACCAGAAAAGAAATCATGCATGAAGTCACTTACTCGACACTGGATAAATACATTTTTTGTGGCACAAAAGCCACACAAAATCACATGCAGGAAAATTAAGATTTTCAGAGAGGATTAAATTACTCCGTGATTGAACATGAATTATCTGCTTTCCGATCACGTAATGATTCCAAAATGATTTTATGGCTCCATTCATCTTCTTCATCGAAAAAAAAAGACTCGTGTTTAACGATATTATCTCCATAACCGTGAACTGTTCCGTGACAATATTTCAGGAAATAATACATGTCAGTATAATATGGTGAAAAAGAGGACTTATTGTAAGCGTTCGCGGTTACACGTTTAAATACTTACACGGGCGGCTGAATTTCAATGGGGGCGGATAATTTGCAGTATATATGTACGCAGCACCGCAGCTGAATTCAAATGTACGTGCATGTGTGGCCCAACACAAGTTGTATCTGCTGAATGACTGTTCGTATATTTCCGTCTTTCTCCGTCTACTCTTCCGTCTATCTCCGTATATCCATGTACGTTTGTATCGCGATATGACCTAAAAAATATCGCGATATATCGCATATCGCGATATATCGCATATCGTGATGTATAAAAAATATCGCGATATATCGCATATCGCGATATATCGCGGCAGCCCTGGTCACCACAACAACGCAGCCTCAACTTGCACAAAAATTGTGTGGTTATTGATAAATAATTGCTCAATGAATATACTTAAAATATCGCGATACAATATCGCGATATTTTACTCATATCGCGATATATCGCGATATAGGCGATATCGGCTAAAGACCATATCGCGGCAGCACTGCTCCCAGATCAATGTTATGTAATCATATCATCCCTTTATACTGTACACAATAGTCAATGCAAAAGGATTTCAATTTCCTGCTTCAATTCCATACGTACTATCACAGCTGATATTACATGGTGTCCGTGGTACGAATTGGCAATTACATAAACTGTGTTCTTGGTAGGATGTAATTGTATATGAATGTGAAAAGTTTCGTGTACTATACATTGTTTGACATGATGAGATGGATCACGGATGCTGTGCATGTGATGGAAAGCATATACGACTGTAGGCATTTGGCAAACCAATCCTAAATGACTGGTTCAAACTTCAAACCAAAATACATTTTCAAGAGCAAAAACCAATTAACAAATCTTGATTTTAACCATAAACTGAGTGTAGTTAGCAACCAACTTATATGTGCATTGTATAGGGACCAGGGTTGCCGAAAGTCAGGCCAGGGTCCGGCCTGTGACTGGCCGGCCTGACAGCCCCGATCGACCTGACCAGGTCGGCCTGCCAGGTCGATTTAATACGTATTATTAATATATTTAGTTGATTAAATTTGATCGCTACGCGCGCCTAGGATGCTGTTTCATGCAGATGCTCTGCCTGTGCACCCACTTCAGCTATTCCCCTTTTATCATCTGTGCTTCCCTCCAACCCCGATCTTTGACTTTGGATGTAACTCTTTTTAAAGGTTCTGGTCACATTTCAATCCATGCCTCTAAGAAAAGGCATGGTGTGATTATTGCCACAAGCTCTATGTCAGGGAGCATTCAACTGTTGGTAGGCATCGATCTACTAGTTGGGCGTGGCCCGACTACAGCATAGTTGGGCCACGCCCAACTATAGGCATCTACAACGACACGACAAAGAGTAGCTGTAACTAAGTGTTAAAACCGGACGCGTGCGGTCAGAGCGATTTCTTCTTTAATTGCTTTGGCCCGCAACGAAAAACTCAATTTGAGCCGTATTTTACAATGAAATCGAAGGTCCCCCTTTAACAAAGAAAAACGCCACGCACACCCCATGCCTTGTGGGCGGATCCCAGCCTGTCAGGCCAAGGGCCGGGCTGGTCTTCGGCAACCCTGATAGGGACAGTACCATGCGTGTTGCATGTGGAATGTTGTGACCCAGAAGTACGCTTAGAAAAATTAAATTTGGGCTGATTCGGTGTCCCCCTGTTAGTGGCAGGACATGTTGAGTACATGCATGTATTTATACCGGTATATGTGACCATCTATGTAGAAGCACATTAATTCGTAGAACTCTCATGCACAATCTCCAATAACAGGTAGAGCATGTTAAGGCTGTTGAGCAAGTACCATGCAGTGTACAGTCATAGTTGTGCATGTGGTTCTGGGATTGCAACAGACCCCGCAACATGCTCACAGGAACTCTGGCATCTGATTTCTGGCGATAGGAGTTGGGGTAGCGCATGCATTCTATACTCCTAGTCCGTGCAGGACTTTTGAAATATATAAAAATGCACATACAAGCTTAAGCATACTTTCCTTGCGGAGGTACGAGCAATGAACAGCAAAAGAACAGTTACATATATAAACCGAGAAGTCAATTAAAGGTTTTTAATGATTATCATCTGCATATACATGTACCAGACAGGAAGTGATTATGATACACAAATAAATAAAATACGCTAACTACAAAGTTAAGTTTAGGTACATGTATCGCCCTCCTGGATGATACATCTTACAAGGAGAGACCGGGCATTAGCCCGCACTAGTGTTAAGTTCAGGCGGCCATACAAGTTTGGACTTGGGGGTGTTGGTCCTTGTGGCAAGGAGTGAAGCAAGTCTTGAGAAGGCTTCTATAGCTTTCCTGCCCCATAAAGCTCCATATGATTCCACCACAAGCGGAATGCAAGTCCATCCCAGCTCAGAGCACTTAGCATCATTACCTGAGTGCTTTCTTAGCTCTGCAGCAACTGCTGCTGACCCTGCTGTGAGACCCGCTTCAGAGAGAAGGGATGGGTTTAGCGGAGAAGTCACAGAAAGGTCAAAAGCAGCAGGCTTGCCACAGAGCCAATTCGAAGCTAGGATGTCAGCAGGACGTGTGCGCAGGAGGTCACGTCCCAGTCCACTGCCGGCATCTGCCTTTTTGGCACTGATGCAGGCACAATGGCATGTTTGGAGCACTACGTCTCTGAGCTTCCTGCATGTAATGATAATTCACGTCAATTAAGTTACACCATCCATACAAGAAAACCGCTAATATTTTTAAAAAGGTCTCCAAAAAATTTGGGGTGCTTCAGCACCCCCAAGCATCCCGTTGTCTATGGCCTTGCTACTGGGCCACTGTATTATGTTTCGCATGCACTCTAGCTCCTCTCATCTTCAAATCATGGAGTTATCATTCAGTGTATATCCATTTATGTGCATGGAACCCATGTATATATAAAATATGCCTTTGGCGCCTAAAGATATAACTTGATTGGCATGATAGTTATTGTCCAGTAATTACACAATTAAATTAACACCACTGATTGCAAGCACATATTGTGATCCACACATCTAATACACTTGCAGTCTGTCTACACCATACAGATCTTTAATTGCCTTTGCGTAATTATGGGGAACATTCCGACCTGTCTTGATGCCACTGAACACATGACACCAATTATGGCGAAGAACCTTCTCCCTCCTCCTGTTTTCCTCAACCATCAAACCATGAATTGCTGTGAAGTTGGCATTATCTAATTTTCTCTCCAAATCCTCAAAATCATCAAAGTAGGTGATGTGGGGCCACACAAAGAAATCTGCAAACTGGAGCCAATAGTATTCAGCTTCCATGTCCTGTGAGGCCTGAAGGTTGGGACTGTAAGGGTGTGTACTGCAAGGGTGTGGCTTCATGTCACTGTCCTTTATGTTGCCAATGGCTTTGTGCCCGCCCCCACACCAAAATTCAGTTAATATGGACCTATCAACTCCTAGGTCTTTGATGGTTTGAAGGTACTTCATACTGGGGAAAAAAAGTGGAATATTCAGAAAATATAGTTCAGTTATTTTGTATGACATCACAGCATAGGGTAGGTATATTATAGCACGATGGTTGACCAGGTCACTAAACTTGAACCATGGATAGAGCTCTTTTACATCAACAATCTTATACTTCTTTATCTTGTTCTTGAAACCATCATTCCAATTGCTTCTGACAAATATAGGGATTTCCTCTCTGGTGGGTTTATAAGAATGAGTTCCAACATAGTACCCACTGTAGCTAAACAGAGGCAGTACATCCAGTCCTGTATAGTGCCAAAGTTGCTCAAGATCATAGGTGCTAGAGGCACCAATCACATGCTTTGGGTCTTCCATTGATGCCAGTGCAAAGAGGTGTTCATTGAGACGTTGGAACTCTTCCTTGGTGCACCTTCCCATGCTGTAACGGTGAGCAGGTATAAATATTATGGTTCTGTTGAAGGGCATCCACATTTCACACATGCCAGGCTGGAAGAGGCATACAAAGGCATCAGTAGACTGAATCAGAGTTTGGCCCTTAAAAAACTCAAAGTTGCTCTGAACCATCTGCTCAGTGAGTCGGGTATTCATGCAAGATGTGTCCCTGAAGTCTGTTTTAATCACATCAGACACTTGATTGTTGATTGAAATACCTTGCTGCTGCAATACTTCAGGATGGCGATCGTCTTTATTTCCAATGGCTAAAACAACTTTCTGCCCAAGAGCAGCAAGCAGGCTTGGCACGTCATAACGAGTACCAAAGTGGATATCAGATGTCCAAAATGTCAGTGGTGCATTGGTGGTACAGGATGTGTGATTGATCGTGTTGGGGGTCCTTACCGCAGGGGTGCACACATGCACTGCATGCGACACACTCTGGGTATTAATCTTTTCTAACCATTTGTTTGTAACCAGTGCATCTTGAGATGCCATGTAGCTTAATGACTTACCACCTGCTCCAGTCAATTTGATGCTGCTCTTATTCAGAATGGGAAATGTATACCCTAATGTTTTTAGCTGCTGCAACCATTCCTTCAGAAGTGAAACATCTTGATTACCTACATGGCCAGCTAGGTAGAGATCACTCCATAGTTGCTCAATACATTCCACAAACAGCTTAGTATGTTTGCAAGTCCAACTCACAAGAAATTTCACCAATAGCTGAATCTCATCAGACAAACCTTTGGTAGCTCTATTTTCACCTTTTAGACCATCACTTCTGTGAACCACAAGTGGGCGTGGTAAAAACCCCACCTTGAGTCCAGCATCCCAGTACAATCTCTGGGCAATGTAACTTCGCCAGATGTCCTTAAGTGACTCCTCAACAGTGACTGGTAGGTAGAGTGCCCAAAACCCTGGCTGGAAGTGTAGGGTGGATTGAGTATTATAGGGAGAGAATACACCTTCTGGGATCATCAGTGGCCTTGTCTCCTTGCTTCTGATGAAGAAGAATGGAATGGAGACCATGGAGCTGTACACACCATCAGCATCAGGTCTGTAGTCAGAGAGGGACTGAAGGACTGCAATAGACCTACTCTTTACTCTCACACGCGTTATGTTAGTGTTAGAGCAAAGACCTTTACTGACATCACTGAGAGGCAAACCTCGAGGCCATGATGGTAAGACTGGAGCACCTAGCATGGGGTAAGGGTTGTATGTAGGCCATGTGTGATCTTGTGGTTCCATGGCATCTATCTCTGGTTCCCCCAGCAGCTTCATAGCTTCTTCCAATGATGGGGCTCCGGGGGGTCCCGCTCCCTTGATCCAGAACTTGATCATATGGTCATCATCAAAGTCCCATATGGCCATGGCCCCGTGTGAAATGGCGTACATGTACCCTGCATTCTTGTCCCCGGTAGCGCAGTTCAAATAAACAACTCTCTGCTCTCCCAGCACAATATCTCGCTCTGCCTCTGGCGCCGCTGTATGCACTACCACAACGCACCACTCATCCAGTTGAAGTAAGCGACGTACTGATATTGATAAGCTACGTACTACGGTGGAGACAACTCCCCACATTCGGCAAGTGTTCAGGTACCCTTCTCCACTAACGGCTGATACTTGCGCCTCACTGCAGCGTAGTCCAGATTCGTTGGCAGACGAAACGTTAACCGGTCGGCGCGAGGTAGAAAGCATATGGTTATCTTTGACTGGAAGTCCCATTCCTTTCGAGACGTAGTACAGGCAGATGAATAAGATGACGCTTATGAAAGCAGTGAAAGCTACCGATTTTTTCAATTGCATTTTACGATACTGGCACGCGCGTTAAGGCGTTTCTTCACTAGCAACCGCGGATCGATCCGGATTGGGGGTGCGTCCACACTAGTAATTAGTATATTCATTGACCAACCGAATCGTTGCTTTTAAGGGCGTACCCATGGCTGCTGTTTAACTCACTTTGGAGTTTGTTAACCCGCATATTTTGGTGGGGATCTGGGGGTGGGGTGGGGTGGGGGTGGGGGTGGGGTGGGGTGGGGTGGGGTGGGGGTGGGGGTGGGGTGGGGTGGGGGTGGGGTGGGGTGGGGGTGGGGGGGCAGATGTGCAATATAAGCGGATAGCTACTGCACACAACGAGTACGGGTACGATCGTACGTGGGAGGCGCAGTGTGTCCTGAGGATGAAATACCTAGTGCAGAAATACAAAAAGGTTATAAGCCACGGCTGTTTCATTGCATTGAAACCTTGGACAAAAAGGCTACGCCCCAAGATACGAAATTTTTTCATAGCAACGGACCTAATTACGACCCTAGCAACACATCTGTTCTTGTGGATGGACCTTTTTGTACAGACCGTTTCGATACAGTGCCGGCGTTGTCTACGTACAGTTTCTACAATGTCTACTGGTATTAATGATGTGCATCTCTGGCGCTATCTTTCAATCCTGGATGTGGCATTAGCTTGCAAATCCACGGGGTGATTCTCGACCTAGGAGGATAAACGTTGCCCTGGTAAAGTTTCCGCCCTTATAAAGTACCTTGAAATTTTAACAGTGTAAAGCCGGTAGGTTGTTTCTATATTTTCCAATGTCATCTCGTGGTGCCGCGTATTCTTGTGAGCCTTCAGAATATTGTTATTTTTAGCGCTATCACCCGCGACACCATATTCTGTATAGTGTATTGGCTATTTGTCTATGTATTGGTAAAGATGGATCTTAGCCAGATTGCACTCTGGATGCATACTAGGTGAAACCCTCCTGCAACGGGGCCAGGGATGAACCCAACCAAGGCGGTTATGAAAAGACACAGTCCGGGTCGTTCTCCCACGAGACAGCACGTACCCTGCATATAGTGCATATGGCCTATCCATTCCTGCATATGGTATTCAAGCAATGTGGTATAAGTGGAGCAAAGGCCTGTGGTATTGGAAACAAGGCCTGCTGAGGTTTTACTGGAACCATGGTCCATGAAGTTGGCCACATGTACAGCCATGACCCATTCAATGCTCTATGTTCACTCATCCAATGTCCCCTATCACACGTACCCATCGAATGCCCCACATGGGTCATGCACACACATCCAATGCCCCCCATGTACACCCATCCTATGCCCCCTTGTACACCCATCCAATGCCCCCCATGTACACCCATCCAATGCCCCATGTACACCCTTCCAATGCCCCCCATGTACACCATTCAATGCCCTCCATGTACACCCATCCAATGCCCCCTTGTGCACCCATCAAATGTCCCCCATGTACACCCATCCAATGCCCCCTTGTACACCCATCCAATGCCCCCGTGTACACCCTTCCAATGCACCCTTCCAATGCCCTCCATGTGCACCCATCCAATGCCCCCTTGTACACCCATCCAATGTCCCCCATGCACACCCATCCAATGTCCCCTTGTACACCCATCCAATGTCCCCCATGTACACCCATCCAATGCCCCCCTTGTACACCCATCCAATTCCCCCCTTGTACACCCATCCAATGCCCCCGATGTACACCCATCCAATGTCCCCATGTACACACATCCAATGCCTTACACACACACCCATCCAATGTCCCCCATGTACACCCATCCAATGCCCCCCTTGTACACCCATCCAATTCCCCCCTTGTACACCCATCCAATGCCCCCCATGTACACCCATCCAATGTCCCCCATGTACATCCAGGCTCGTGGGGTGATCATTTCTGTTTTATGATGGATGATGGTCTGTGGTGAGCTGTGCCATCTATTGCTGTACCCATATGAAGTTGCATAGAGTGAGGGATATTTAAAAAAAAAAAAACATTTGCATACCTTACAAGTGCATGTGTAGCTGAACATAGCACTTGAAGTGATTCTTCAGCTCTTTTGCCACAAGAACACGTGAGCTTTGATTAAGCACAAGGTGCAAATCATTTGGAGGTGGATCTCAGGTGTATCAACAAGAATGTTGATGTTAAAAGCCACAAGAAACTTGTCAGCATAGGAGATACAGCTGTATGGTGGCTCTGGTTTTACTGCTCTCCCCTTTGCTTTGATCCCTCTATGCAATTTGCACCCGCACACTCGGCACAGATCATCTTGTGGTGCACTTCCATTCTTGTGGTGCGCGTTATTCATAATTTGGGTATGTGTGTTATAATAATTATAGCAGGGCGTAGGAGACGCGGCACCACTGACTGAAAACATATTCTTACCTGGCAAAGATACCACTATAAGCTGTTTTTTTTCCCGACAGCACTTATAAGGGCGGAAAAAAAGCTACACAGACGTGATTTTATGCTACTTTTCCCGCCTAAAAAGAACCATCTTATGCGCGGAACGAAATGCAGTGCGCCACTCGAGGCTAATGGATGCGTGAGGCTAAATCTAATAAGAAGACAAGTTCTAGTTACCGTTTGTTGCAATTTCATTCGCATTAGAACGATTGGCTGCGGAAACCTTAAGTTGAAACTTTAATGAGCTTGTAAAGGGAATGCGGTTGTTGAACCGTAAATCTTTTTCGTGTGCTCTAATTATGACCCTTTTTGTCCAATTGTAACAGCCGTGAAGCATGCGAGGGGGGGGGGGGGGGGGGGGGGGGGGGGGGCAAGGAATATTTCTTAAACACCCACCGTCAGATTTCTTAAAAGGGTACCCACCACCCCCTACGCCCCTTTCTCACACACGCGTAACCACAATTAGCACTGAAGAAACCACGTTACAATGAATACATATATGGGGGGTGATCACTGCCATAATTCGACACGCGCTCGCTTTTCGTATTCGGGTCGCGCCATCTCGTATTCGGGTCGCGCCGTCTCGTATTCGGGTCGTGCCATCTCGTATTCGGGTCGTGCCGTCTCGTATTTGGGTGGTGCCATTTCGTATTTGGGTGGTGCCATCTCGTTACAGCTCCGTAACAGTACGTTGGGTAAGAACGTTCTGTTACAGCTCCGTTACAGACATGATACCTCTTAGCCGTTTATTTGTGATTGTATAATACCATTGCCATCGTTCCGTACCAGGGTTTGGATCCAGGAAATTTGTTTTACTTAATTGTATATAATCAGCCATGCTTATGAGCGCCGGCTGTACGCTCAGCTTCCTCTCCTCTCCGTGCATTCGACAGTACGTAAGAACGGTACGTTCTGACCATAGTACATACTGACACATGCGTAGGGTACTGTCGTTAAGCTCATGCACCAATGAGAACCCGAGAGTGACGTGTCCTTTGGACCTCTGCTCACTTTGCATCGATCTTCTAATTTAACAATAAGACCGGTACCATGCAGATCATGTATATAACCAGACACACCCCACCTACAATAATACTAGGCCTAGTACTCTCGTGTTCTAGTATACTTCTCTGTTATACCCGGTGAATGCCTGACGACGACACAGATGTGTTTGTGTGACAGTACATATGTTAGGGGTTTGTGAACACTTAAGTGACTTAACATTTTTGTGTGTCATTAAAATTTTTTTAGTTGCATGTATATGCAAGCAACTGCAAAATGAGTTCCATCACAGCAATACGTCTGATGGCATCTAACCATTGTCCTGGAGCTAGCCAGCAATCCTCTATACAGACGTCTGATGGTAGGTGGGGAGTATGAGGGAGAGAAATTAGCAGAGGGAGTGGTTGAGAGATGTAGGGAGGGGTCAAGAATGGTAGAGAGGGAGGGAAGGGACCACAAGAGGGAGGGGTCATGAGGGGGAGGGATGAAAACAGGACAATAATAAAATTTGGATTTTTAATTTTCATGTATGTACATGACTGGATGTACATGTACCTCTGTTCCAAACTGGAAGGTGGTACTATGAGTCATCTTGATGAAGTCATCAACACCACTGCCACAGTCATAAGTGATGTTCTGACGCACACTGCTGTACTTGAGGCGCAGGGGGGTGGAGAGGTCAGCCTGCTAGCATGGAGGGAGGAGGAACATTTTGACTAGGACGTCACATCCATCCTTACATGTTCATGTGTACACAACTGTGCAGTAACATATGTACATGTAACTGCACAATAACATGTGGTGTTAACTGAGTTACACATATTTGTACATATACAAATACCTTGATTGCATCCTTAGCAGAGCTCTCATTAGATTTATGATGGCACTTGCCTGGTAAAATGCAGTGATATATAAATATTATACACACATGCAAAAGTGGCACTTTTGAAATAGAATATCTTTAAAAGTACCATTTCTCTTTCTTGCCTTTCTTAAAAAATTCTATAACTTGGAGTTTTGCCAGGTCGTCCAAGTTTCCAATATTGCAATCTGTATTGTTTAGGTAGTTTAACCAAACTTGGTGGACATCAAAATAAATTATTGTGATCCTACATGTAATGCCAAAATTTAGTAGAATGTCCAAATGTTTTATATAATTATAATGTAGATATCATTGATTTTCAGCTGGTGGTTTGTTATTCATGGAGGCATTGATGGCTATAGTCGTCGAATCATATACCTACATTGCTCCAATAACAATCGAGCAGACACAGTTCTGCAGTTGTTTCTTGCATCTGTAAGAGAATTTGGGCTACCAACCGGAATCCATGCAGACAGAGGTGGAGAAAATACAGAAGTTGTTCAACTAATGCTACAACATCCATTACATGGACCAGGTAGCTTTATTACTGGTCAGAGTGTCCACAATCAGTGTATTAAGAGGTTATGGAGAGATGTGTTTACACTGTGCACACAATCTGTTTGGAACTGAGAGGAGGGGCTGCTAGATTGTGAAAATGAAGTACATGTCTGTTGTCTCCATTATGTATTTTTAAGTTGTATCGATAATAGCTTACAAGTATTTAAGGAGGCATGGAATCAGCATCTTCTAAGTTCTGAAGGCAACCTTTCACCATGCCAGTTATAGATCAGTGGGGAATCCAATACAGAAAACATACCTGAGGTATGGCATTTTTGATATTGGAAAATTTGTGCATACATTTTTAAATCACTAAAAACAAGACACAAGCACACAACACTGTATAAACCAGATAGCTTATAGGTGTCTGTTGTTTCACACCTACCTAATAATTGTGTGTTTGTTAGCAGAACTCAGCATATGTGCAGCAATCTTATAACTTGCAGGCAATGCCTGTGGTCAAGACTTGACTGAAATACTTCATTTCAACATTAGGCTACCTGACTTGCTGTGAAGTCCTTTCTACTGTCCCGCATCAGCATGTAGCATGGCCTTGATTGATGAATGTAGAATTTATTTGAATGTACACTCTCTAGCTCTGAGGCTGCATGCTGAAACTATATGACTTTACTGTATGGTGTTGCTATCAACACCATACAGGTAATATATTGTATGCCTAATAGCTGGTTACTAAGACTTGCCCGCACAATAATATGCTTACCCCAGCTATACTGTATACAGATATGACTTGAAGGGAAATAAATTTGGTACATATACTTACACACATGATTATGTGAATTATATCTCCACAGGTACCCTGCGCCGCTAATGAAAAGAGAATCCTTCCCTCGAAGAAAAGCAAACAGGTATAGATCGTCCACTTGTTAATACACTCGCTTATGTCAGTGTTCAGTAGCACGAGTTACAACTGAGCAATATTTAAATGCATGCATGTTTAGTGAAGTAGACTACTACGGGGTGATTCAAACATTGAGCAAATACTACAGAATCAGAGTGGAAGTTTTTAGAAAGCAGTACAAGACATGCAAAGAAAGGCATATGGGTGGAAGTGATACTGATTCAGCAAACACCAGAGGAAGCAAATCATGGAGTCCTGCCACAGTGATCATACTGCTGGCCTAGCTTATAAACAAGGTGTCAGAATTAACGTTTTTACTGGCCTAGCTGGTGCTCGCATACATGACAGGTGGTAGCTGTTTTGGCATGTCCAGGGAAAGTGATTAGCATCAAAATGATAAAAGTTTAACAGCAAGACGGGGAAAATGACCTGGCTTATTTTGCAACAGCTAGCTATAGCTCACCCGGCTAATATATGCAACATGGTCATTGTATGTTGCAGCAGAGTGAAATTAGTCAGAATTTATCAAGAGGCCTTGAAGAACAGGTTCTCTCCATGCAAGTTTCCAGTGGAGAGAAATGAAGATGTTAACTAGCTGAATTAACAACTGAGTATAGAAATTTTCTGAATGCCTATTGACAAAAGGAAAATGATTGACTGTTCAGGATGCAAGGAGTGGTACCACTGTGGACTGTGTGCGACGGATATTCTAGAAAGAGCCTCAAATGAGTTGGATTGATTGTGTGTGGTCTTGTACTTCATGCAAGTGATGAAACTGAATATGAATACTGACCTATATAGCTCATAAACATTGATTGTGATACTGCTCATTCCTGTCCTTGATGTATTAATTTAAGTTACATAGGGCACATCAATTTGTGGTGAAGAGCAAACTGTCCTGGGACACATTTAATTCCTTGGCCTGCGAGTTAGTTCAGAATTTAACTGACATCTATACGTTACGAAACTTGTATAGGTCATGAGGGTAAATTGTCCTCCCCCCCCCCCCCCCCCCCTCGTATAGAATGTAACTGCATTCCACACTAGGATGAATCGCCCGATTGTTTTCCTATACTGTTCTTCCTGCCTACAGCGTTCTCATTATGTCATCCAAACTAATAACATCTGCACAGCTGAACAGTAATGATAATGATAGCTCATTACTGAAGTACGTGTCTCAATAATAAGAAAGCACTATCAGACAAGATCTTTATTAGTTAATCAGCTCACAATCTTTTTATAATTTGCTAATCTTTAGCCGATAAAGTGAAGTACAGAAGGCATATTAATCTATTATTGGGACACATATCATGCTAAGTAAAGGCAGGCGGTGAAATGTCTGCATCCGAATGTTTCTTATAATATTATTCAGTACCGTTTGAATGGGACATACTGCATGGCAACATTTTTGGTCAAGGAAAGCACAAGCAATATAGATTATTAAATATATAAATCATATGGATTATGCTAAATAACAAACTGATAATTACCTATATACTAATCAACACTGCATGTCAAAGGATGTAACAGTAAGTGGCAATTACTTCCAATGCGTGTGTGTACTTTCCGTAACTGATCAGTAATTACATGTAAGCGTAAGGCCATTAACACTCCATGCAACATGGGGGATTTAGGCAGTACAGGTTGCAATATTTCTATCTTCGTATCACTGAACAGGCTTGGGTAGTAAAAGGACATCCAAGTTTGGGAATAACCTTTGCATTATATAACCTTATTTCTGAAGTATGCCAGGCACGACAAACAATGTGAATTTGTGTTTATGTGACATTACTATATACACTCAGACTATATGGATCCTATTATGTCAATTTATTTCAGACTCTCATATCAGATTTCAGCCATGCCTTATATATATTTTTAATGAAATGCTCGTGTATGTGCTAAGTAATGTTTTCAACTGGTGAGAATTTAAAGAACACGAGCTCCACGTGCACTTGCTGAGTACAGTGTGTGATACGAAAATACCACCAGTCCACCACTCCATACCCATATCATATTGGGGTTGCATAAAAGGTTTACCAGCTTTGAAATAAATGTAATATATTAATATGCACAAGTAGGTTACTGACCAGAATACAATGCAATACAAATTCCAACAGTGGTCAGTACCATTTCAGGTGCATTCAGCAAGAAAGTGTTCCTCCATCATGTGCACTAATTATCAATCTGTGTAAGTAGCAAGTAGATTGTGATATTATTTATCTTGGCGCGAATTATTGGCCAGCGTTTAGCTACTAGTACTGACTATGAATTTATGACACCGGCTCATTCAAGGCCTTTTTAAAAATCATCTTCTTATATTGCTTCGAAACTTGCCTAAACTTTAAATAGCAAGTTTGCTCCATAGTTGTTAACGTTTGACATCAGTCATGACATGAGCTGTTCAACGTTTTATCCGAAACTACTTACCAGTATCAAATGAATTCACCGTAGACCACAAAGCCACGTGCGCGTATTAAAATGGCGTCGCGACAACAACAAACGCTCGCAGTCCGACCTGGCAGACCAGGGTGCGAAAAGCACTTGAACACTGCAGAAATACTCCGTTGTGGAAATTTGGAGTCATCATTAAGACGGTACATGATGAAACCCGAGCTCACAGCGACGTAATTGGTATTAACGTGTTTAATTTATTAACAGATGACGAGGAAAGGGGCTCAGATTTGTTTGTGGATCTGATCACATGCAACATCAGGGCTCAATATGGATGTGGCTTTGCTATGAGGTAACTCAAGCGCATGTAAGAGACAGTGGTTGTTCTGAAAGATGAAATGGGGAGAGCTAGAATGAGCGGGAGGGAAGACACGTGGTATCACCTTGATTTACGTGCATTATTCCCCTTCATTAATTTCACTATGTAAGGTGCTGCACTATTAATATAGTGTACTGCACGTAGCAGTAGGGTTTCTGAGCTTAGCTTCTGCTGATCATTACCCATGCAATGCAACAACATAGTAGATTACATCATTTCTGTGTTGTTTGGAAGTTAGGTGTTCTATTTCAGTTTGGGGAGGCTGTGTGACATTGATGAGCAATGTGGGTTGCATGGTAGAAGCACATGCAACTATCATTGTGTGCTATCTCTGGTCTGATGTCATCCTAATCTCTTCCCCCCCCCCCCCCCCCCCCCCCCCTTAGAAGATGAATTTGATGCTGTGTCAGTGTAGGGCATGGGATCCACCTACAGCATTGTGAACCTTCAGTGTGCATCAAAGTCAGGCTACACAACACAAGTTGATGTCCACTTAGTGATTGTGTGTGTGGGACTATTGTGGATATGAGGATGGTAAGTGTTCTGTGTGGGGAAGCTATGTGATATATTGTATATGATGCATGTGTGAGGTATCATCATTTGTGCAATTGTGTGATATTCTCCCTCAAGAGTATCGAAATGAATTTGATGTGTAGGGCATGTGGTCCACCTTTGAGTTATTAAGTGTGTGGACGAAAGTTGCTAAATGTGAACGAGACAGCACTTGCGAGTAACTTTAACGTGAACAAGACAGCACTCTTGTGGGTACTCACTTGTGCTTGCGTACATGCATATCAGTACTTTTTAACCAAGCCATGTAACTTATTACTTACGCACATGCATGGCATTTGTAATGGATGGCATAAAAATTAACGAACAGAACAAATAAATAGGATAGGACCTCTCCACCTTCAAACCGAATTTGAAATGATTTGATTACTCCTACAGAAAGTTATGTTGGGTTTGAACCCGGTGGGGTATTGGACGTTGCAATACTGGCAGCAAGACCCCAAAATGTATTTTACTGTAGAGAAACGGCGTGGTATGCAGTGTTGACAATAGGAGGTTGATAGCCTTAACCGTTCAGAAGTTATTACAATTCAAATATTATAAGATTTTATAATTATAAACGAAGGGCCATTTTCTCAGAAACTGTCCCATATAATAATATATAGGCCAATGTACACAGCGTATACAAACATAATGGAGAAAGGCTGTGTATAGAGTGCATTAAAAATGGCTGAGAGTTGTATCTTGCATGAAACATTAGCACATTAGCTTTTTTTTTACTCACACTAACTAACCGTTAATCTCCAGGCATTGGTCCTAGATCTAGAACATTAGTGGTCCTAGATCTAGAACTACTACATTTCAATTTTGAAATTAATTCAAATAAGCATTGTATAGTTGGATAAATAGTAGTTAAGAAGAAAACGTTTTAATGATAGATTGTCACCTACGCATACATGTAGGCATTGCAAATCACTTTTTGTTTTCCAAACAGTGAACAAACAATTTAGCCAACGTTTGAAATAATGAGGATCAATTTACCAAAGAAGGCTACTTGCAAAGTGGCGGCAGAAAACAATGCCAACATGCTGCTAGTGCTATGTATGCTGTTGGTGCACGCCCCTCATTTAGCTGGAGTTGTTCTGATTTGAAAAAAACTTACAAGAAGCATTCTTCGCTTTTTTAGGCAGATATAATTTTTAACTCTTTTTGCCAAACACACACGATTTCCTACCTTTCATTAGGATTGTAGGCAATTTTTGTACACTCCTTCATCTTAATTGTGTATCTAAAGAGCCAATGGTAGAATGAGCTCCAAAGCAAATTAAAAACGAAGCCCTATGATGTTACATTATTCAAGTTCAACATTTTAAAATGCAAGGACCATAGGTTGCAATAGAACACCTACACGTAGGCTAAAACAGCACTTTTTGCCTACAAGGCTACATGTAGGTGTTTGTTCGATCTACCATTAACAATTCATTTATTTTTCGATATTACTGTAGCAGAATGAGTTTTTTTTTGTAAATTAAGTGGAGAAAGTGAATCAGTTGTTTTTTTTTTTTTGCTTTTAACTTCGCGCCCATATGTGCTCTATTTCAGGGGGCATGCATTGTGCTTCAAACTATAAATGATTGCATTTACATGAAGAGTAAAATTAGCATTCAGGAGGAGAATTTATATTTGAGCTAGTCATACCCAATTCTACTTGGCACTGAGTTTATGAGCACTCTTTCCATTAACCAATTACATTTCATGATTTTAATACACAAATGTAGGGTTATTTATCACCATATCCACGAGAAACGCAGGGAAATTTAGTCTATTTTGAGGCAAACCGAAAAATGATTAATTCCCTCTAGATTGAATTGCTTGGTTTTAAGTGGAGATTTCACTACATGTACCATTATGAGGCATGTTGCATTTTTTGTTTCTCAAACAGACATACCATTGGCTCGAAACATCATTGCATAGTTGATTGGTTCTAGCGTTATTGCGTAAGAGGTACAGATTTTTAAAATAACATATTGCTTCTAGAGCATTACAATAAATGCGTAAAAACTGTATGAAACTATGTGAAAATGGTTTAAAATTATGGCTCTAAGTTATCAACTCTCACGGTCAGTGTGATATGCAGTGCAAGGTAATGAAATAAGAAAACGGCATTACCGTGAGTGAATTTTTGCGTGGGCGGACTTCAAGAATCTTTCTTCCTGTTTTACTAAATAACATACCATGACTCTATCCATACAAGTACAGACTGTATGTTTTGGTAGAACTTGCAAAACCTGCCATCGCTGGTACTTTGGATGAGTGGACCACGCCCCCTGTCTACTGCGAGCGAAAATGTCTTGTAACTTACTGCTGAAATCGAGTGCAATAGAAGCTTTGGCTTGTTTGAAAAAGGAATTTATGTACTCTCCTATAGTTGTATAACCCATATTTAATGCAATTTTGATTCAGTAATACTCAAGGTGGTGGGAAACATGACCCTGAAAAAAGTGTATGCGAGGGCATTTACCACATCACGTACCCATTCAATATTTTCATGTAACAGGGAGTTATTTATAGAGCACCATTGCAGAAAAAGTAGAAATTACTATTTACAAATGGGTGAGCTTTCTGATCATCCAGTCAAAAAAACGATAGGAGGGAATTATCAATATTCACAAATGCCCCCAAATTTCCCCGTGTCTCTCGTGGATGCGGTGTTATAAAGTGTTAAACATGGATATAAAATAGTAATTACACATACATACTTTGAATTGGTTAACCCTTTCTCATCACAGATTATTGAATACCATTATTGTGTTTGCAGCAATATTACTGCAACCAACAGCAGTAGGAGCATTTCGAATGGCATGCTGTGCACTTTCGTTGCACATAATGTGTTGATTCAGTTTTCATCTGATACATTGGTTGTACATAATTAGTGGTGAGTAGTGTGACCGTCATAGGCCTAAAATGCAGAGAAAAATAATACATTTACATACATGTACATCTAGAAATAGAATTATAGTTGCCTCCTCAATGACTTCCCCTTCATTTGAATGTCGGCAAACTGTTCGCCCATCTTCTAGGAATTCATTAAGAATCAGCTGGTGACCCAGTTTGCCAATTAATGCAATAAAGCTATCAACATCTTTCGGATCTGAAAAAGCCTGCTCAAACTCATATTTGTAGGCCATATAGGCATCGACAGTGCAGATCCCAAAAAATGGTTCCAAACATGTGATACCACCAACAGTCAGTGTACCATGTCACATTCCATTGCCAGCGAACCTTGGTGCAATATCAATTACACTAAAGTTTTCACAATTATGTGCGGTCGTTTGACATGCTACCTCTTATGGTGACATGGGTGAATGCTTGGCTGTGGAGCCGCAGTTTGATATGATGAATTTAAGGTTCTTCTTGGCCTGTATGGACAGTTGTTGCCTCAAGCAGGATGTGATCACCAATTCATATCCTCAGACTCTCCTGTAGCCCACATGGTTAATAAATGCTTAGGGAAACCTTAAGTTGCTCCATGGCTGTTTAGAGCCTCCAGTGTTTTCACAGAGGAAAAGGCACTATTGACATGTACAACATACAAGGATCCAAAATAGTGCTATGTTAATCGCAAGGTGCCCCCCCACCCCCACCCCCCGTCATTGCATCACATGCAAGCCAATCTCATTCGTCCTTGTATGCGCTGAACATTTCTTATTTTACGAGCACTAAAGGAATTGTTTGTGTATGAGGCATTGAGGTTAATAATAGCCTTTGTAAGGATTCTTAAGAGTTGTACTTCAATAGCACCTTAGCATTACATATAGCAATCTTGAACATAGGACACCAAGACTAGGTATTTAATATTGCTTCAAGAAAAAATGAGAAAAAAGTGTCCATTTATAGTTGGTAGTAAAATCTAGGCTTCAAATTGATATTGGCACGTACTTATCTGTTCCTAAGCTGAATTTGAAAGATAGGAAGGTACATGTAGCTATTGATGCCAGCTGTGCATGTAAAAGGTCACAAAGGCACTTATGTAGAAAAAGATAATAGTCTTGTTTACATAAGTGGTTAGAATTTATCAATGCCCTGAACTGTTTCATCCATGGTTGTGCCATCCGACCACTTTATGTGATTCTGACACTGGTGACCTGCTCCGATGACCTGTGCAACACTTAAAGAACAATTCTGATTCTTTTTATATCTTTCCTACAACAGCATCACCAACGATGAAGTTGTTTCCCATTTTCGCTGTAATGCCCACAAATTGATGGATGTGCAATGTCTGGATGCTTTTATCTTGTGACACAAGATGAAAGATAATGGAAAACCAAGTAGCATGCACTAAATACTAAATAAGACGAAACATTGTTAGAGTTTTAAAAGCAGCCATTTGTTATATTCAGCACTTTAGTTAGTCCTAGGGCGATTGGAGGTTAAAAAGGTTGAAGTATATTATGACTGAGGTTTCTAAAGATGTTTCAGTAATAGAACAATGCACAAATTTGATCATGTAGGCCCTTTCAAAATGGGTGTGTACCTTATAGGCAAACCAATATGACCTAATAACACTGTATTGTATATTTGAACCACATATCCACTGTTGTGGGCAAACCTGGTAAATGTTCTGCGTGTACCAAGTAGTGTAATTTAGGCTACCAAAAAATGTACCACCTGCATGGTACAATTTTTGTGTGCCAGACTGTGGATATGAGGATAGCATGTGTTCAGTGTGGGGAAGCTGTGTTATGAACCTTGTATATGGTGCATGTGTGACAGAGTAGAAGCATACAATGTATGCAATCTCTTGTGTGATGTCATCTTATTCACCCCCTCCTCTCCCGCACAAACAGTGTTGGTGTAGGGAATTGAGTCCACCTGTAACATTGTATGTTGTGACCTGCTGGGCATCTTGAGCGCATTCATTGTGCACCAATGGCTACCAATAACGGTGGATATGAAGATGGTAGGTTTTCTGTGTACTAATATTGTGGGGATGGTGTAAAATCATTGATTGGGTAAGGGTGTGCAAACAAATAATACCCATTGTACAGTATACATGTAGCATGCATGCAGATTAATATAAAGGATTGGACGGTACTATTGTAGTGTGGGTTGTATTGTAGACGCATATGCAAGTATTATTATATCACCTATTCTCCCCTCTCCCTTCAGCGCAGGGATGGTTCTTATGCTGCATCAGTGCATAATCATATATATCAGTGAGGATGTCTAGTGGTGCTGTGGGAACCCAATGGGATCATCCTGGTGTTCACAGTGGATAGATCCAGTGGAGGTGGTAACTACTCTGCTGTGGCAACAGTTGCTGTTCCTGCATCCCCCAGTTACCTTGGTAGCCAGATACTGTAGCTGCAAGCAGCATTGGTTCCACCAACCCCAAACACACAAGTAGATTTGCAGCATGTCCTTGCCAGATTGAGTAGGCTGTGGGCTTGTAAACTCTTTTTTCTGTGGAACAGGGGTGTATTTATTTCTATGTCTACAAAACCTACTTGCAATTCATGAGGGAAAAAATTTAGGATTTTAATTAGGACAGTTTCAAGGCAGGGGAGGATTTGGGAGGAGATGTGCCCTCCCACACAAAGTTTTAATGTGATAGTTGGTTTATGCAGCCTCATACTAGCACTAGCTTTGCAGTGCATTGTACTGCGATATTCAACCAATTAATTTTACCTTTAATCCCCCGTTGTCCTACGCTTAGGACACAAATAAAAATAAATTTTTAGCAAACTCACATAAGCAGAGAACAAATCAAAATCTCATTGTATTGTAGAAATGGTTATCAATTCAGAAAATACTGGTGCTTCCTTGCAATTCAGATTCAACTACAGTCAATAGCGCATTGCTAAAAGATGCATTTTCTGTAAATTGCAAACCAACTTCAAGTACCAACACATAATGTTACAAAGAGCAGAATAACATGTTAACGGAAAACAGCACTAAGCAAATAAAAATGTACATTGTAGATTTGGAATTTGCTAGCTCGACAAACATATGAAGGATAGGTAATTGTCAATCGCTTGTTGCTGGAATAGCAAACAGAATGGACAAAATCTTGAAAACGTACAGTGCGTTTTTGGTAAATATGGCAAAACCAATCACTGCCATAGACTGTTTTAAGTAGCACACACATCACGCTTTAAGAACCACATGCATTTTTTTTACATCATGTAACCAAGTGTGTGATTTAAAAATTAGATCTGAAATTTAGCGCAATAGACACATCAAACAACAGTACAGAATTGGATGCCAAACACCTGCAGAATTTTCAAATATTGGTCCTATGCGTAGGGACTTGGACCTGGGGATTTAAGGTTTAACACATCTGAGTAAGTCTGGGGAGGAGAGGGGACAATGGCAGGGGGCAATCTTGTATAAGATGTTTATTACAAGCTTTTATCATGATCTCATTTTCCCCTTGCAGCTCCTTCTACTGTTAGCCAGCACTGTGTGTTCACTGACACACGAATTCGTTTGACATTCGTGAGCGCGCTGGGACATACCTAGACATCTCCAGATGTATTAGATCTCTGCATGAATATATCTACACAGTTACCAACTGAACACCATTGATGTCTGTAACTGTTTCCATTGGTAAACGAGCTGAGTTATACAGATCGTCGTCATTGCATGTGACTTGCATGGTCAGAACGTACCGTTCCTACGTACTGTCCAATTAGAAGATGCACGGAGAGGAAGGAAGCTGAGCGTACTGCCGGCACTCGGCTGATTTAATATATACTATACAAGCAAAACAAATTCCCTGGATCCAAACCGTAGCCTGGTACGGAACGATGGCAATGGTATTATGCAATCACGACAATAAACGGCTAAGAGATATCATGTCTGTAACGGAGCTGTAACAGAATGTTCTTACCTAACGTACTGTTACGGAGCTGTAACGAGATGGCACCACCCAAATACGAGACGGCACGACCCGAATACGAGATGGCACGACCCGAATACGAAACGGCACGACCCGAATACGAGACGGCGCGACCCGAATACGAGATGGCGCGACCCGAATACGAAAAGCGTGCGCGTGTCGAATTATGGCAGTGATCACCCCCCATAGCGACCCGAATACGAAAAGCGAGCGCGTGTCGAATTATATGGGGGGTGAACACTGCCATAATTCGACACGCGCTCGCTTTTCGTATTCGGGTCGCGCCATCTCGTATTCGAGTCGTGCCGTCTCGTATTCGGGTCGTGCCGTCTCGTATTTGGGTGGTGCCATTTCGTATTTGGGTGGTGCCATCTCGTTACAGCTCCGTAACAGTACGTTAGGTAAGAACGTTCTGTTACAGCTCTGTTACAGACATGATATCTCTTAGCCGTTTAATTATTTGTGATTGCATAATACCATTGCCATCGTTCCGTACCAGGCTATGGTTTGGATCCAGGGAATTTGTTTTACTTGTATATAATCAGCCATGCTTATGAACGCCGGCTGTACGCTCAGCTTCCTCTCCTCTTCGTGCATTCGACAGTACGTAAGAACGGTACGTTCTGACCATAGTACATACTGACACATGCGTAGGGTACTGTCGTTAAGCTCATGCACCAATGAGAACCCGAGAGTGACGTGTCCTTTGGACCTCTGCTCACTTTGTATCGATCTTCTAATTTAACAATAAGACCGGTACCATGCAGATCATGTGTATAACCAGACACATCCCACCTACAATAGTATTAGGCCTAGTACTCTCATGTTCTAGTATACTTCTCTGTTATACCCGGTGAATGCCTGACGACGACACAGATGTGTTTGTGTGACAGTACATATGTTAGGGGTTTGTGAACACCTAAGTGACTTAACATTTTTGTGTGTCATTAAATTTTTTTTAGTTGCATGTATATGCAAGCAACTGCAAAATGAGTTCCATCACAGCAATACGTCTGATTGCATCTAACCATCTTCCTGGAGCTAGCCAGCAATCCTCTACAGATGTCTGATGGTAGGTGGGGAGTATGAGGGAAGGAAATTAGCAGAGGGAGTAGTTGAGAGATGTAGGGAGGGGTCAAGAAGGAAGGGACCACAAGAGGGAGGGGTCATGAGGGGGAGGGATGAAAACAGGACAATAATAAAATTTGGAGTTTTAATTTTCATGTATGTACATGACTGGATGTACATGTACCTCTGTTCCAAACTGAAAGGTGGTACTATTAGCTGCCTGGAGTCATCTTGATGAAGTCATCAACACCACTGCCACAGTCATAAGTGATGTTCTGGCGCACACTGCTGTACTTGAGGCGCAGGGGGATGGATCTCAGAGTTCAGCCTGCTAGCATGGAGGGAGGAGGAACATTTTGACTAGGACGTCACACCCATCCTTACACGTTCATGTGTACACAACTGTTCAGTAACATATGTACATGTAACTGCACAATAACATGTGGTGTTAACTGAGTTATACATATTTGTACATATACAAACACCTTGATTGCATCCTTAGCAGAGGCCTCATTAGATTTATGATGGCACTTGCCTGGTATAATGCAGTGATATATAAATATTATACACACATGCAAAAGTGGCACTTTTGAAATAGAATATCTTTAAAAGTGCCATTTCTCTTTCTTGCCTTTCTTAAAAAATTCTATAACTTGGAGTTTTGCCAGGTCGTCCAAGTTTCCAATCTGTATTGTTTAGGTAGTTTAACCAAACTTGGTGGACATCAAAATAAAAAATTGCATGATAAATAATTGTGATCCTACATGTAATGCTACAATTTAGTAGAATGTCCAAATGTTGTATATAATTATAATGTAGATATCATTGATTTTCAGCTGGTGGTTTGTTATTCATGGAGGCATTGATGGCTATAGTCGTCGAATCATATACCTACATTGCTCCAATAACAATCGAGCAGACACAGTTCTGCAGTTGTTTCTTGCATCTGTAAGAGAGTTTGGGCTACCAACCGGAATCCATGCAGACAGAGGTGGAGAAAATACAGAAGTTGTTCAACTAATGCTACAACATCCATGACATGGACCAGGTAGCTTTATTACTGGTCAGAGTGTCCACAATCAGCGTATTGAGAGGTTATGGAGAGATGTGTTTACACTGTGCACACAATCTGTTCTATACCATGGAAGAGGAGGGGCTGCTAGATTGTGAAAATGAAGTACATGTCTGTTGTCTCCATTATGTATTTTTAAGTCGTATCGATAATAGCTTACAAGTGTTTAAGGAGGCATGGAATCAGCATCTTCTAAGTTCTGAAGGCAACCTTTCACCATGCCAGTTATGGATCAGTGGGGAATCCAATACAGAAAACATACCTGAGGTATGGCATTTTTGATATTGGAAAAATTATGCATACATTTTTAAATCACTAAAAACAAGACACAAGCACACAACACTGTATAAACCAGATAGCTTATAGGTGTCTGATGTTTCACACCTACCTAATAATTGTGTGTTTGTTAGCAGAACTCAGCATATGTGCAGCAATCTTATAACGTGCAGGCAATGCCTGTGGTCAAGACTTGACTGAAATACTTCATTTCAACATTAGGCTACCTGACTTGCTGTGAAGTCCTTTCTACTGTCCCGCATCAGCATGTAGCATGGCCTTGATTGATGAATGTAGAATTTTATTTGAATGTACACTCTAAAGTCATATAGTTTCGGCATGCAGCTGCAGAGCTCTGAAGCTGCATGCCGAAACTATATGACTTTACTCTATGGTTTGCTATCAACACCATACAGGTAATATATTGTATGCCTAATAGCTGGTTACTAAGACTTGCCCGCACAATAATATGCTTACCCCAGCTATACTGTATACAGATATGACTGGAAGGGAAATAAATTTGGTACATATACTTACACACATGATTATGTGAATTATATATTGTTTTGCAGGAGGATTTGAATACTTATGGTATCGACTGGAATGGTTCACTTGCTGTTTCCAGAAACGATGATGATTATGAAGTCACAGTACCTTGTATTCAATCTATAGCTCCTTTACCAGATGGTGTATTACATGACTTGCAGGATACTGTTCATCCTCTTGACCACAGTTGTAACCATCGAATTGACTTGTACATGACAGCTTTGCAATTTATTAGTAGTAGATTGCAAGTGAATGTTAAAATGTGCAATTTGTTACTAGTAGATTGTGGAGAAAGAAAATGCATGTGCATGAATGAAACTTTTTTATTCACCGTATTATTTCCTGCATGAAATATTGTCACGTAAAAGTTCATGGTTGTGGAGATTCCCTCCCTCTCCCCTGCATGCAGCCCCACAGCATGATACTGAGGACGGTTTATGTGTTGGTTCTTGTGTCACCAACAACGCAGCTTCAACTTGAAAACTGTGATTATTGACAAATAATTCGACAATGAAATATCGCGTTATAGACGATATCGGCAAAGAACCATATTGCGGCAGCACTAGCTACAATACAATTCCCTTGAGTGATCGCTCAATATTTCCGAAACACCACCAGAAATTAAATATATGGATACTTGGCCTTGTAAAAGAACATATTAACATTAAATGGAGACACCAAATCTATCTACCTTGTATGAAATAATGGCTTCTTGTAGAATACAAATACAGTAAGATATCTGAAGCTTCCTCCACTATAGTGCCAGTAGTTGCACTATTGAAAACACTGATGAATGAGGAGGCTAAATATGGGAAGGAGTAATCAAGGCAATACATGCATGCCTACATTTCAGCGATTGTCAAATGGAATAATTCAAAAACTGAGATTTCTCTGCATGTGAATGATGATTTATTCTTAACTTGTCACTAATTTTTTGGTCTCTTGGTTTGTAAAAATTTTTTTTAGAATCCACAATACATGTAATAGTACACAAAGTTCAATAGTCATTTTCAAGTCTAGCCTCTCACCTAGCCATAACATCATCAAGGCCCAAATCTGCCGTTCTATCAGAGCTGTATGGCCGGCTCAATCTGAACCTTGTAAGGGCTAATGTGAGGGCTATAATGTCCAGATATTGCCCTCAAGATTATCTCTGAAGTGTTATTTAGTTTTGGTCATGTTTTCGTGTGTTTTGTATGTCCTATTAATTGTAACAATAATAATAATAAAATATGCATCATAATAAATAATTATTACTGAAAACATGATAAAAATGTCACTTTGTTGTCTGTGTACAGGGATTGATTGCTGCTCCATCATCAAACCCTAGACCACAATCGCCAATTTGTTGGTCTCTAATTAAATGATCCATTTTAGATACTACCCCCAAATAGCACTTTTAATGTCATAGCTATAGATTCCATTGTGACTAATTCTCTTGACTGGTATACTCTAAGGTATGAGTCTCATTCATAAATTCAAATTCAAATAACCTTCATCAGTCCCTTGCAGCATGCATGGAGGTATACTCACTGCACTTCAAGCTGCTAGGATGAACTGTACTTCTAGCTGCTAGCTGATAATGCATGCAGCATAATATTTAATTGTATGTGGAATAAACACCCGGCAAAGTAAAACTTTTGAGATGTGACTAGAATTACAGCGAGCTTATAACCTGCAGGGTTTGTATCCCAATGGCACTGTGTAGATACATGCAACCTACATGTGATCAAGGCTCAACATATACTTCACTTAGGCCATGCACCAGATTTGCTGTGAGGTCTTTGTTGTCCGACTCCCACATGTATATGATGAATTTGACACTGGTCAGTGCAAAAGCAAGGGCCATGATACACTGAAAAACATACAGTCCTATATATAATATTCGGTGACCCTGCTTCGCATGCATAATCTATGTAATATTAACATGCAGTATCATTGTTTAAATTAAATTATGCATAATAATATAGATAACTTACATGCAGGAGGATTTGAATATGTATATGGAATGGTCCACTTTCTGCTTCCAAACAATAAAATAATGATTATGACTTGGTTCGACACAGTACCTTCCATAGCAGATGGTGTACAGCACGACTTACGTTCATCCTCTTGACAACCATAGCATTGCATTTGTCAGCTTTGCAGTGATAAATTTGTTGACAGATAAGTGAATTGGTGATTAAATATTAATGTCAGCTTTGCAAACTGTTACTAGACAATTGTGCCGGGTGAAAAAACAAGTGAATACATTGTATAATTGGGGGTGATTATGAAAAGGCCTCACAATGACACCATTAAGATACAATGGAAATGCACACATAAATTGAACACACAATCTTAGCAATAAGTAAACTACACGTCTAGAAACAATGCACGTGACAAAGAGAAATGGACAATGGCTCGAGATCATGTTGGCATAATTATAACTGAACAGGATCTATGCATGGACCCAGCTCAATTGAGAAGAATCAATTCTACATTTTTATTGTTGATAGATCTTTTTGCATGGAATTGTTCCCAACTGATAACATATACAAGTAAGTACAAAAGCATTCTTTAGAAAGTTGGTGTTTTTAAAATTATCCTATATGTAGCTTATGATAAACTACAACTTGCTAAATATAGGGCTTTATTATTGTTAGACCCTAGTTTCGCAGTCTTTTATACTCCATCCTATAGCAGCTTGAAGTGCAGTAAATCTAGCAGCTAGAAGTGCATGCTTGACATCTCAAGTTAGTACTCTATAGAAGTACCTCCATGCTTGCTAAAGGTGAATTGAGACTCATACCTACCAGTCGAGTCAAATGTGATGCCCATGGGATATAGCTATGACATTACAAAAAAAAAATTTGGGGGGGGGGGGGGGGGGGGGGGGGATAGTATCTAAAATGAATTATTTAATTGCACCAAATGTTTGGTCCAGGACGATCATTATAAGACCAAAAACATGGTGACAAGTTTTTTTTTTAAAATAATTATTCCTCATTCGCAAAGAAATCTCAATTTTTATATTATTCCATTCTGAAATCGCTGAAATGTAGGCTCGATACACCTCTTTTATGTACACATGCTTTGACATATAGTGCTGTCACGGAGGAAAGTGTCCGTCGGAGTAAATTATCCTAACCGGACATTTTACTCCGGAGTAAATTGTCCTAACCGGACGTTTTACTCCGGAGTAAATCGTCCTAATTATAACCGGACGTTTTACTCCGGAGTAAATTGTCCTAACCGGACGTTTTACTCCGGAGTAAATCGTCCTAATTATAACCGGACGTTTTACTCCGGAGTAAATTGTCCTAACCGGACAATTTACTCTAGAGTAAATTGTCCCCCAACGGAGTAAGTGGTCCGACATTGTGCCGTAAATTTTGATTTCAAACTATACATAGTCCGCAGCCAGGTGGTGTAAGTTTTGAATCACTACACCGATAAAGGCGATAAGGATTAAGGAGCGTAGCTGGCTTTTCAGATATTGCATGTGACTTATACTACAGCTGCTTAAATGGATGAGAGGACAGATGCATATGACAACGAGGAACGACAGTTTTCTGATGTCCACACTCCACAGGTACCCTGCGCCGCTAATGAAAAGAGAATCCATCCCTCGAAGAAAAGCAAACAGGTATAGATCGTCCACTTGTTAATACACTCGCTTACGTCAGTGTTCAGTAGCACGAGTTACAACTGAGCAATATTTAAATGCAAGCATGCTTAGTGAAGTAGACTACTACGGAATAATTGTGTTTAATACTACTGAGTCAGAGTGGAAGTTTTTAAAAAGCAGTACAAGACATGCAAAGAAAGGCATGTGGGTGGAAGTGATACTGATTCAGCAAACACCAGAGGAAGCAAATCATGGAGTCCTGCCACAGTGATCATACTGCTGGTAACCTAGCTTATAAATAAGGTGTCAGAATTAACGATCTTACTGGCCTAGCTGGTGCTCGCATGCATGACAGGTGGCAGCTGTTTTGGCATGTCCAAGGAAAGTGATTAGCATCAAAATGATAAAAGTTTAACAGCAAGAAGGGGAAAATGACCTGGCTTATTTTGCAACAGCTATAGCTCACCCGGCTAATAAATGCAACATGGTCATTGCATGTTTCAGCAGAGTGAAATTAGTCAGAATTTATCACTAGGCCTTGGAGAACAAGTTCTCTCCATGCAAGTTTCCAGTGGAGAAAAATGAAGAGAAGAGTTAGTGTTAACTAGCTCAATTAACAACTGAGTATAGAAATTTTCTGAATGCCTATTGACAAAAGGAAAATGATTGACTGTTCAGGATGCAAGGAGTGGTACCACTGTGGACTGTGTGACGGATATTCTAGAAAGAGCCTCAAATGAGTTGGATTGTGTGTGGTCTTGTACTTCATGTAAGTGATGAAACTGAATATGAATACTGACCTATATAGCTCAAGAACATTGATTGTGGGCACATCAATTCGTGGCGAAGAGCAAACTCTTGGCCTACGAGTCAGTTCAGAATTTAACTGACATCTATACGTTACAAAACTTGTATACATGTAGGTCATGAGGGTAAATTGTCCCCCCCCCCCCCCCCCCCCCCCGTATAGAATGAAACTACATTCCACACTAGGATGACTCACCCGATTGTTTTCCTATACTGTTCTTCCTGCCTACAGCGTTCTCATTATGTCATCCAAACTAATAACATCTGCACAGCTGAACAGTGATGATAATGATAGCTCATTACTGAAGTAGTGTCTCAATAATAAAAAAGCACTATCAGACAAGATCTTTATTAGTTAATCAGCTCACAATCTTTTTTATAATTTGCTAATCTTTAGCCGATAAGCATGAAGTGCAGAAGGCATATTAATCTATTACTGGGACACATATCATGCTAAGTAAAGGCAGGTGGTGAAATGTCTGCATCCGTAATATTATTCAGTACCGTTTGAATGGGACATACTGGCAACATTTTTGGTCAAGGAAAGCTGATGTTTACAAGCAATATAGATTATTAAAATTTATAAATCATATGGATTATGCTAAATAACAAACTGATTCATGGATCAGGGAATTACCTATACACCAATCAACGCTGTCAGAGGATGTAACAGTAAGGGGCAATTACTTCCAATGCGTGTGTGTACTTTCCGTAACTGATCAGTAATTACATGTAAGCTTAAGGTTCATCTTCGCAACTTGTCCAATTAACACTCCATGCAACATGGGGGATTTAGGCGGTACAGGTTGCAATATATCTATCTTCGTATCACTGAACAGGCTTGGGTAGTAAAAGGACATCCAAGTTTGGGAATAACCTTTGCATTATGTAACCTTATTCCTGAAGTATGCCAGGCACGACAAACAATGTGAATTTGTGTTTATGTGACATTACTATATACACTCAGACTATATGGATCCTATTTATCTCAATATACTTCAGACTCTCGTATCAGATTTCAGCCATACATTATATATATATATTTTTAATGAAATGCTCGTGTATGTACTAAGTAATGCTTTCAACTGGTGAGAATTTAAAGAACAAGCTAGAGCTCCACTTGCTGAGTACAGTGTGTGATACAATATTTGAAAATACCACCAGTCCACCACTTCATACCCATATCATATTGGGGTTGCATAAAAGGTTTCCCAGCTTTGAGATAAATGTAATATATTAATATGCACAAGTAGGTTACCGTTACCAGAATACAATGTAATACAAACTCCAACAGTGGTCAGTACCATTTCAGGTGCATTCAGCAAAAAAGTGTTCCTCCATCATGGTTGTGCACTAATTATCAATCTGTGTAAGTAGCAAGTAGATTGTGATATTATTTATCTTGGCGCGAATTATTGGCCAGCGTTTAGCTACTAGTACTGACTAGGAATCTATGACACTGGCTCATTCAAGGCCTTTTTAAAAATCATCTTCTTATATTGCTTCGAAACTTGCCTAAACTTTAAATAGCAAGTTTGCTCCATAGTTGTTAACGTTTGACATCAGTCATGACATGAACTGTTCAACGTTTTATCCGAAACTACTTACCAGTATCAAATGAATTCACCGTAGACCACAAAGCCACGTGCGCGTATTAAAATGGCGTCGCGACAACAACAAACGCTCGCAGTCCGACCTGTCAGACCAGGGTGCGAAAAGCACTTGAACACTGCAGAAATACTCCGTTGTGGAAATTTGGAGTCATCATTAAGACGGTACATGATGAAACCCGAGCTCATGCACAGCGACGTAATTGGTATTAACGTGTTTAATATTAACAGATGACGAGGAAAGGGGCTCAGATTTGTTTTTGGATCTGATCACATGCAACATTTGGGCTCAATATGGATGTGGTTTTGCTATGACGTAAGTCAAGCGCATGTAAGAGACAGTGGTTGTTCTGGAAGATGAAATGGGGAGAGCTAGAGAGAGCGGGAGGGAAGACACGTGGTATCACCTTGGTTTACGTGCATTATTTCCCTTCATTAATTTCACTATGTAATGTGCAGCAGTAGGGTTTCTGAGCTTAGCTTCTGCTGATCATTACCCATGTGGCAACAACATAGTTGATTACATCATTTCTGTATTGTTTGGAAGTTAGGTGTTCTATTTCAGTTTGGGGAGGCTGTATGACATTGATGAGCAATGTGGGTTGCATGGTAGAAGCATATGCAACTATCATTGTGTGCTATCTCTGGTCTGATGTCATCCTAATCTCTCCCCCCCCCCCCCCCCCCCCCCCCCCTTAGGAGATGAATTTGATGCTGTGTCAGTGTAGGGCATGGGATCCACCTACAGCATTGTGAACTTTCAGTGTGCATCAAAGTCAGGCTACACAACACAAGGTGATGTCCACTGAGTGATTGTGTGTGTGGGACTGTTGTGGATATGAGGATGGTAAGTGTTCTGTGTGGGGAAGCTATGTGATATATTGTATATGATGCATGTGTGAGGTATCATCATTTGTGCAATTGTGTGATATTCTCCCTCAAGAGTATCGAAATGAATTTGATGTGTAGGGCATGTGGTCCACCTTTGAGTTATTAAGTGTGTGGACGAAAGTGAACGAGACAGCACTTGCGAGTAACTTAACAAGACAGCACTCTTGTGGGTACTCACTTGTGCTTGCGTACATACATATCAGTACTTTTTAACCAAGCTATGTAACTTATTACTTACGCATATGCATATTGTTTATGCTGCTTGCATATTAACCGCTAGAATGTTCACCTGTACCAAGTGCAGGTATAAGTATTGGGCTATCTGCGTGCTGAAAAAAGCAGCCTGTATATTTCAAACCCTGTAAATTCTACTAAGGGGTGCTCAAAGCTCCACGCCCAGACTGTCCATGCAGCATGAGTCATGTCCTCACCAAGGCAATAGTTAGCTCTTTGACTTGGATTCACTAAATGGTATACAGCGAGTGAAGGAATACATACATCATATGGGACAGTTTCCGAAAAAATGGCCCTTCGTTTATGATTATAAAATCTTATAAAATTGCTTTCCATTTGAATCATAATAACTTCTGAATGGTTAAGGCTATCGACTTCCTATTTTCAACACTTCGTACCACACCATTTCTCTACGGTAAAATACATTTTGGGTTCTTGCACTTGCTCCGTGCCAGTATTGCAACGTTCGATACCCCACCGGGTTCAAACCCAACATAACCTTCTGTAGGAGTAATCAAATCGCTTCAAATTTGGTTTGTAAGTGGAGAGGTCCTATATGTTCTGTTTGTTAATTTTTATGCCATCCATTATGGAGGTACAGTTGAACAAACTACGTGCACGTTTTCCTGCTTGATTTGCGCCAATGTTATAATCCCTGCCTCCCCATACATTGAACGGAATGCAATTTGCCCAAATCAGTGGTGTGAATCGAGCGCGAAAATGTGCACGTAGTTTGTTCAACTGTATCTCCGTAACAGATGGGATAAAAATTAACGGACAGAACAAATAGATAGGTATAGGACCTCTCTACCTACAAACCGAATTTGAAGCGATTTGATTACTCCTACAGAAAGTTATGGCGGGTTTGAACCCGGTGGGGTATCGGACGTTGCAATACTGGCACGGAGCAAGTGCAAGACCCCAAAATGTATTTTACTGTAGAGAAATGGTGTGGTATGCAGTGTTGACAATAGGAAGTCGATAGCCTTAACCGTTCCGAAGTTATTACGATTCAAGTATTTTATAATTATAAACGAAGGGCCATTTTCTCGGAAACTGTCCCATATAATAATATATGGGCCAATGTACACAGCGTATACAAACATAATGGAGAAAGGCTGTGTATAGAGTGCATAAAAAATGGCTGAGAGTTGTATCTTGCATGAAACATTAGCACATTTGCTTTTTTTTTACTCACACTAACTAACCGTTAATCTCCAGGCATTGGTCCTAGATCTAGAACATTAGTGGTCCTAGATCTAGAACTACTACATTTCAACTTCGAAATTAATTCAAATAAGCATTGTATATTTCAACTTATGGTCTCCAATCTTAGTTGGATAAATAGTAGTTAAGAAGAAAACACTTTAATGATAGATTGTCACCTACACATACATGTAGGCATTGCAAATCACTTTTTGTTTTCCAAACAGTGACAAACAGTTTAGCCAACGTTTGAAATAATGAGGATCAATTTACCAAAGAAGGCTACTTGCAATATGGCGGCAGAAAACAACGTCAACATGCTGCTAGTGCTATGTATGCTGTTGGGGCACGCCCCTCATTTAGCTGGAGTTGTTCCGATTTGCAAAAAACTTACAAGAAGCATTCTTCGCTTTTTTAGGCAGATATAATTTTTAACTCTTTTTGCCAAACACACACGATTTCCTACCTTTCATTAGGATCGTAGGCAATTTTTGTACACTCCTCCATCTTAATTGTGTATCTAAAGAGCCAATGGTAGAATGAGCTCCAAAGCAAATTAAAAACGAAGCCCTATGATGTTACATTATTCAAGTTCAACATTTTACATTATATGGTATTGAATGCAAAGACCATAGGTTGCAATAGAACACCTACACGTAGGCTAAAACGGCACTTTTTGCCTACAAGGCTACATGTAGGTGTTTGTTCGATCTACCATTAACAATAGACAAGTTCAGGAATTTTTTAATTTCGAGTAATTACTTCGTGACGTCACGTCCGGAGTACCAGTTCGGCCATCGGTCCCACAACCGCTTACTCAAAACCTTCTTTTACAAATGTCGGGTAATGTTTGCATCGTGTGTCGCAATACAAACATTTAAGACAATAGTGTTTCTTTTCATCGCTTCCCCCAATCACGCTCGAGAAGGCAACGATGGATTGAAGCGCTCGATCTTACCAGTATCGCCATTAAAGACTACCATCGTGTTTGTAGTCGACACTTCCCAGATACAGATGCAAGTCGAGACCCACAACTAAACATTGGGAGGCATTTTGCATCACCAAAAAATAATAATACAAGATGACAGAAACTAAGAGCTAAAGGACGGGAATCGATAAGAAATTCTAGTTTATCGTTTAATAGCGACCAAGACAGCTGCGATGCATCTAAAACAGAGTCTGTCGTTGCGTCATATGTAGCATAGGTGAGCAGCTTTTAACAGACTACCAGCCAGTACCAGGTTCATGAAATTCCTACTATTGATCCCCAAGCACTTCAGAATTTAAAATGATGCAAGGTGAAGGCACTTACTGATGTAAGAGTGTTATTTCAGACTTTGCAAGGAATGGTACTGAAGTATGTGAAACTGTACTCTGGGTTTGATTCATATGATGTTTTGTTGGCATTCTTTGATTTTTTTGGGTCCCTTACTCTCATGTATTGGAAGGATCCTCAAAGAAATCTGCAGGGATCTACTAGAACAAAACCGGATCCTATCTTTTTAACATTAATCAAACTAAAGTTGAACGTTAACCTTCGCAACTGGTAGTCTATAGCCAATAGCGGAATCAGTACACTCACCACTACTTTCCAAATGCAGCTGCTGCTGTTTTCAAACCAGGTATGAACTATGAACCGTCTACGTCAATAACTTCTGCTCCGCGCCGCTTGTAATAACTTCCCTGATTCTAATTTCTATATATCCTTTTCCCTACAACATGATATGATTTGACTTTTATTCCACGGCAAAGAAGCCACCATTTGAGTGCTGCTATGTTGTGACTCTCTAACGGTTCATGTCGTCTTCACAAAGAATTATGCGGGAATTAACTCTTGACGAAGATGATTGCATACGTGTTTAAACAAGTCAGATTTAAAAAAAAGCTTGAAAACATTACCCCCAGAAACTTTACTAAGGCTTACGTGGGCAGTTTGGCATAGGACCCAAGCTACAACGTGTACTCCGGATGTGACGTCACGTAGCAATCATAATTTTCAATCAAAATTCCTGAACTTGTCTATTCATTTATTTTTCGATAGTACTGTAGCAGAATGAGTTTTTTTTTTTGTAAAATTAGTGGAGAAAGTGAATCAGTTGGTTTTTTTTTTTTTTTTTTTTTGCTTTTAACTTCACACCCATATGTGCTCTATTTCAAGGGGCATACATTGTGCTTCAAACTATAAATGATTGCATTTACATGAAGAGTAAAATTAGCATTCAGAAGGAGAATTTATATTTGAGCTAGCCATACCCAATTCTACTTGGCACTGTGAGTTTTATGAGCCCTCTTTCCATTAACCAATTAAATTTCATGATTTTAATACACAAATGTTGCTAAACGTGAACGGCGAGTAACTTTAACGTGAACAAGACAGCACTCTTGTGGGTACTCACTTGTGCTTGCGTACATGCATATCAGTACTTTTTAACCAAGCCATGTAACTTATTACTTACGCACATGCATATTGTTTATGCTGCATGCATATTAACCGCTAGAATGTTCACCTGCACCAAGTGCAGGTATAAGTATTGGGCTACCTGCGTGCTGAAAAAAGCAGCCTGTGTATTTGAAACCTTGTAAATTCTACTAAGGGGTGCTCAAAGCTCCACACGCACATACTGACCAGACTGTCCATGCAGCATGAGTCATGTCCTCACCAAGGCAATAGTTAGCTCTTTGACTTGGATTCACTAAATGGTATACAGCGAGTGAAGGAATACATACATCATATGGGACAGTTTCCGAGAAAATGGCCCTTCATTTATGATTATAAAATCTTATAAAATTGCTTTGCATTTGAATCATAATAACTTCTGAATGGTTAAGGCTATCGACTTCCTATCTTCAACACTTCGTACCACACCATGCTGTTGGGGCATGCCCCTCATTTAGCTGGAATTGTTCCGATTTGCAAAAAACTTACAAGAAGCATTCTTCGCTTTTTTAGGCAGATATAAATTTTAACTCTTTTTGCCAAACACACACGATTTCCTACCTTTCATTAGGATTGTAGGCAATTTTTGTACACTCCTCCATCTTAATTGTGTATCTAAAGAGCCAATGGTAGAATGAGCTCCAAAGCAAATTAAAAACGAAGCCCTATGATGTTACATTATTCAAGTTCAACATTTTAAAATGCAAAGACCATAGGTTGCAATAGAACACTTACACGTAGGCTAAAACAGCACTTTTTGCCTACAAGGCTACATGTAGGTGTTTGTTTGATCTACCATTAACAATTCATTTATTTATCGATAGTACTGTAGCAGAATGAGGTTTTTTTTGTAAATTAAGTGGAGAAAGTGAATCAGTTGTTTTTTTTTTTGCTTTTAACTTCACACCCATATGTGCTCTATTTCAGGGGGCATACATTGTGCTTCAAACTATAAATGATTGCATTTACATGAAGAGTAAAATTAGCATTCAGGAGGAGAATTTATATTTGAGCTAGTCATACCCAATTCTACTTGGCACTGTGAGTTTATGAGCACTCTTTCCATTATCCAATTACATTTCATGATTTTAATACACAAATGTAGGGTTATTTATCACCGCATCCACGAGAAACGGGGGGAAATTTAGTCTATTTTGGGGCAAACCGAAAAATGATTAATTCCCTCTAGATTGAATTGCTTGGTTTTAAGTGGAGATTTCACTACATGTACCATTATGAGGCATGTTGCATTTTTTGTATCTCAAACAGACATACCATTGGCTCGAAACTTCGTTGCATAGTTGATTGGTTCTAGCGTTATCGCGTAAGAGGTACAGATTTTTAAAATAGCATATTGCTTCTAGAGCATTACAATAAATGCGTAAAAACTGTATGAAACTATGTGAAAATGGTTTAAAATTATGGCTCTAAGTTATCAACTCTCACGGTCAGTGTGATATGCAGTGCAAGGTAATGAAATAAGAAAACGGCATTACCGCGAGTGAATTTTTGCGTGGGCGGACTTCAAGAATCTTTCTTCCTGTTTTACTAAATAACATACCATGACTCTATCCAGACAGGTACAGACTGTATGTTTTGGTAGAACTAGCAAAACCTGCCTTCGCTGGCACTTTGGATGAGTGGACCACGCCCCCTGTCTACTGCGAGCGAAAATGTCTTGTAACTTACTGCTGAAATCGAGTGCAATAGAAGCTTTGGCTTGTTTGAAAAAGGAATTTATGTACCCTCCTATAGTTGTATAACCCAGCAATTTTGATTCAATAATACTCAAGGTGGTGGGAAACATGACCCTGAAAAAAGTGTATGCGAGGGCATTTACCACATCACGTACCCATTCGATATTTTCATGTAACAGGGAGTTATTTATAGAGCACCATTGCAGAAAAATTAGAAATTACTATTTACAAATGGGTGAGCTTTCTGATCATATTTTTTTTCCAGTCAAAAAAACGATAGGAGGGAATTATCAATATTCACAAATGCCCCAAAATTTCCCCGTGTCTCTCATGGATGCGGTGTTATAAAGTGTTAAACATGGATATAAAATAGTAATTACACATACATACTTTGAATACCATTATTACCATTATTGTGTTTGCAGCAATATTACTGCAACCAACAGCAGTAGGAGCATTTCGAATGGCATGCTGTGCACTTTCATTGCACATAAGGTGTTGATTCAGTTTTCGTCTGATACATTGGTTGTACATAATTAGTGGTGAGTAGTATGACCGTCATAGGCCTAAAATGCAGAGAAAAAATAATACATTTACATACATGTACATCTAGAAATAGAATTATAGTTGCCTCCTCAATGACTTCCCCTTCATTTGAATGCCGGCAAACTGTTCGCCCATCTTCTAGGAATTCATTAAGAATCAGCTGGTGACCCAGTTTGCCAATTAATGCAATAAAGCTATCAACATATTTGGGATCTGAAAAAGCCTGCTCAGACTCATATTTGTAGGCCATATAGGCATCGACAGTGCAGATCCCAAAAAATGGTTCCAAACATGTGATACCACCAACAGTCAGTGTACCATGTCACATTCCATTGCCAGCGAACCTTGGTGCAATATCAATTACACTAAAGTTTTCACAATTATGTGCGGTCGTTTGACATGCTACCTCTTATGGTGACATGGGTGAATGCTTGGCTGTGGAGCTGCAGTTTGATATGATGAATTTGAGGTTCTTCTTGGCCTGTATGGACAGTTGTTGCCTCAAGCAGAATGTGATCACCAATTCATATCCTCAGACTCTCCTGTAGCCCACATGGTTAATAAATGCTTAGGGAAACCTTAAGTTGCTCCATGGCTGTTTAGAGCCTCCAGTGTTTTCACAGAGGAAAAGACACTATTGACATGTACAACATGCAAGGATCCAAAATAGTGCTATGTTAATAATAAGGTGCACCCCCCCCCCCCCCCCCCCCCCCCCCCGTCATTGCATCACATGCAAGCCAATCTCATTCGTCCTTGTATGCGCTGAACATTTCTTATTTTACGAGCACTAAAGGAATTGTTTGTACATGAGGCATTGAGGTTAATAATAGCCTTTGTAAGGATTCTTAAGAGTTGTACTTCAATAGCACCTTGGCATTACATATAGCAATCTTGAACATAGGACACCAAGACTAGGTACTTAATATTGCTTCAAGAAAAAATGAGGGAAAAAAAAAGTGTCCATTTATAGTTGGTAGTAAAATCTAGGCTTCAAATTGATATTGGCACGTACTTATCTGTTCCTAAGCTGAATTTGAAAGATAGAAAGGTAGCTATTGATGCCAGCTGTGCATGTAAAAAAAAAAGTCACAAAGGCACTTATGTAGAAAAAGATAATAGTGTTTACATAAGTGGTTAGAATTTATCAATGCCCCGAACTGTTTCATCCGTGGTTGTGCCATCCGACCACTTTATGCGATTCCGACACTGGTTACCTGCTCCGATGATCTGTGCAACACTTCTAGAACAATTCTGATTCTTTTTATATCTTTCCTACAACAGCATCACCAACGATGAAGTTGTTTCCCATTTTCGCTGTAATGCCCACAAATTGATGGATGTGCAATGTCTGGATGCTTTCATCTTGTGACACAAGATGAAAGATATTGGAAAACCAAGTAGCATGCACTAAATACTAAATAAGACGAAACATTGTTAGAGTTTTAAAAGCAGCCATTTGTTATTTTCAGCACTTAAGTTAGTCCTAGGGCGATTGGAGGTTAAAAAGGTTGAAGTATATTATGACTGAGGTTTCTAAAGATGTTTCAGTAATAGAACAATGCACGAATTTGATCATGTAGGCCCTTTCAAAATGGGTGTGTACCTTATAGGCAAACCAATATGACCTAATAACACTGTATTGTATATATAAACCACATATCCACTGTTGTGGGCAAACCTTTTTGCGTGTACCAAGTAGTGTAATTTAGGCTACCAAAAAATGTACCACCTGCATGGTACAATTTTTGTGTGCCAGACTGTGGATATGAGGATAGCAGGTGTTCAGTGTGGGGAAGCTGTGTGATGAACCTTGTATATGGTGCATGTGTGACAGAGTAGAAGCATACAATGTATGCAATCTCTTGTGTGATGTCATCTTATTCACCCCCTCCTCTCCCGCACAAACAGTGTTGGTATAGGGAATTGAGTCCACCTATAACTTTGTATGTTGTGACCTGCTGGGCATCTTGAGCACATTCATTGTGCACCAATGGCTACCAATAAAGGTGAATATGAGGATGGTAGGTTTTCTGTGTACTAATATTGTGGGGATGGTGTAAAATCATTGATTGGGTAAGGGTGTGCAAACAAATAATACCCATAGTACAGTATACATGTAGCATGCATGCAGATTAATATAAAGGATTGGACGGTACTATTGTAGTGTGGGTTGTATTGTAGACGCATATGCAAGTATTATTATATCATCTATTCTCCCCTCTTACTTCAGCGCAGAGATGGTTTTTATGCTGCATCAATGCATAATCATATATATCAGTGAGGATGTCTAGTGGTGCTGTGGGAACCCAATGGGATCATCCTGGTGTTCGCAGTGGATAGATCAAGTGGAGGTGGTAACTACTCTGCTATGGCAACAGTTGCTGTTCCTGCATCCCCCAGTTACCTTGGTAGCCAGATACTGTAGCTGCAAGCAGCATTGGTTCCACCAACCCCAAACACACAAGTAGGTTTGCAGCATGTCCTTGCCAGATTGAGTAGGCTGTGGGCTTGTAATCTCTTTTTTCTGTGGAACAGGGGTGTATTTATTTCTATGTCTACAAAACCTACTTGCAATTCATGAGGAAAAAAATCTAGGATTTCAATTAGGACAGTTTCAAGGCAGGGGGAGGATTTGGGAGGGAATGTGCCCTCCCACACAAAGTTTTAATGTGATAGTTGGTTTATGCAGCCTCATACTAGCACTAGCTTTGCAGTGCATTGTACTGCGATATTCAACCAATTAATTTTACCTTTAATCCCCCGTTGTCCTACGCGTAGGACACAAGTAAAAATTAATTTTTAGCAAACTCACGTAAGCAGAGAACAAATCAAAATCTCATTGTATTGTAGAAATGGTTATCAATTCAGAAAATACTGGTGCTTCCTTGCAATTCAGATTCAACTACAGTCAATAGTGCATTGCTAAAAGATGCATTTTCGGTAAATCGCAACCAACTTCAAGTACCAACACATAATGTTACAAAGAGCAGAATAACATGTTAACGGAAAACAGCACTAAGCAAATAAAAATGTACATTGTAGATTTGGAATTTGCTAGCTTGACAAACGTATGAAGGATAGGTATTTGTCGATCGCTTGTTGCTGGAATAGCAAATAGAATGGACAAAATCTTGAAAACGTACAGTGCGTTTTTGGTAAATATGGCAAAACCAATCACTGCCATAGACTGTTTTAAGTAGCACACACATCACGCTTCAAAAAACATTCAAAAAAAGTTATACTTGTTGTACGTTTTCTTTTTTCTGTGAGAATTAAATTCTCCAATGCATTTTTAAGAACCACATGCATTTTTTTTACATCATGTATAACCAAGCGTGTGATTTAAAAATTAGATTTGAAATTTAGCGCGATAGACACATCAAACAACAGTACAGAATTGGATGCCAAACACCTGCAGAATTTTCAAATATTGGTCCTATGCGTAGGGACTTGGACCTGGGGATTTAAGGTTTAACACATCTGAGTAAGTCTGGGGAGGAGAGGGGACAATGGCAGGGGGCAATCTTGTATAAGATGGTTATTACAAGCTTTTATCATGATCTCATTTTCCCCTTGCAGCTCCTTCTACTGTTAGCCAGCACTGTGTGTTCACTGACACACGAATTCGTTTGACATTCGTGAGCGCGCTGGGACATACCTAGACATCTCCAGATGTATTAGATCTCTGCATGAATATATCTACACAGTTACCAACTGAACACCATTGATGTCTGTAACTGTTTCCATTGGTAAACGAGCTGAGTTATACAGATCGTCTTCATATGCATGTGACTTGCATGGTCAGAACGTACCGTTCCTACGTACTGTCCAATTAGAAGATGCACGGAGAGGAAGGAAGCTGAGCGTACTGCCGGCACTCGGCTGATTTAATATATACTATACAAGCAAAACAAATTCCCTGGATCCAAACCGTAGCCTGGTACGGAACGATGGCAATGGTATTATGCAATCACGACAATAAACGGCTAGGAGATATCATGTCTGTAACGGAGCTGTAACAGAACGTTCTTACCTAACGTACTGTTACGGAGCTGTAACGAGATGGCACCACCCAAATACGAGACGGCACGACCCGAATACGAGATGGCACGACCCGAATACGAGACGGCACGACCCGAATACGAGATGGCGCGACCCGAATACGAGATGGCGCGACCCGAATACGAAAAGCGAGCGCGTGTCGAATTATGGCAGTGATCACCCCCCATAGAATTATGGCAGTGATCACCCCCCATACATATACATAATGCCTTATCACAACATTAGCTATATATCACAGCCAAAAGCGTTCATTTATGTAACAGACATGATTAACTATCAGATCTGTACCAAGGAGGCTATCATATATGGTACTGTATTGTTACATGTCAGATGAATTGTCAGGTTTGGTACATAATGATGGAATATTCTGACTCAGTATGATACCTACAATCTGTTCCAAAACAACATTATGTAACAGAAAAGTGTTACAATATGTACCAGAACAGAGTAACAATATGTACCAGACCATTTCTGGGGCGTACGCAGGGGGGGGGGGGGGGGGGGGGTTCGAGGGTTCGAGGGGGTTCGGGCGAACCCCCCTTTTCGCTCTGAATTATTAAATATGTGCGCGAGGTAAATATGTAACCAGTAATAGCGAAGGATAATTTCAATGGCACCGTGGTAGGGACCTTAACTCCGCTGTTATGTGGCGAAACGCAAGGGTCTCCCGCTCGTGTTCGGCCAAACGGAAGGAGGACCCTGCAACACTGCGGGGTGCAGGAACGAGCACCGTAATATTAATGTTACATTAAAATTCTAATTAATGCACTAACCGCACAATGGCCACAAAACGTAAGTGAGCATGTTGCTATATATGGAGAGCCGTTTGTTTCAATATTCGATACCGTATATTTTCATTCGATAACGCTAAATTTCATTCGATGGGGAACGAGGATCATTCGATGGGGAACGAGGATCTATTCGATGGAGAACGAGGTTCTATTCGATGGGGAACGAGGTTCTATTCGATGGGGAACGAGGTTCTATTCGATGGGGAACGAGGTGGTACGAGTTTATGCCGTTACCTGTACTGAGACTTGGAGTACTCCGTCTTCTATTAGTGTCACAGGAATGGGTTTTATCCTCTCTTGAATTATAGAACCTTTAAAGGAGAGAAGGTTTGGATGGGCCGGCGGAGAAGCTATCTACTGTTTCTCAGCAGATCAGCGCAAAATCTGCGAGTGTACGTAGGAGCTAAGTAGTGTCTTGTTTGTTTACGAAGCGTAGTCCTAGCTCTACGTGTTTTTGTGCGTGCGTGCGTGCGTGCGTGCGTGCGTGTGTGCGTGTGTGTGTGTGTGTGTGTGTGTGTGTGTGTGTGTATGTGTGTGTGTGCGTGCAACTGTGTGTGTGCATATCAGAGAAATTAGTGCACTTGGTTTTTGGTACCCAGGAGAGCCGTACATAGCCGTTGCTGTAACAACTATCAGTAGCACGTGTGTAGTCCGATTTAGGCCTACATAAAAGTGTCATTACCGAGCAACGACGAATGAGGGGGTATGTGTTTATGTTTTTATTAGGGATAAAATAATGGGGATGTGTATATATATCTAAATTCCAGTTCACTTTCACTTCCCACATACATGTATAACTTTTGTTTTTCTATCCGCTCTTCATCTAACTCTTATTAGAGTGCACAAGGGTCATCTTGGTTTGTGACATATCGGTAGCACTCCTTGGGATCCAGCAGATGCGTTTAGGTAAGAGAATACAAATGCATATAAATGTGCAGATGGAGTAGCAAGTGTGGTGAGGGCAAGGCAATTGTGGAACTGCAGTGGGAAGTATGGCGTGAGAATTAAGGGTGGGGGAGAAAAGTGTGGGACAATGCAGAGAGAGACAAGGGTTGAAATGAGTGAAATGAATGCAATGAAGGGGAGAGATGGCAAGTCTTAAATTTGTAATACCTAAATTGAGAGATGTGTAAACTCTACTGAATGCAGCTGTCTGCATGTCCATTGTTTTAGCTTTTCAAACCATCAAGGCAGAATGCAAAGCAGTGTGAGGCTGAATGCAGAGCAGTGTCCGAACCTTGGCCACGATTGTTCCAGTGGTGTAGGTGAAAGGGAAACTGGACAAAACATTTCAGTATTGTCTGAATAACTTTTAAATTAATATAGTTGTATATAGATGTTTTGAGTGAGATGAGAACATTGAACTAATGATGTTGTCTTCTAATTCAATACTGCTGACCAAGGATAACATCCAATACTGCACTAGTTAATTTCATGTACAATTTTTATTTGGCACTGTAATATCCAACAAAGAGAGCATAAGCACACCACTGTAATAGCCTCTTGGCTGTCAGTGATCCCTTCTGTTGGTTTGGGCTTGCACTTGGAGTCCAATGAATACCAGGCTGCATTGAGTGGTAGACATCTCAGGTGGGGTCATGTGTCCTTTCTGCCCCAAAATCGCCCTTGATTCCCTTGGCCGCCATGCAGTGACCTGCAGACATGGAAGAGATCCCCATCTAAACATTCATTGCTGGATGGGACAGAGGCAAGCCAGCTGCACTGGATGTTACAGTACATCACCCCTCACCCCTGCCATCTTGGGAGAATCAAGCCAAATGGCGGGAAGCTGGTAATCAGCTTTCTAAGTTGTGTGTGTATGTGTGTGTGTGTGTGTGTGTGTGTGTGTGTGTGTGTGTGTGTGTGTGTGTGTGTGTGTGTGTGTGTGTGTGTGTGTGTGTGTGTGTGTGTGGTGTGTGTGTGTGTGTGTGTGTGTGTGCGTGCGTGCGTGCGTGTGTGTGTGCGTGTGCATGTGTATGTGTATGTGTCCATTACCTATGTATGTATTGATATAATGTATTAATAAATAACATAATATTAGTTCTAGCTAACTCTGTAGCAGGGCCTTTGCATTGGCTCTGACCAGCATCATTCAGGTATATATGCTGGGCAGTGCTTCCAAGCTTGGTCGAGAGGTCTTAATAATAATAATAATAATAATAATAATAATAATAACTGATAATAAAACTATTTTTTGTATGAAGCGGGACTGGCAGCAGGTCAGGCTCCAGAGCTACTGAGCAGAGAAAGCAGGAAGAAAACGATTGCAAGGAGCTAGGGTGTTGAGGCATATGGTGCTTGGGAGACAGAAGCAATGGAGTCTTTGGCACTTCTAGATCTGGCCTCTCGCCTTGTGACCAGTTCCAACAGGGCTAAGGCTGTGGTCCTAGCGGAGCTATATGGCAGGCTGAACCTCAGCTTAGTTAGAGCCAATGCTGTAGCCATCCTCTCCAGATGTTTCGTCCCAGACTAGTAGTAATAATAGGGTGCATTTATTTATCTTACTGCTGTATTTGATATTACATGTATTGTATAATACTAATAAAATGGATAATCGGCAAACCAGCAGCTTTTGACCTAACTGTAACCTCACCGCTTAATCTCACTACTTTAACTGAAGCGGGAGTTGCAAGAGGGTCAGCAGCTATGGTAGCAGAAGTTCGGAAGCATGGTGTTAATGATCGTAAGTGTGCACAGCTTGGATGGGTTGCTATAACCTTAGCAGTTGAGACTTATGGTTGCTGGGGTGCAGAAGCCCAGCCCACCATTTCTCGGCTAGCATCCCGTCTGGCCATCCCATTGCAGTGTAGCAAATCCAAGGCCATCACTAGCATTTACCAACGTCTCAATCTAACACTGGTGAGAGCAAATGCTCGAGCTTTACTTTCATGTTCAGGCTTTTTCAGGTCTGAGGGTGGAGTTTAACTTTGATTTTTGCATGTTTTTCAAGTGGTGTATATGTGTACTTGTAATTGTAATTTTACAATAAAGTGAAAAAAAAATGTATGTACGTATTATTAATCAATAATACATGATAATAAACACACAGATGTAGAGTAGTGTATGAACCATATGGTGTGCATGAATTAGAGTGCGCATGCGCAGGACAGGTAGAGCCAGCAGCAGGCTGCGGGTGTGTCATTGTGCTGTCCTTTTGTGGTATATATATACTCTCATTGCTGCGTTACTACATTTGGCGACGAGGGTGGCTTTTCGACGGGTTCCTCAAGAATGGCGCACATGGCTTTCGGTCACATACAGGAATTTGACCCCAACGTCGAAGGTATTTCCTCATACTTGGAGCGGATGGGGTTATATTTTGTTGCAAACAAGATTGAATCGGAGCGTCAGGTAGCGGTATTCCTCTCTTTGATTGGGGGTAAAAATTACGCGCTGTTGCGTGACTTGTTGCTGCCGCAGCAGCTAAAGGATATGTCGCTTGTTGAACTGATGGGTACATTAAGAAGACATTTTGAGCCCAAACCAGTTGTTATAGCGGAGCGTTTTCACTTTCATCGTAGGAGCCAGGGTGCGGATGAAAGTGTGGCTGAGTATGTTGCTGAATTAAGGAAGCTTGCTACACATTGTCGTTTTGGCGGTTATCTAGAGGAAGCGCTTAGGGATAGGCTGGTGTGCGGATTACGCGAAGAAAGTACGCAAAGGGCGTTACTGACAGAGAATGAATTAACTTTGGCGCGAGCATTAGAAATCGCACAAAGTAGGGAGGCTGTTCTAATGAATGCCCAGCGACTGAAAGAGCCTAGTCTGACAGTGAAGAAGGTGACTACGAGGACAGATACAACTATGTCATCAAAATGTATACGTTGTGGAAGCAGTAAGCATCTTGCTGATAGGTGTCCATTTAGGCAAGCTACATGTTTCAAATGCAATAAATCTGGGCATATTGCTAGAGTATGTAGAAGTGGTGGGAAGCCAGTTGGTTTGTCTAAACCAACATTGCAACCTTATCAAGGGCGCAACACTCTCTCAGTGGAGGATTCTGCAGAAGAAGAATCTGCAATTGACAACGTTAGTGTGTTTGCTGTTGGAACACCACAAGTTCGTCCTATTGTGGTCAAGATTGCAGTGAATGGAACAACGATTGAGATGGAAGTAGACACTGGGGCAGCTGTCTCGTTAGTATCAGAGCGCACTTGGAAGCAGATTAGGGGTCAAGTGAAATTACAGAAGGCAGATGTTGTTTTGAGAGCATATAATCACATGCGGTTGAAGGTACTGGGAGAGGCTGAGCTGCAGGTACAGTATGGTGGTCGGAGATATGAGTTGTTGCTGAGAGTTGTGAAGGAGGATGGACCAAGTTTGATAGGAAGGGATTGGCTTCAGCAGATTAAGCTGGATTGGTCTGCTATGTGTCATTGGATCAGTCCTTCACAAAGTGACCAAATGGTCAAAACGTTGATGCACAAGTATGCTGATGTTTTCAAGGCTGAGCTAGGTACAATGAAAGGCATTAAAGCCAAGTTGGTACTGAAGGCTGGAGTAGTACCAAAGTTTATCAGACCTAGACCTATACCCTTTGCTCTGAAGGAGGCAGTGGAGCAGGAACTTCGTCATCTTGAAGAGCAAGGAATATTGAGAAGGATAACACACAGTTCTTGGGCTGCTCCAATTGTAGTGGTCCCAAAGAAGGATGGCAGAGTTCGATTGTGTGGCGACTACAAGATGACTATTAACCAGTATTTGGAGGTGGACCGCTATCCTCTGCCAAAGCCAAATGACTTGTTTGCCACCCTAGCAGGAGGACAAAAGTTTTCAAAAATCGATCTGTCTCAAGCATACCAGCAGTTGGTTTTGGAAGAAGAGTCTTGTGAGTTGGTGGTCATAAACACACATATTGGGTTGTTCAGTTATACACGCCTTCCTTTCGGGGTGGCTTCCGCCCCTGCATTATTTCAGCGGGCAATGGACTCCATTTTGCAAGGCATAGCGGGAGTGATCTGCTATATTGATGACATTTTGGTGACAGGAAAGGATGATGCTCAACATCTGCAGGCTTTGGAGCAGGTGTTAAGCAGGTTACAGAAAGCAGGCTTGACCATACAGAAGAACAAGTGTGTTTTTATGGCAAAGTCTGTGGAATACCTTGGCCATGTTGTTGATGCGGAGGGATTACATACAACTCCAGAAAAGTTGAAGGCTATTCTGGAGGCTCCTGCACCAAAGGATCTAAATCAGATGCGATCATTCTTGGGTTTGGTTAATTACTATGCCAGGTTCATACCAAACTTGTCAACGGTGCTTCATCCCCTGAATAGATTGTTGAGACAAGATGTCTCTTGGGAATGGGATGAATTGTGTGAAGAAGCATTCCAGTTAGCGAAGCAAAGCCTGGCATCTAGTCGAGTTCTGGTTCACTATGATCCAACTCTGCCGCTAAAATTGGCTGGTGATGCATCAGAGTATGGAGTCGGAGCTGTACTCTCACATGTGTGTCCTGACGGGTCAGAGAGGCCGGTTGCATTTGCATCCAGAACACTGTCATCTAGCGAGAGAAATTATGCACAACTGGAAAAAGAAGCTCTTTCCTTAATATTCGGTGTTCGTAAATTCCACCAGTATCTTTATGGACGTCCATTTACTCTGTATACAGATCACAAGCCGTTAACTACCATTTTGGGATCAAAGGCAGGTATTCCTACCCTGGCTGCTGCTCGACTTCAAAGGTGGGCATTGTTGCTATCCACATATCAGTATACTATTGAGTACCGTTCAACGGCTTGTCATGCAAATGCTGATGGCTTGTCACGGTTGCCTTTGCAAAGTACAGGAGAGGAGGAGGATGTGACAGCAGCAACAGTTTTCAATGTGGCACAGTTGGAAAGTTTGCCTGTGACAGCTGAGCAGTTGAAAGTGGCAACAGGGTGTGACCAAATTTTAGGCAAAGTGCTGTTGTTAACACAGAAAGGTTGGCCTACTAAAGTGAATGATGATCTGAAGCCATACTGGATTCGGCGAGATGAGATAACCATTGAAAGCGGTTGCTTGTTGTGGGGGGTGCGAGTGCTGGTGCCTAAGAAGTTGCAGGGAAGAGTACTTGAGGAATTGCACAAAGGTCACCCTGGGGCGTCACGAATGAAGTCGTTAGCCCGAGGTTATTTGTGGTGGCCAGGGTTGGACACGGAGTTAGAACATCTAGCAAAATCGTGCATTCCTTGTCAAGAAGTCAAGTTGACTCCACCTGCAGCTCCATTGCATCCATGGGTGTGGCCATCATTACCCTGGCAACGTATTCATGTTGATTTCGCAGGCCCATTCCTGGGACAGCAGTTCTTGATAGTGGTAGATGCGCATTCAAAATGGCCTGAGGTTATACCAATGGCATCATCCACAACCGCAGCCAGGACCATTGAGGCACTGCGACTGTTATTTGCATCATATGGTGTACCAAACCAGTTGGTCTCGGATAACGGTCCACAGTTTGTATCAAAGGAATTTGCTGAGTTCATGGCTGGAAATGCTGTGAAGCATATTCGGGTGGCACCATATCATCCAGCTTCAAATGGATTGGCAGAACGGTTTGTACAAACATTCAAGAAAGCAATGTCAGCAGCAAGGAACGACGGAGCTTCATTGAGTCAGAAATTGTGCCGTTTCTTGTTGACTTACCGCAGTACTCCTCATGCAACTACTCATGTCGCTCCTTGTGAACTATTCCTTAAACGTAATATCCGGACCCGGTTGGATGCAATCCGTCCAAATTATTCAGGCACAGTATGTGACAAGCAAGCTCTACAGAAGGAGTTACACGATCGTCACGCAAGGAGCAGGAAATTTGAAATTGGACAGAAAATGATGGCAAAGAATTTCCTGCAGGGGCCACCATGGGTGGCAGGAGTTATCTCTGAGTGTAAGGGTCCGTTAACTTACTTGGTTGAGGTGGAACCTCATGTGTTTTGGAGGCGTCATGTTGATCATATCAAGCATCGCCATGAAGCAGAGTCAGTAACACCCACAGAGAATGATCACAGTGTCACTTATGAAGACACACTGCCAGAAAATAGTGCTAAGGACGTCAGTAATGAAAAAAAGGTCGCAGAAAAGATACCATCTCCTGATTCAATGCTGCTACCATCACATCAGGCTGTGCAGGCCTCAGATGAACCAGTGGTACCAGTTGTGGTGGAACTGGATGATGGAAAGACAGGTTCGAGCAAGTCAACCACAACTACTCCAAAGACAGTGACAGTCCCTGAAATGCACTCTCAGCAACCTCGTTACCCGATGAGGCAAAGGAAACCCCCTGACTATTATGGAAGAGGAAAACAGACTTAAGTGGAGAGGAGTGTAGAGTAGTGTATGAACCATATGGTGTGCATGAATTAGAGTGCGCATGCGCAGGACAGTGGTAGACAGGTAGAGCCAGCAGCAGGCTGCGGGTGTGTCATTGTGCTGTCCTTTTGTGGTATATATATACTCTCATTGCTGCGTTACTACAACAGAGACTACAGATAATACTATTAATACATTATTTACAATACATAATTATTTAACCTTCGCAGCCTCATACATAGCTGATGCCACAAGGGAAGCATGCTCTGCTGTCCAAATCCCACCATTTTGTACCAATAGCAATTGAGACCTCAGGTGCCCTTGGCCCTGATGCTCTCAGTTTGCTCACTGATATCAGCAGGCGTCAGCAGAGCATCACTCATGATCCCCAGTCCCTCTCATTCCTTCTCCAAAGAGTGTCCATTGCACTCCAGCACGGCAATGCTGCCTCTGTATTGGGCACCACAAGTAGCGTGTAGTGTATACAGTGTATCCTGTGTATCCAGTACCATTTATATCATGTACAAAATAATTGTTAAGCCCTTTGTAATATAATATTAACATTTATATACTTCTTTCGTATTGTATTTATATATTGTATTTCATATACTTCTTTCGTATTGTGTACCTTATTTTTTCCCACTGATCATGATAATACTAATAAAGTTTATCTTCATAAACAGCAAACAAGAAAAAATAAATACTAGACACTACTAGTCAAGTTCTTTTCTGCCTCATCAAGATGGTTCCCAGCTGCAAATCTTTTGTTGACTTTTAGGAAAGAGGCTTTAGCTTCATTCCCTCACTGAGCATACACATCAACCACTACATGTAAGGAATACAGGTCTGTAGTAAGGAACAGAACACACCATAAATGATGAGTAGTGTTCCAAGATAGTCTGTTCAAAATGATGTTCGGATGAATTACTTCCAGGTCAAATGCTGCAGGACAGGACAGACATTAGCTGGGCACCAGTACATCAGCTGGGCACCAGTACATCAGCTGGGTACCAGTACATCACCTGAGCACCAGTACATCAGCTGGGCACCAGTACATTAGCTGGGCACCAGTACATCAGCTGGGTACCAGTACATCACCTGAGCACCAGTACATCAGCTGGGCACCAGTACATCAGCTGGGCACCAGTACATCAGCTGGGCACCAGTACATCAGCTGGGCACCAGTACATCAGCTGGGCACCAGTACATCAGCTGGGCACCAGTACATCAGCTGGGCACCAGTACATCAGCTGGGCACCAGTACATCAGCTGGGCACCAGTACATCAGCTGGGCACCAGTACATCAGCTGGGCACCAGTATATCTGTTGAAGCCAGAGCCTTTTTCAGCTGTGGAGACAAGCAGGCCATTGAGCAGAGGTCAGCAAAGCAATCATCACCACCTGTAATGGGATTATGATGAAGGGTGCAAGAACACACTTCCAGGTATGATTGGCAGTCCCTTGCAGACACCTTTCCAGTAGCATGTGCACCTCCATTGATTTCAGCAAAACCTTTAACTACAGAGGGTTTAGCCCTCAACCAGGCATAAAATTAGCATTCTCAATGCAGGGCAGATATGGCCAACACATCCTTGCCTTGGTGCAAACTGAGCTCTTCTGTATTAAAGATAATGAAGCGTCTTCAATTTAGGCTAAAGAGACACGTTGCCAATTAGGGGAAGCCGATATAGGCTCAGATGGTATCAGAGGGTGCAACTACAATGAACACGTATATTGCTATTGCATTTGAAATGATATGTCGGCAGCAAATGAATAGAGACTGATGTGCTAGCCATACACCTCAATTATTTCAATTGCACTTGCTTTGTAGCTGGTTTTGTATGCTCAAGGTCTGCACATTCTTCAAGTCGGGGGGGAGGGGGGGGGGGGGGGGCAATGGAGAACATCTTCATCAAAAAAGAGAGAACTGTTGCAATGAAAGATTGCATCAATAAAGTGGTAACCACAATGACAGTATGCTAATCATCCCATACGCATAGACTGCAAATAGATTGGATATTTGGATCAGAGGTCACATACAGAGATTGTATTAACTGGGAGATCCAAACTTGCCATCATATTACCAAATAGCACACATAACAAATAAAAATTCACATGACATCAACATTTGCACACAATCATACACAGGTTGCAGTCACAAACACACACACACACACACACACACACACACACACACACACACACACACACACACACACACACACACACACACACACACACACACACACACACACACACACACACACACACACACACACACACACACACCACACACACATGCCTACAAGATTGTATGATACATACAATTGGATCAGAGGTCTAAACTAACAGATTACCAACAAAGAGATTTTGATAACTGGGAGGTCCAAACTAACCATAAGATTACCAAAATAGCAACACCTAACAAATAAATATTCCTATGACACTAACAATTGTACATGTACACAGTCTCACACACTTGCAGTCACAAATTAAACACACACACACACACACACACACATGCCTACAAGTATACAAAGAGATTGTATGATACATACAATTGGATCAGACGTCCAAACTAGCAGATTACCAACAAATGGAGAACATCTTCATCCAAAAGAGAGAACTGTTGCAATGAAAGATCACATTAATAAAGTGGTAACCACAATGACAGTATGCTAAAATTCCACCTTGCTGTCATGCACCAGTACATCAGCTGGGCACCAGTACATCAACTGGGCACCAGTACTTGATTTATACCTCAGTCTGACATTTTGGGGATACGTATTTTGAGTACAAAAAAATTCCAAAAGCTTCAAAGCTGAAATTCATGTGCAAAAGTCATGCACAAGCTTATATACCTGCAGCAAATACTTAATGGCACAGCCAAATTCAACTTGAAGTCAGGTTGGGGTTCAGTGTCATCTGTTAGTATTAACAAACAGCAGATACTTTTAGCTCAGTGATGCATGAAATACATGTACATGCATAGAAATCACTGCTACATTTCTTTAGTTCAAGTATTGTGAACATCTTTGAGTCAGTAACTTAACTAGGAATTAAGTTTCATTCATTTTTTCATTAGCTGAATCACAACCATGCATAAGCTTAGTTACTATGTACATGTTTAACACGTTCTGCATGGAGATGTACAGGCAAAATTGTGGTGTAAATAAATTCTAAATGCAAAATTAGGGATCAGTGGGAAGCATACAATTAGAACTTCCCTGACTTGTTGGCATGAAATTGGCAATGATGGTTTTTTACTCCTACAAGTTTTGACAACTGGGTATGAGCATGTTATAATTGTTGGATGCATGATCCATTGATCGGTGGATGGGCAGTGGTGACCTTTCTACTTAGCAATTCAGCATTGAGCATGACACTAAAAAAATATGGAACAAGCTAACTGCTTTTAACTGAAAAATCACAGTAGAGCAAGGTGGGATTTTAGCATACTGTCATTGTGGTTACCACTTTATTAATGCAATCTTTCATTGCAACAGTTCTCTCTTTTTTGATGAAGATGTTCTCCATTGCCCCCCCCCCCCCCCCCCCCCCCACTCCACCCCAGCTTGAAGAATGTGCCGCCCTTGAGCATATAAAACCAGCTACAAAGCAAGTGCAATTGAAATACTTGTGGTGTAAGTCTAACACATCAGTCTCTATTCATGATTGATCATTTGCTGCCGACATATCATTTCAAATGCAATAGTAAATTGGAGACGCTTCATTATCTTTAATACAGAAGAGCTCAGTTTGCACCAAGGGAAGGATGTGTGGGCCATATCTGCCCTGCATTGAGAATGCTAATTTTATGCCTGGTTGAGGGCTAAACCCTCCGTAGTTAAAGATTTTGCTGAAACCAATGGAGGTGCATGTGCTACTGGAAAGGTGTCTGCAAGGGACTGCCAATCATACCTGGAAGTCTGTTCTTGCACCCTTCTTTATAATGCCTTTACAGGTGGTGATGATTGCTTTGCTGACCTCTGCTCAATGGCCTGCTTGTCTCCACAGCTTGAAAAAGGCTCTGGCTTCAACAGACCAACTGGTGCCCAGACCAGCTGATGTACTGGTGCCCAGACCAGCTGATATACTGGTGCCCAGCTGATGTACTGGTGCCCAGCTGATGTACTGGTGCCCAGACCAGCTCTGATATACTGGTGCCCAGCTGATGTACTGGTGCCCAGCTAATGTACTGGTGCCCAGCTAATGTACTGTGCCCAGGTAATGTACTGGTGCCCAGGTGATGTACTGGTACCCAGCTGATGTACTGGTGCCCAGCTAGTGTACTGTGCCCAGGTAATGTACTGGTGCCCAGGTGATGTACATGTACTGGTGTCCAGCTGATGTATTGGTGCCCAGCTGATGTACTGGTGCCCAGCTAGTGTACTGGTGCCCAGCTAGTGTACTGTGCCCAGGTAATGTACTGGTGCCCAGGTGATGTACATGTACTGGTGTCCAGCTGATGTATTGGTGCCCAGCTGATGTACTGGTGCCCAGCTAGTGTACTGGTGCCCAGCTAGTGTACTGTGCCCAGGTAATGTACTGGTGCCCAGGTGATGCACTGGTGTCCAGCTGATGTACTGGTGCCCAGCTGATGTACTGGTGCCCAGCTGATGTACTGGTGCCCAGCTGATGTACTGGTGCCCAGCTGATGTACTGGTGCCCAGCTAATGTACTGGTGCCCAGCTGATGTACAGGTGCCCAGCTGATGTACTGGTGCCCAGCTGATGTACTGGTGCCCAGCTAGTTTACTGGTGCCCAGCTAGTGTACTGTGCCCAGGTAATGTACTGGTGCCCAGGTGATGTACATGTACTGGTGTCCAGCTGATGTATTGGTGCCCAGCTGATGTACTGGTGCCCAGCTAGTGTACTGGTGCCCAGCTAGTGTACTGTGCCCAGGTAATGTACTGGTGCCCAGGTGATGCACTGGTGTCCAGCTGATGTACTGGTGCCCAGCTGATGTACTGGTGCCCAGCTGATGTACTGGTGCCCAGCTTATGTACTGGTGCCCAGCTGATGTACTGGTGCCCAGCTAATGTACTGGTGCCCAGCTGATGTACAGGTGCCCAGCTGATGTACTGGTGCCCAGCTGATGTACTGGTGTCCAGCTGATGTACTGGTGCCCAGCTAATGTACTGGTGCCCAGCTGATGTACTGGTGCCCAGCTGTTGTACTGGTGCCCAGCTGATGTACTGGTGCCCAGCTGATGTACTGGTGCCCAGCTGATGTACTGGTGCCCAGCTGATATACTGGTGCCCAGCTGATGTACTGGTGCCCAGCTAATGTACTGGTGTCCAGCTGATGTACTGGTGCCCAGACCAGCTGATATACTGGTGCCCAGGTGATGTACTGGTGCCCAGCTGATGTACTGGTGCCCAGCTGATGTACTGGTGTCCAGCTGATATACTGGTGCCCAGACCAGCTGATATACTGGTGCCCAGGTGATGTACTGGTGCCCAGCTGATGCACTGGTGCCCAGCTGATGTACTGGTGCCCAGCTAATGTACTGGTGCCCAGCTAGTGTACTGGTGCCCAGCTGATGTACAGGTGCCCAGCTGATGTACTGGTGCCCAGCTGATGTACTGGTGCCCAGCTAATGTACTGGTGCCCAGCTAGTGTACTGGTACCCAGCTAATGTACTGGTGTCCAGCTGATGTACTGGTGCCCAGCTAATGTACTGGTGCCCAGCTGATGTACTGGTGCCCAGCTGATGTACTGGTGCCCAGCTGATGTACTGGTGCCCAGCTGATGTACTGGTGCCCAGCTAATGTACTGGTGTCCAGCTGATGTACTGGTGCCCAGACCAGCTGATATACTGGTGCCCAGCTGATGTACTGGTGCCCAGCTAATGTACTGGTGCCCAGCTAGTGTACTGGTGCCCAGCTGATGTACAGGTGCCCAGCTGATGTACTGGTGCCCAGCTGATGTACTGGTGCCCAGCTAATGTACTGGTGCCCAGCTAGTGTACTGGTACCCAGCTAATGTACTGGTGTCCAGCTGATGTACTGGTGCCCAGCTAATGTACTGGTGCCCAGCTGATGTACTGGTGCCCAGCTGATGTACTGGTGCCCAGCTGATGTACTGGTGCCCAGCTGATGTACTGGTGCCCAGCTAATGTACTGGTGTCCAGCTGATGTACTGGTGCCCAGACCAGCTGATATACTGGTGCCCAGCTGATGTACTGGTGCCCAGCTGATGTACTGGTGCCCAGCTGATGTACTGGTGCCCAGCTGATGTACTGGTGCCCAGCTGATGTACTGGTGCTCAGCTATTGTACTGGTGTCCAGCTAGTGTACTGGTGCCCAGCTGATGTACTGGTGCCCAGCTGATGTACTGGTGCCCAGCTAATGTACTGGTGCCCAGCTGATGTACTGCTACCCAGCTGATGTACTGGTGCCCAGCTGATGTACTGGTGCCCAGCTGATGTACTGGTGCCCAGCTAATGTCTGTCCTGTCCTGCAGCATTTGACCTGGAAGTAATTCATCCGAACATCATTTTGGACAGACTATCTTGGAACACTACTCAACATTTTTGGTGTGTTCTGTTCCTTACTACAGACCTGTATTCCTTACATGTAGTGGTTGATGTGTATGCTCAGTGAGGGAATGAAGCTAAAGCCTCTTTCCTAAAAGTCAGTAAAAGATTTGCAGCTGGGAACCATCTTGATGAGGCAGAAAAGAACTTGACTAGTAGTGTCTAGTATTTATTATTTCTTGTTTGCTGTTTATGAAGGTAAACTTTATTTGTATTATCATGATCAGTGGGAAAAAACAAGGTACACAATACGAAATACATTTTAAAAAGAAGCCGTTAAAAGTTAATATTGCAAAGGGCTTAACAATTATTTTGTACATGATGCTACAATATATAAATGGTACTGGATACACAGGATACACTGTATACACTACACGCTACTTGTGGTGCCCAATACAGAGGCAGCATTGCCGTGCTGGAGTGCAATGGACACTCTTTGGAGAAGGAATGAGAGGGACTGGGGATCATGAGTGATGCTTTGCTGACGCCTGCTGATATCAGCGAGCTAACTGAGAACATCAGGGCCAAGGGCACCTGAGGTCTCAATTGCAATTGGTACAAAAGGGTGGGATTTGGACAGCAGAGCATGTTTCTCCTTCCTGCATGGCTTCAGCAGCTGTGGCTACAGCTCTAGCTTCCCTTGTGGCATCAGCTATGTATGAGGCTGCGAAGGTTAAATAATTATGTATTGTAAATAATGTATTAATAGTATTATCAGTAGTCTCTGTGTGTTTATTATCATGTATTATTGATTAATAATACGTACATACATTTTTTTTTCACTTTATTGTAAAATTACAATTACAGGTACAAATATACACCACTTGAAAAACATGCAAAGATCAAAGTTAAACTCCACCCTCAGACCTGAAAAAGCCTGAACGTGAAAGTAAAGCTCGAGCATTTGCTCTCACCAGTGTTAGATTGAGACGTTGGTAGATGCTAGTGATGGCCTTGGATTTGCTACACTGCAACTGGATGGCCAGACGAGATGCTAGCTGAGAAATGGTGGACTGGGCTTCTGCACCCCAGCAACCATAAGTCTCAACTGCTAAGGTTATAGCAACCCATCCAAGCTGTGCACACTTACGATCATTAACACCATGCTTCCGAACTTCTGCTACCATAGCTGCTGACCCTCTTGCAACTCCCGCTTCAGTTAAAGTAGTGAGATTAAGCGGTGAGGTTACAGTTAGGTCAAAAGCTGCTGGTTTGCCGATTATCCATTTTATTAGTATTATACAATACATGTAATATCAAATACAGCAGTAAGATAAATAAATGCGCCCTATTATTACTACTAGTCTGGGACGAAACATCTGGAGAGGATGGCTACAGCATTGGCTCTAACTGAGCTGAGGTTCAGCCTGCCATATAGCTCCGCTAGGACCACAGCCTTAGCCCTGTTGGAACTGGTCACAAGGCGAGAGGCCAGATCTAGAAGTGCCAAAGACTCCATTGCTTCTGTCTCCCAAGCACCATATGCCTCAACACCCTAGCTCCTTGCAATAGTTTTCTTCATGCTTTTTTTGCTCAGTAGCTCTGGAGCCTGACCTGCTGCCAGTCCCGCTTCATACAAAAAATAGTATTATTATCAGTTATTATTATTATAATTACAGTGGTGTGCTTATGCTCTCTTTGTTGGATATTACAGTGCCAAATAAAAATTGTACATGAAATTAACTAGTGCAGTATTGGATGTTATCCTTGGTCAGCAGTATTGAATTAGAAGACAACATCATTAGTTCAATGTTCTCATCTCACTCAAAACATCTATATACAACTATATTAATTTAAAAGTTATTCAGACAATACTGAAATGTTTTGTCCAGTTTCCCTTTCACCTACACCACTGGAACAATCGTGGCCAAGGTTCGGACACTGCTCTGCATTCAGCCTCACACTGCTTTGCATTCTGCCTTGATGGTTTGAAAAGCTAAAACAATGGACAGACAGCTGCATTCAGTAGAGTTTACACATCTCTCAATTTAGGTATTACAAATTTAAGACTTGCCATCTCTCCCCTTCATTGCATTCATTTCACTCATTTCAACCCTTGTTTCTCTCTGCATTGTCCACACTTTTCTCCCCCACCCTTAATTCTCACACCATACTTCCCACTGCAGTTCCACAATTGCCTTGCCCTCACCACACTTGCTACTCCATCTGCACATTTATATGCATTTGTATTCTCTTACCTAGACGCATCTGCTGGATCCCAAGGAGTGCTACCGATATGTCACAAACCAAGATGACCCTTGTGCACTCTAATAAGAGTTAGATGAAGAGCGGATAGAAAAACAAAAGTTATACATGTATGTGGGAAGTGAAAGTGAACTGGAATTTAGATATATATACACATCCCCATTATTTTATCCCTAATAAAAACATAAACACATACCCCGTCATTCGTCGTTGCTCGGTAATGACACTTTTATGTAGGCCTAAATCGGACTACACACGTGCTACTGATAGTTGTTACAGCAACGGCTATGTACGGCTCTCCTGGGTACCAAAAACCAAGTGCACTAATTTCTCTGATATACACACACACAGCTGCACGCACACACACACATACACACACACACACACACACACACACACACGCACACACGCACGCACGCACGCACTCACGCACGCACAAAAACACGTAGAGCTAGGACTACGCTTCGTAAACAAACAAGACACTACTTAGCTCCTACGTACACTCGCAGATTTTGCGCTGATCTGCTGAGAAACAGTAGATAGCTTCTCCGCCGGCCCATCCAAACCTTCTCTCCTTTAAAGGTTCTATAATTCAAGAGAGGATAAAACCCATTCCTGTGACACTAATAGAAGGCGGAGTACTCCAAGTCTCAGTACAGGTAACGGCATAAACTCGTACCACCTCGTTCCCCATCGGATAGAACCTCGTTCCCCATCGAATAGAACCTCGTTCCCCATCGAATAGAACCTCGTTCCCCATCGAATAGAACCTCGTTCCCCATCGAATAGATCCTCGTTCCCCATCGAATGATCCTCGTTCCCCATCGAATGAAATTTAGCGTTATCGAATGAAAAATACGGTATCGAATATTGAAACAAACGGCTCTCCATAGCTATAAAGCTACCTTCGTTAATTACTAATGTGTACACCGCTCGATTATATAGGTTCTTACTGTGTACCCTGTAAAGGGTTTTGATTACCCATGACATCCAAGTACCGGCAGCACATCGCTGGCCGATCTCATATATACCGGTATATATTGTTTGTTGAGAGTCTTCGCATTCGGCAGTCAATGGCCAATTACACCCAGCCTACTGCTGACAATGAAGTAAGCGCGGAGTTCCCCCCCCCCCCCCCCCCCCCTTCCCCCTCATACAAGTTACATATACATGTATACATATACAACCATACATGCTGCTGAACCTAAGCTAAACTAAGCCCAGCTTGATAGGCGTACCCTAAACTAAACCCAGCTAGACCGGGAAACAGTCGACTAATCCGCTAACAAATCCAGCCAGACCTGGATGTATGGCCTCATCGAGCGCTCATCCCTAAAACGGCGAATCACAATACATCCAGGTCTATAGATGGATTTGTTAGTGGATCAGCCGACTTACGCCCATCTAGCTGGGCTTAGTTTAGCTTATGTTCAGCAGTATGTACGGTTGTATATGTTTATGTTTGTACAACGTGTGTGTGTGTGGGGGGGGGGTGAACTGAAGTACAAACGCAAGCGTGTTGATTCTATGTATTATTATCTTGTAGCAACATAGTATTAGCGACGATGAATTTGAAAGACCTTTATCGGTACATACTGACGAATCAAAGGATGAAGAAATGGATTTTGGAGATTAATCTGAACTTGAAGATCTCATTGAGGAAATCAGAGAGCAGAGCAATGATAGCTATTACCCCTTTCCCTCCAAGATCTTCGCACTACTCTACTTGCTTGTAAACAGCCCTCATCCCATGGTATGATGTTATATATTACTTTTACTACTTACTTACCTACTGATGATTTTCAGGGAGAAAGTAACCTCTCTTTTGTTTGGTTTAAAAACATGGGAATGCACGTTCCTAGTTTGACAACCAGTATAGAGTTGATTTTTTCATTTCAGCATTTGAGTGACGAAGGAATCCCATACTACTCTATTTCACTACCTGGTATTCTTAGTCAGTGCACATATGATCCTTCGTCTCGTTCAGTGTATGAAGGAATTAGGACCATCATCCACTTTCAGTGCTGAAAGGTGAGCCAGTGAAATATTATCGTCTCATAATTTACGTACATTGTTTCCAGATTTGAGTCTTTCAACTCTAACATTCGAGCATACAATACTTTTGCAAATCGGCGTGCACCAAGCCGTGACGTAGCTAACCGTTTTTCAATCTTTCAACAACTGCGATACATTTGCCACAAGGGCATCTTTCCCGATCACAAACAAAGGTGCCCAACAGTTTTTTTGTGTACATGTTAAACATTGCCGTTTATTACTGCAGTTGTGGAGATGCACTTCAAGAACTCTTTTCATGCAAGTACATGAGTCACATAATGTGTGGGATTCCAATTAAAGAGCTCCAAGGGAATAAAGGCATATGTCAACCCGGATCACCCAGAAAGGTGAGGGATACATGGGGTTTCCATTTTCTAAATCAAATCTCAGGCATGGCACCGGCAACACAGTTTGCAGTCATTACCTTTTTCAATTGTAATGCCACCATTGAGAATCTGCAAGGGTTCACGGTTGCACTTACTGGAACTGCTGCTACTGATGAAGTTGTAGGTTATGGTGCAATAGTATCACAGGACTCGTCTCTCGTGAATTGTGGTGACTACATTCAGCTAGTAACTCAGAGCTCTCAGGTACAATATAATACATCCCACATTGTTTTAAGTTATTTGTATTTTGCACTGTAGATACAATATGGAATTCTGCTTGCAGTACTGAGCACATTGACTGGCACTGTCCTTTGCTTAGTTCAGGGGTTCGATTCATTGCAGGCACCTGGGGGACAGACCATGCTCAACGAATATGACTGTCCTCTCCTTGAACTGAGCAAAAGAATCTTTACCACCTCATGTCACAGCATCCAGAGTCCAGTCCTCTACTAGTTGCGTGGTACAAGAGGGTTCTTCAGCTGAATCCATGGAAAGAGAGAAGGTGATTGTCTCTGAAGGACTGGTTCTCTCTCATGATTGGACAAACAGAATTTATTGTTACAATGTGTTTTGTGTTTGATGCAAATTATTATTAATATTAATTTCAAACTGTAAAATCACATATGATACATACATGTATCAGATTAGTATCTCCTCTGATACAGAATGATACTCTATTTGGTACATAATGATATATCATTCCGTACCAAATCACTGCTGATCATATATGTAACATACAATGTTATCATATTTGAGTCAGATATGATGACATTCCGTATCAGGTATGATTCAGACCCGTAACAGTTCAAAGTTTTTGGCTGTGATATATAGCCTGCAGGATTTGGCATCATCCTTCAACCTGGTGAGGTCTATCTTTAGCCTATTCTCCTGCTCCTTTGCTGTATACTCTTTGCCCAGTACTCCTAGGTACTCCTCTTTGTATTTGACGACATGGAACAGGTCTGTTGGTGTATGGATTGCATTGGCAATTGAACCTTTTCCCACAGCTCTATATAGGCAAATGGACAGTTGGACTCCATCTGTCCACCAGCAGAATGGTTTTTTTTTGCACCATTTACTAGATCCACCTTGTGTGCTGCAAATGCCCAGTTTTGGACGAATGGCGAAGGCACATGCATCTGGCAAATACCCCCGACAGAACGGCTTAGCCTTAGGCAACCTCTGGTTCTGCTCCACTACACTATGAACGGATTCCTCGCAAGCAACGGCAACGGATTCATTGCAAGCAATCCCAACGGGTTTCCTCGGCATTTGCAGCGCTCGTGCACAGGAGCCGCTGCCTCTTTTCTGCAGGTGGCTGCGATTGCTGCATTTTCTGCAGGTTCATCTTTGCGGTCTTCCGTTTGCTTGCCGTTGTAGTACGTTAACTAACAATATCGTTGCGCTTGCCACACCTATCACAATCCATAGCTAACCAAATTAGGAAACAACCACGAGAGGGTTAAATGTTAAATCGTTCGCTGCCTGTTTCACAAGTGTCTAGCGATTGTATGTGGGATCTCAGTGAAGTCCTTTAGGTGTGAGAAATAGAATCATGCAACTCCCATGTAAATTCGAAGCGAAAGAAAAAAGATAAAAAAAACACGTGAATTTTTCTTAAAATGTAATTTTAACAGGGGGTACCACCCCCTACGCCCCTTTTTAAAAACCATTATATCTTTTTTCTTTTAAGTCCGATTTTTATTTTGAAAGCAGATTCGTACTCCCGTCTTTAAACTCTACAATATCGGACGATGGGGTCCATACAGTTTTTCTTGCCCCCCCCCCCCCCCCCCCCTCGTAAGCATGCATGATCTACCATCCGCGTTTGTGCTAATGAGGCCTTCCGCGTTAACGTTGTTTGGGACGACAGAAAATTCGTTACCACTTAAGGAGTGAGAATTCTAACAGCCACATCCCTCTTATCCGGACATGACTTATACCACCCCCACCCCCCCAAGACTAGGATAATAACTCCCCCCAGGTCATGATTTATATCATTACATGGATTATAATATCAAACATACCCCCCAGGACACAAATTGATGTCATCAGTAGGGGTGTACGCTCCATGTTTGTTTAGGTCTATTTTGGAGAAGAGGGTGCTGAGTCGATTTATTCAAAGTGAAGCAACTGCAATGCATTGTTAAAGACCATTAATTCTGTTTTTTTTTTTTGTTTTTAGATAAGAGCCACAATTGGTTGCTGCCATTTCCCTCTCCAACGAGGAGTAAAAAGCTGACACAATCCTAGCCCTGCTCATCAGTGTATGCATGCTACTCAGTACCACAGATATGTAAAGCTCCATTGGGCTATCTATGGCATGTGACAATACGTTCTGAAACCAATTTTAATTAGTAGCAATTCTGTTAGATCAATACATACCGATGCATGCATATCCGTACGTAGGCCTACATTACGAAGAAAATGGCCGATTTCAAGAGGCTTTAAAACCATTTCAGAAAATTCGTTAGCACTAGCTTTTACTAAAAACAAATAGGATATTCTACTTACTTTATCACAATAGTTGTTTTTTGCTCAGTTCTTGTGTCCGAGCGTCAGTATCGTTTATTGAATCCACGAGGTCACCGTTCCCCGCAAGGAGTGCCGCCTCAGTACCTTTGCTTTCTAGCGCAAAAGCCAACGGTTCGTAAGATAAGGCAATTTGATTCCTGCTATATAAAAGGGTCAATGGTGCTTGTAACTTGTGGTGCAGCGTTAAACTGCTTACTACATTTCTTGTACGTTCTACACAGCACATTCCTAAGGACATCGGTTGTCAAGTCCGTTGCTATAGGGCTTCGAAACCATTTCAAATTTTCTGGGCGTAGGGCCTAATTTCCACGCGTTCAATGAGAGCAGACAGCCGTGCACGTGATGGAGATCATTGCGTGCCATCCGCGTTTGTGCTAATGAGGCCTCGCCAACCGAGTCATAGTTGCTTTGGCTGGTTTTGATGTGTTGAAGTGATTGAATTTTGTCATTTTGGTGCGTTCATCACGAACGTATCTGGGTACATATGTATCGTACAATAGACCCCTTGCCGTGTCATCTCGGGAAGTACAGGTCGGACAACCCGAGAAGTTCCCCAAAATTGTTCATGAATTATTTTTCGCACCGAATGTTCAGTGCTCAATTTGATTGCACAGGCTTGTTGGGTGTTATAAATAGTTGTACCTGTAAAATTTAAACAAATAGCGCTCGTTTAATCTTCATGTTATGGTAAATAGACGACAAAGCAGCGATCGCGCCAAAAGCGCGCGTAAATAACGTTTTCATATCACTGCTTGAGCACCGCCATCAGACTTCATATGGTAAAACAAACACTCAGCGAGGGTTCATACACGATTTCTTTAAACTCTAAACTGATTTAGAACTGTTAATTTCAATCCGCAGTGGTGTTATAGACCGAAGTATTACACCTACTAACCCGAGTTAGATCAGGGTGTTGGAGGTAACGCACAGACACACAAAATTTATTACGGATACTATAATGATATTGTAATAATGCCACAAAGAATGATGAGGTTTGCATAAAAGTGCCAATAGATATGGAGAATTAAAAGTTAATGAGCTAACAACCTTAGATGTTATTGCAGTGCAAAGCGCGCGTCATGATTATTTAATTTGCGGTGGTACATATATCAAACATATATGCAACACACATGTCTGTACAGATTTGATGAAAGAATAACATTGCCCTGGCTGAATTCAATGCCACTGTCATACTATATGTTGTATTTGATACGCTGCACGGCCGTCATTCGACGAACCTGTGCTATTTTGCATGCAGTTAATATGATTGCACATCATTGGCTTACTGAATTGAACACGACTTGCAATGTCTCCGCTGCTTGCGATCGGTTGTGTTATTTGATGCTGATCAATTACTTACATGCCACGTATACACTCGTGAAATCGCGACAAAGAAGTAACTCCACTGTGTCAATTAAATACACATGTCAATGAATTTTAATTATTGTGGTTGTGGTTATGCGGCCAAGCTAGTTATAGCCTGTACCTAATTATAGTGAACAACCTTTGCTATAACTGTTTATAACTCTGTACAGCTTCACAGCCAAACCATTTAAATAATATTGGTATGACACATACTTATTGTACTTCATAGCATAGCGCTTTATTACCAGTATAGGTGAGCGATTGGTTACTACGCAAAGGTTTGAATAATTAATTAGAATTATTCATAAACTTCAAATCATCGTAGCCTCTTTAGTACGAAGCTTCAACTGAATATTTTTGAGCTGTTATAGTAGTTCCTTCCCCTTTACTAGGAAGTGTTTACGGAACTGTTTGGCTGTGAATGGTTCGGGAGATACTTGAGTTGCACGCATTTGGGGAACTTCTCGAGTTGTCCGACCTGTATCAAAACATTAGCGGCCATATTGTTTTGGCCCAAAATGTGTGCGTTATTTAGAATTTGTGTTTTCATTACGTACGAATGATGTCAACTTACACAACGAAAAGCTTGTACTTGGTACAAGGGTGTGTACTATAGAGAGCCGTTTGTTTATTCGATACCGTATTTTTCATTCGATAACGCTAAATTTCATTCGATAAAACTAAATTTCATTCGATAGGGAACGAGGATCATTCGATGGGGAACGAGGTTCTATTCGATGGTTTTATTCGATAGGGAACGAGGTGGTACGAGTTTATGCCGTTACCTACATGTATACTGAGTACTCCGTCCAGTGGCGGATCTAGCATAGCCTTGGGGGGGGGCGGCCGCCCCCCCCCCCCCCCCCCCCCCCCCCCCCCCCCCATGGTAGGCACTGCGGAATCCGTGATTTTAGACCGTAAAATCCTAGACGTCAGAAGAAAATTTTTCTGTTTGCAATTTTTAAAATATTTATTGACACCATTTGGTAAAAACGATCTGGTAGCTTCATTGTGCTTCATTGTGGCTTACTATGCATTCAGAACGACTGCCGAATGCGTGAGCAATAGACCAGACTAGTTTTTAAGTTTTAAAACACGCACCGTATTTATTAAGTGTTGTTCAAATCGAATATAGTTTTGTGGCCACGGTTTTTGACTCCAAAACGCTGCGTCCCCTCCACGGTATACGTAAGTACTCTTCCCTCTGGATAATTCATCCTTCTATATTTGTACGAAGTTTCATAAAGATTTGACGAAGCGCAGGGTACCTTCTACGATGCGCCAGTTACTGAACATCTTTGAACCGATACATCAAATGGTACTATACACCAGGATCTACAGAAACATCATTTTTTATAACTTAGATCATAACTTTTGGGTTTGGATCACTAAAATTGTCAGAATTCCTATTTGACACTGAATTTTCAGGGTCAAAACATTAAGGTATCTTCAGATTAAGGTTTTTGGCTTACAACTCAACAAATAGTTCGACTTAAGAGCTCCTTTTTGTTGCACAGATAGCTCATTATATTAGCTTTATATATGGAATGTTTGAACTCTTAACTTCAATTCGTTGTGAAGTTAGAATTGTTTTAATAAGGTTTTTGATATGAGTGCTGCTTAGCATCAGTACGGCCGAATTAATCCGACTTAAGAGATGAAAATCATGACATACTATTCGGAGGTCCCTAAAGTAACCATATAATTTTTAATAATTTTTTTGATATTTGCTAACCATACTAAACATTGCTATAAAGGCAGAAAAGCTTAAAATTTAAGAAATTGTATTGAAATGTTAGGATTCTTCAGTAAATGTATTTGATTACGTGACGTCACTGAGGGTGTGCGTACTATAGATAGCCATGTACGACGAGTTATCCGCGTCAAACACCACCACGGGGTTTTTTTCAGAAATCAGAACCAATGCAGCTTAGCATCCCAAATGGACCATTCTGGAACAAGAGCCACGAGCCTAATCAGAAAGCGCGTGATATGAGTCATATGACGGGTCTATTAGCGGAAGATCTCAGAGAGGAGGCAAAAGCATGGTGCTTGCAGAACTCGTTAAACGAATCAGAATTTCAGCTGACTCTAATGACATAGATTGCAGCAATAGAATAATATAATATAATTATATACATGCATATATAATCAAAAGTGTTGATGTCAACCGAACAGCCATAGCTCAGTGCACTGGTACTGCAAACAATAGTCAGCCAGATGAGGGCCTTTATACATAGTATACCACCATTAAAATACGTTCTACTATGGTTTTCAAGTGTAGCTGTGAATGTTAGAATCTTAAAGTTATAGTTGCATGCTTATAGCCTCATAAGATGACTATATATCTTGCAAAATATATATCAGTACTATGCATGACAATTCCACAGGAGCAGCAAACCTTCATTTCTAGAGTATTTACTAATTTAACTTCTCTGCAAGGTGCATGTAAATTTCACCAACGTCCTATACGATGGGCAGATAACTCATAAAGAAAGGTACCAAAAATATTGAATGATGGATGAATCTGAAGAGTAACGAGTTGATGCATGGTCATTAACATGCTCATGGACTATTTAATTGGTGATTTAGTGTTTGTGGCCAATGAAAATAATATTCTTCAATGCTAAATGATATTGTGATCAAGTATATGCATGCTAGCCAGTATTTTGTTCACAATTTGAAAATATACATGTGATGAATTTTAGTTAAACACCATCTAAAAGTCTTAACAAAGTCAGAACTACTTGTATGCAATGTTTGGAATTAATATCTTACGGAATAGCAAGGTTATGCTTTATTGTTCCTCAACCGTCACAGTTTTTATTACGATTACGCATTGACCGCTGTACTAAAATAGTTGTCACTTTGGCGCTACATATCTCCGGTGCTAAAAATGGTACGGTGACGCATGAAATACTGAAAAACACAGCTTTTTTTGCTCTTTCTAACGATAATAATATTATAATCGTTTGAGCATTTTTGAAAAAATTCCGCAGTGCCTACCCATGGCGTATGAAATGCCGCCCCTGTCATGAAATTGCCGCCCCCCCTCCCCCCACACAGTGTGCGCGCGCACTTCCTACCGTACGTAACGCACGCGCATCTAGAAAGCACATCTTTTGTGTGTGTGTGTGTGGGGGGGGGGGGGGGGGGGGCGGCAATTTCTTAAAAGTTTCAGTGATTACAAAATTTAATCTAATACCGGAAATTTTATTTAATAACCGCGAACGTTTTATTCGTTCCTTCGAAATCTTGCCTGCATGTGCATAGGCCAGTGGCGTAGGAGCTGGGGCGGCAGCAGCGGCCATGGCCGCGCTGCACTTTTTCACAACAACAAAAAATATATATTATAATAATAGGTTCACAAGCGCGCATGTATCAATTCAATTATAGCTGAGCAATTGCTGCTATAGTTAATGACATGCAAGTGGTCTTCAAATCGATCGCGAGAGCTAGCCCATAGCTAGGCTACCCAGTGTACAACGGTTACCAAAAGTGGCCTTGGCTGCACTATAGCCGTTTTGTATTTTATATTACATGCGCAGAGGCAAGGTCTCAAAACAAATTAACCTGGTTACAGTTTTAGCGTTGTTTTGGGGGGTTTTCTACACAAAAAGCGTTGGCTTCTAGGGCTCCGCCCCAGACCCCGATGGGGGAGCTTACAGCGCTCCCCCGTGCCCCTAGCTGGCCGGGAGGGGTGCCCCCCTCCCGTACCCACCCCGGGGAGGCGGGGGAACCACCTAGCTTTGTTGGCCGCTGCACTCTATCGTCCCTTCCTACGCCACTGATAGGTGTATACTAACTTAACTGAATCACGATCATAATTAACAATAACAAAGTTTCAGTCTTTAAATGTACAAGTACATGGTCTACCGATTGTCACTAAAGGTTTAATTAGGTGCACCGTTCCGTACATTTTCACAGCTGCTAGCTGCTGCTTCAATTGCTACATCACCATACCTCTAAAGCGATTTACATACATCACAACGACAATATAGAGGAGAAGTACGGTTTGCTCACGCGAGCATATCCAATATTCTTAGACGCCTGTTGACGACCGTTACGAGGCGCATTGTCGCAATAAACTTCGTTGTCTTTCGCGCGTATGTAAATTCTTTCCCTGCGCTGCGAATACGCTGATTTTTAGCGGCTTTGAAGCGAAAAATGTGAAAGCTTCTGGGGCTCCGCCCCTACAGCGCTCCCCCATACCCCCTTGCTGGTGAGTGGGTGGGCCCCGCCCCCGGCCGCCCCTCCAACCAACCGCCCCCCCTATAGCCCCAATCCTATAGATCCGCCACTGACTCCGTCTTCTATTAGTGTCGCAGGAATGGGTTTTATCCTCTCTTGAACTATATAATATTAGAACCTTTTAAGGAGAGATCAGACAGAACGGGGGGGGGGGGGGGTTCTGCCCCCCCCCCCCCCCCCCCCCCCCCCCCCGCCAAATATAAATTAAATATTCATAGCTAAGGGGCGGTGCCTTACACGATTAATAAAACGGTTAAATGTACGTGCAAAGACACAGGGAGCCATGCAGTCTAGAACATCGGGCAGGCATACACGTGCTCTGAATTAAAACTTCCGCGACAGCTGGAATTGTAATAATTTGTGTGTTTGAGTGAATTCAAAGGCACCTATACAAGTCAAATCTTTCAATAGCAGCAGGTAGTAGGCCTATGCAGCAAATCCATACAAAATTAATATTATAGTTCACTGGTTCTTTTGACGTTGAAGTTATTCTGGACTGACCAGATGGAGCCTCGGAGTCGAAAGCGACCAAACAAAGAAGGTTTGCCATTGGATGCATGATATTATGATTGTTTGTTCACAATATATATAATGCTGATAATCGTAGTGCACCACCGGCCAACTTTGGTGCCACGTCACGCAGAGATAATAGAGTTTATCTACGTAGGAGAGTTATAACGTTTTTGGAGCAGTTTTTACGTACATTTGGGGGGGGGTTCAACGCAAAAAGCGTTGGCTTCTGGGGCGGAGCCCCAGACCCCGCTGGGGGAGCTTACAGCGCTCCCCCAGACCCCCTAGCTGGGCGGGAGGGGTGCCCCCCTCCCGCACCCTCCCCGGGGCGGCTCCGCCTCCAGCTTTGCCCCACCCCCTGCCACACCCTCACCTGTGCCCCCCCCCCGCTCCCAATTCCTGGATCCGCCCCTGCAGAAGGTTTGGATGGGCCGCAGTGTCTTGTTTGTTTACGAAGCGTAGTCCTAGCTCTACGTGTTGTTGTGCACGCTCGAGAAGGCGTGTGCGTGCGTGCGTGTGTGCGTGTGTGCGTGTGTGTGTGTGTGTATGTGTGTGTGCGTGCGTGCAGCTGTGTGTATATATCAGAGAAATTAGTGCTCTTGGTTTTTGGTACCCAGGAGAGCCGTACATAGCCGTTGCTGTAACAACTACTAGAGTATCAGTAGCACGTGTGTAGTTACGTAAAAGTGTCATTATCGAGCAACGACGAATGAGGGGGTATTACATGTGTTTATGTTTTTATTAGGGATAAAATAATGGGGATGTGTATATATCTAAATTCCAGTTCACTTTCACTTCCCACATATAACTCGTTTTTCTATCCGCTCTTCATCTAACTCTTATTAGAGTGCACAAGGGTCATCTTGGTTTGTGACATATCGGTAGCACTCCTTGGGATCCAGCAGATGCGTTTAGGTAAGAGAATACAAATGCATGTAAATGTGCAGATTAGGGTGTGTAACCTCCCCTGAAAAATGAAAATCGATTTTTCCGAATACTTTTAAAACACTAATCGATTTTTCAGGTTTTCCTGGATCAGAAAATCGATTTTTCCGAATACTTGAAAAAAGAAAATCGATTTTTCCGAATAGGTTTTAACAATTTGCCAGCCGAATACCTAGGTTATTCAGGTTTTTCGCTCACTGAGCCACCTAAATGTACACATCTCACCAGATACCCTCCTACAGCTAAACCATAACACCAGATGCCCTCAGCATACACACACCTACCCCCATTATACCAGTGCCCTCATGAGGCACACCCTACCCCCATCACACCAGTGCCCTCATGAGGCACACCTACCCCCATCACACCAGTGCCCTCATGAGGCACACTCTACCCCCATCACACCAGTGCCCTCATGAGGCACACAAACACACCTCCCCCGACACACCAGAAGCCCTCATGAGGCACACAAACACAGCTACCCCCATCACACCAGACACCTTCATACAACTACCCACATTACACCAGATCAGAACAGCATGTATCCATAGCTACCCACATCACACCAGATGCACTCAGCACACTACTACAGCTACTTACATACGCCTAAATCGCTTGACCTACCGACATACCTAGATGGGCGTGTCCTGACCTAAGTTAGCGTGGCCACGCTGAGGTCTACCTACAGATGTACACTGTCACATTGTACCCGATGCCAAAAGGGTAGAACCACAGATGCACCACCGGCCATGCAGCCTCCATTTCACCATAGCAAATACTAGTAGGCCTAAGTACGATCGCGGCAATATCAGCTCAGAGAGATTGAAGCAAGAATGCACTAAGCGAACTAACTTTGATTTGTAGCTGGAGCTGTCCGTCGTCATGACTCGTGAAGAGGGAGATCTGTTGGCTAGTTCGAATTACTGCCCGTACATGTAAAGTGCATATGATCTCGTCCCCACGTAGTACAACAGTGACGTGATACAATATTTAACGTTACGTTTCAAATTAGATGTTGTACTTGTAATATCGTAAACGCGTATCCGGATATCGTCATAAAAAGGTATTCGAATAATGGGCGAATTTTCGATGCGGACGACGAATACCTAAGTACCTCCGAATGGAGATTCACAAACCGGTTATTTCGAATAGAACAAATCCAATAATCGATTTTTCCGAGTAATGCTAAATTACTATTCGAACGGATAGGTTTTTGCGAATATCCGAATAACCCGAATAACCTGATAACCGGTTACACACCCTAGTGCAGATGGAGTAGCAAGTGTGGTGAGGGCAAGGCAATTGTGGAACTGCTGTGGGAAGTATAGTGTGAGAATTAAGGGTGAAAAGTGTGGAACAATGCAGAGAGAGACAAGGGCTGAAATGACTGAAATGAATGCAATGAAGGGTAGAGATGGCAAGTCTTAAATTTGTAATACCTAAATTGAGAGATGTGTCAACTCTACTGAATGCAGCTGTCTGTCCATTATTTTAGCTTTTCAAACCATCAAGGCAGAATGCAAAGCAGTGTGAGGCAGAATGCAGAGCAGTGTCCGAACCTTTGGCCACGATTGTTCCAGTGGTGGATAGGTGAAAGGGAAACTGGACAAAACGTTTCAGTATTGTCTGAATAACTTTTAAATTAATATAGTTGCATATAGATGTTTTGAGTGAGATGAGAACATTGAACTAATGATGTTGCATGTCTTCTAATTCAATACTGCTGACCAAGGATAACATCCAAAACTGCACTAGTTAATTACATGTACAATTTTTATTTGGCACTGTAATATCCAACAAAGAGATCATGAGCATACCACTGTAATCAGTAGAGACAATCCATAGTAGAGCACCACTACTTTTGCCACGACCCTCTCAAATCCTTTTCATTTTTCAGCAATCTGATAGGGCTCATTGAGATTAGTTATTATGCACAGTTTCACTTTCAGATACACTTTGGTTAATTGACAATATTTTGTCAACTTCGTAAGCACCACGAAATTTTGTGATCACTATGACTGTTTTGCAAAGCTACAGTAATGTGTCCATAAGGTTTTGATTGAAACTGTTACTAACACTAGAATGCACTCACCTCATGGGTGTACACATATGTATGTGTTGTGTGAAAACCTTAATAAATTTAATATTTTGACTAGTTGTTTTACACTTCTCAAATTATCTCAAAACACCCCTATTCATTTCTCTTTTTAACCCCGTGACGAGATAGGTTATGAAGTAGTTAATGCATTAAAATTAATTTAGGGTATCCATTCCGCTAGTAAGTTATAAATTGATTTGTGTCAAAAACATTATTGACCACAAAGTTTACACAGACGTAACGATGCTATTAAAACAGATGTAACTACGATAGAAGGGCGTAGCCCAAGTTGCAAAAGAACGGGAAGGTCACGTTGCACGCTGCGCTACGCTTGCTAATATGCACTTTTAGCACGCATGACACTTCAATCCCGATACAAAAATAGTAACGCTCTATAAAGCATAGCAAAACCGTACGTGCTATATTTATCTACTCATATACATGTGCACAAAGGATCACACCATATGTGTAGTGCTGTAGCAAAAAAAAAACTAACTGCTCAGTCCAACTTGAAGGGCTCTTCGAGCGATACAGTATCACTAAGCCTGTAGCCTGTAGCAGTGGGAGTCAATGACCCCCACTGCTACAGGCTTAGTGATACTGTATCGCTCGAAGAGCCCTTCAAGTTGGACTGAGCAGTTAGTTTTTTTTTTGCTACAGCACTACACATATGGTGTGATCCTTTGTGCACATGTATATGAGTAGATAAATATAGCACGTACGGTTTTGCTATGCTTTATAGAGCGCTACTATTTTTGAACGGGATTGAAGTGTCATGCGTGCTAAAAGTGCATATTAGCAAGCGTAGCGCAGCGTGCAACGTGACCTTCCCGTTCTTTTGCAACTTGGGCTACGCCCTTCTATCGTAGTTACGTCTGTTTTAATAGCATCGTTACGTCTGTGTAAACTTTGTGTAAACTTTGTGGTCAAGCGGCAGCTCAAAGAAACATAATGTTTTTGACACAAATCAATTTATAACTTACTAGCGGAATGGATACCCTAAATTAATTTTAATGCATTAACTACTTCATAACCTATCTCGTCACGGGGTTAAATTGAAATAGAGAAATGAATAGGGGTGTTTTGAGATAATTTGAGAAGTGTAAAACAACTAGTCAAAATATTAAGTTTATTAAGGTTTTCACACAACACATACATATGTGTACACCCATGAGGTGAGTGCATTCTAGTGTTAGTAACAGTTTCAATCAAAACCTTATGGGCACATTACTGTAGCTTTGCAAAACAGTCATAGTGATCACAAAATTTCGTGGTGCTTACGAAGTTGACAAAATATTGTCAATTAACCAAAGTGTATCCGAAAGTGAAACTGTGCATAATAACTAATCTCAATGAGCCCTATCAGATTACTGAAAAATGAAAAGGATTTGAGAGGGTCGTGGCAAAAGTTGTGGTGCTCTACTATGGATTGTCTCATGGATCTACACGCCTGTGTGGAGTCTACTGGATGAATGGAGTCTACTGGATGAATGGAGTCCACTGGATGGATCTACACGCCTGTGTGGTGTCTGCTGGATGGATTGATGAATGGAGTCTACTGGATGGATCTACACGCCTGTGTGGAGTCTACTTAATGGATGGGTGGAGTGCATGTGTGGTGTCTGGATGAATGGAATCTACTGGATGGATCTACACGCCTGTGTGGAGTCTACTGGATGAATGGAGTCTACTGGATGAATGGAGCCACTGGATGGATCTACACGCCTGTGTGGTGTCTACTGGATGGATGGATGAATGGAGTCCACTGGATGGATCTACACGCCTGTGTGGAGTCTACTTAATGGATGGGTGGAGTCCACTGGATGGATCTACACGCATGTGTGGTGTCTGGATGAATGGAATCTACTGGATGGATCTACACGCCTGTGTGGAGTCTACTGGATGAATGGAGTCTACTGGATGAATGGAGCCACTGGATGGATCTACACGCCTGTGTGGTGTCTACTGGATGGATGGATGAATGGAGTCCACTGGATGGATCTACATGCCTGTGTGGTGTCTGCTGGATGGATGGATGGATGGATGGATGGATGGATGGATGGATGGATGGATGGATGGATGGATGGATGGATGGATGGATGGATGGATGGATGGATGGATGGATGGATGGATGGATGGATGGATGGATGGATGGATGGATGGATGGATGGATGGATGGATGGATGGATGGATGGATGGATGGATGGATGGATGGATGGATGGATGGATGGATGGATGGATGGATGGATGGATGGATGGATGGATGGATGGATGGATGGATGGATGGATGGATGGATGGATGGATGGATGGATGGATGGATGGATGGATGGATGGATGGATGGATGGATGGATGGATGGATGGATGGATGGATGGATGGATGGATGGATGGATGGATGGATGGATGGATGGATGGATGGATGGATGGATGGATGGATGGATGGATGGATGGATGGATGGATGGATGGATGGATGGATGGATGGATGGATGGATGGATGGATGGATGGATGGATGGATGGATGGATGGATGGATGGATGGATGGATGGATGGATGGATGGATGGATGGATGGATGGATGGATGGATGGATGGATGGATGGATGGATGGATGGATGGATGGATGGATGGATGGATGGATGGATGGATGGATGGATGGATGGATGGATGGATGGATGGATGGATGGATGGATGGATGGATGGATGGATGGATGGATGGATGGATGGATGGATGGATGGATGGATGGATGGATGGATGGATGGATGGATGGATGGATGGATGGATGGATGGATGGATGGATGGATGGATGGATGGATGGATGGATGGATGGATGGATGGATGGATGGATGGATGGATGGATGGATGGATGGATGGATGGATGGATGGATGGATGGATGGATGGATGGATGGATGGATGGATGGATGGATGGATGGATGGATGGATGGATGGATGGATGGATGGATGGATGGATGGATGGATGGATGGATGGATGGATGGATGGATGGATGGATGGATGGATGGATGGATGGATCGATGGATGGATGGATGGATGGATGGATGGATGGATGGATGGATGGATGGATGGATGGATGGATGGATGGATGGATGGATGGATGGATGGATGGATGGATGGATGGATGGATGGATGGATGGATGGATGGATGGATGGATGGATGGATGGATGGATGGATGGATGGATGGATGGATGGATGGATGGATGGATGGATGGATGGATGGATGGATGGATGGATGGAGTCCCCTGGATGGATCTACACGCCTGGTTGTCTGCTGGATGGATGGGTGGAGTCCACTGGATGGAACTAAATGCCTGCGTGGTGTTTGCTGGATGGATGGGTGGAGTCCACTGGATGGAACTAAATGCCTGTGTGGTGTTTGCTGGATGGATGGGTGGAGTCCACTGGATGGAACTAAATGCCTGTGTGTTGTCTGCTGGATGGATGCATGGGTGGAGTCCACTGGATGGAACTAAATGCCTGTGTGGTGTTTGCTGGATGGATGGGTGGAGTCCACTGGATGGAACCACACGCCTGTGTGGTGTCTACTGGATGGATGGGTGGAGTCCACTGGATGGATCTACACGCCTGTGTGGTGTCTGCTGGATGGATGGATGAATGGAGTCCACTGGATGGGCCTGTGTGGTGTCTGCTGGATGGATGGATGAATGGAGTCCACTGGATGGATCTACACGCCTGTGTGGTGTCTGCTGGATGGATGGATGGATGGAGTCCCCTGGATGGATCTACACGCCTGGTTGTCTGCTGGATGGATGGGTGGAGTCCACTGGATGGAACTAAATGCCTGTGTGGTGTTTGCTGGATGGATGGGTGGAGTCCACTGGATGGAACTACACGCCTGTGTGGTGCCTACTGGATGGATGGGTGGAGTCCACTGGATGGAACTACACGCCTGTGTGGAGTCTACTGGATGAATGGAGTCCACTGGATGGATCTACACGCCAGTGTGGAGTCTACTGGATGAATGGAGTCCACTGGATGGATCTACACGCCTGTGTGGCGTCTGCAGGATGGATGGGTGGAGTCCACTGGATGGAACTACACGCCTGTGTGGTGTCTGCTGGATGGATGGGTGGAGTCCACTGCATGCCTGTGTGGTGTTTGCTGGACGGATGGGTGGAGTCCACTGGATGGAACTACACGCCTGTGTGGTGTCTGCTGGATGGATGGGTGGAGTCCACTGGATAGAACTACACGCCTGTGGATGGATGGGTGGAGTCCACTGCATGCCTGTGTGGTGTTTGCTGGACGGATGGGTGGAGTCTACTGGATGGATGGGTGGAGTCCACTGGATAGACTACACGCCTGTGTGGTGTCTGCTGGATGGATGGGTGGAGTTCACTGGATGGAACTACATGCCTGTGTGGTGTCTGCTGGATGGATGGAGTCCACTGGATGGAACTACACGCCTGTGGATGGATGGGTGGAGTCCACTGCGTGGTGTTTGCTGGACGGATGGGTGGAGTCTACTGGATGGATGGGTGGAGTCCACTGGATGGAACTACACGCCTGTGTGGTGTCTACTGGATGGGTTGGTGGAGTCCACTGGATGGAACTACACGCCTGTGTGGAGTCTACTGGATGAATGGAGTCCACTGGATGGATCTACACGTCTGTGTGGTGTCTGCTGGATGGATGGATGGATGGATGGATGGAGTCCCCTGGATGGATCTACACGCCTGGTTGTCTGCTGGATGGATGGGTGGAGTCCACTGGATGGAACTACACGCCTGTGTGGAGTCTACTGGATGAATGGAGTCCACTGGATGGAACTACACGCCTGTGTGGTGTCTGCTGGATGGATTGATGAATGGAGTCTACTGGATGGATCTACACGCCTGTTTGGAGTCTACTAGATGAATGGAGTCCACTGGATGGATCTACACGCATGTGTGGTGTCTGCTGGATGGATGGGTGGAGTCCACTGGATGGAACTACACGCCTGTGTGGTGTCTGCTGGATGGATGGATGGAGTCCACTGGATGGAACTACACGCCTGTGTGGTGTCTGCTGGATGGATGGGTGGAGTCCACTGGATGGAACTACACGCCTGTGTGGTGTCTGCTGGATGGATGGATGGATGGATGGATGGAGTCCACTGGATGGAACTACACACCTGTGTGGTGTCTACTGGATGGATGGGGGGAGTCCACTGGATGGATCCACACGCCTGTGTGGTGTCTGCTGGATGGATGGATGGATGGATGGAGGTCAATGGATGGATGGAGTTCAATGGATGGATCCACAAACCTACTGGATGGATCCACAACGATTACGGAGCACGTATATATAATTGTATCAATGTGAAAGAAACCCCTAATCCGACCAGCCGACTGACGCTTATAATGTTTTGTCATTTTTTTAAATGTGTCCTAGTACCAAGTTCTGCGTTAATTGATGACCCTTTTGAAGTGTTGATGCGTCAGGCCCGCGGCCCGTAGCCCGTTGGACCTAACTACTGGGCGGCGGCCGTGGTGGGGTGCTGTCCATATTCAACGGCTAGGCCTAGTAGAGGGGTGCTGTCCGCTTTCTACCGATTGCAACCGGTGGGGGGGGGGGGGGGGGGGGGTTGCAGTCCACTTTCGGTCGATGAATCGATGGCTTTCAGCTCAACGTTACAGCCCCATCAGATACTACCTGTACGTACCGAGCCAGTACCGGATGAAGTCAGGGAGCCGGGACCGTATTGTCGTAAGCGGACCTTGACCCTCTGCTCGTTAGAGCCCCACTTTCCTACTGGCATGTACGTGTTTAGTTTTTTTTTTTTTTTTTTGTGTGGTAGATTCTCGCTAAGCACATGACGTTCGGTCTATGCAACTCCACTAGCAGTTGCCGTGGTTGCAAATCGTTGGGTGAGCCCAGGGCCCTCATTTTTCGTCTTTTGTGCATGATTCTATTCTGGTAGGCTATACTTCTCAAGCCCGTAGCCAGGTCAGAAAAAGGGGGGGGGGGGGGGGGTTCGAAAAAAAAAAATGTGGACCCTATGTGGGCGTGGGTCACCAAATGGGGGAGGGTGCGGGAGGGGGATGTGCCCCCTCCCGCGCTTCGCGCGGAAGCTTTTGAAAACATTGATTTGGCAACACAAAAGAATTAATAGTTTGCAGACACATGTACATGTACCAAAACACTCACAACCGAAAAATAAACAAGATGAGAAATTCAATTTCATGCGACCTTCCAAGGTGAGCTGGCTGATATGAAAAGAGGGGAAGGGGCTAAACCTAACATGTCGTTTTGCTATGCAATCTAAATCGATCTTCGTTTTAAAAAAAAACAGTGCTTTTGATTAAATGGCCACATGAAAAATACTACATATTTAGGCAGGTTATACATTTATATACAAACACAATAATAGAGTCAAGTTCAAGCTTCCTTGGGTGCAAATGTGCATAGCGTGTGACAACGTCATCTAAGTCCACGTCCATGTCATAATGTATATGCAGGAGAGCAAGGCTAGAAAGACGGCTATTTCCCATCGAGTCTCTCATATAATTGTGCAGTCTTCGAAGAGCACTAGCACTCCGCTCGTTCACGCTCTCTTTTCTTTTGTTATGAGCTACCCGGCATAATCGATCGGCCCGGCGATTATTAATGTGACGGCGTATAGATTAATTATTAAACCGGCGCACGGAAATTGCTTTTTAATTATTGAGACGTAATTTGATAATTAAAATAATAAATACAGGTTAACCGTTATACGTACGTTATTAGTCAGGGAAGCCTAATCGCCTAAATCAGTGGCGTAGCGAGGGGGGGGGGGGGGGGGGGGGGGGGGGGGGGGCAATTACCCCCGGGCGCCGACCTAAGGGGGGCGCCGACCTAAGGGGGGCGCCAAAATGCCTAGGTGTTTACTATAAACAGTGATGCCGCGGCCAGCACGGACCGTCCGTGACCGTATTCATTTGACGGTTTTTGACGGCCGACCGTGACCGTGACCGGGAAGCTTACCGATCACGTGATTAAACCGTGAAAAACAATTGGCCGTCAAATTTATTTGCTGGCCGTCCGTGGCCGTCAGAACTTTTGACGGTCCATTAAGCCTGTTCACGTCACTAGCGTCACGTGCAGTGGATTTTTTCCCCTGCGTGGCAAATGTCGTCTTTCCAAGAACCTTTGAGGATAAGCCACCTGATAGCGCGGTGAAGTCTGCAGCAAACCCGACTGTCACCAACACGTGGTTATGAAACCATTTTATTATTTACGTTGTCCCCCTCGCCATGACATAGTCTCGTCCCCAGCCTGACATGTATTCGTCATATGCGATGTAATCTATCCGCTGCGGCCGAATGTGGGTCTGGGGACGCGACTTGCCATGATTATGTGTTATCGCGTGGATTCCACGTGCGAGCGAGTTTTCTTCCGGTTGAGACTCATTGTGAAGATGGAGGATGGATCCAGCTAGGATTGAATCTGTTCACTTCCAATAAAGCCTTTAGTTCATTGAATCTGTTCTTTCACACTTGTTCTGCTATGCCCATGCATACCGTTCATGAACCATTTCTATTGATACGTGCATGCCAAACTTTTTTTAGCATAAATAATGACCGTCCGTGACCGTATTAAATTTTTTACGGCTGACGGCCAGCCGTGTACGTGACCGTATTGAAATCATACGGTCCATCTTTGACCGTGAACGTGACCGTCTATATCCAAACGGCCAGCCGTGAACGTGACCGGATTGTTAAAAGCTGGCCGCGGCATCACTGACTATAAATAGCATTGCAATGCGTACCGGATAATAAGCCGAGGAAAGGCTTATGTTAACAGGCCCGTAGCCAGGTTGTATGTATGGGGGGGGGGGGGGGGGGGGGGGGGGGGTGCAAAGCAGGCTATAAGTGGACTCAACCAGTGGTGTAGCCAGGATAATACATGTATGTATGGTAGGGCCCCCACTGCCAGATGCAGGGTGGTTTGTATGAAATTGAGAAAGCCCCAGGAAAGGTGCACCCAGGCAACACTTGTTTGATGCAGAACAGTTTGGGTACCAAGGGCATATTTATATTACAGCCCAATATTAATGTCCATGATAGCAGATATGCATGGATGTACAATAATAACTCCATTCTGTTCTTGAAGATGGGTACAATGAGTTAAGTAACAATGAGTTAAGTAGGAGGAGGAATATGGTACATGCATAAACTAATTATAGCAAGTAGTACAACTCTTCAAATTTCAGCAACACTACATAAACTGTTACCAGTGCATCCCACAGGTCATATGCTACGTGTGCACATTTTTGATGTGGGAGAAACTAACGCAAGTAGTTATCAGCAATTGACCGGCAGTTTGTGGAGCAAATCATATACATGTACAGTACTTGAGTGACATGCCAACATTATATGATACATGTAATGTTCATGCACAAGGTATACCATGTACATAATAATATACATCTGGTACCCAAAGAGATAAACTACAAAAACACTATGAATTATTCAGTTCCATGCATATGAAAAATAACTGCCAGATTTCCTTTGAGCACAGATGATGCTTAGATTCCACTAGTGTATTCCAGTAATAATTTGTTCATGCACATTTGAAAACAAGTCAGAACCAAGCAGATGACAACTTTAACAGGCACCTTTTTGTATGGGGCACTCTTTAACTCTTTGGGTGCCAAGATGTGTATAATAATGATATAATTATGTACCTTGTGCATGTACATTACATGTATCAAATAATGTTGGCATGCATGTCACTCATAACTGAAGTACTGTAAAGGTATATGATTTGGTCCATAAACTGATAACTACTTGCGTTAGTTCTCCCACATCAAAAATCTGCACACGTAGCGTATGACCTGTGGGATGTACTGGTAAGTGGTAACAGTTTATGTAGTGTTGCTGAAATTTGAAGAGTTGTACTACTTGCTATGATTAGTTTATGCATGTACCATATTCCTCCTCCTACGTAACTCATTGCACCCATGCATCTTCAAGAACAGAATGGAGTTATTGTTGTTCATCGATTAACATGTATGTCCTGCATGATATCATGGACATTGGTCTGTGATATGCAGTATATATGCCCTCGGCACCCAAAGGGCTAAATAAATGGAATATATAGGAGGGAACGCCGGACCGAATTTCTTGCTATTGGGATGGTGTACTAGATAGGGAGATGTTTATGCCAAATATGATACATGCACGATGCCTTGTAGCCATCTTTCCGATCCTGCATTTGGATCGTACCAGTGCTCTTACATGCACACGTGCACAATATACATGCAGACAGCTGGCAGTTGTCATTCAAATATGTGTAGATTGCACTGCAATAAACAATCAAGTGAATAATATTCATAGCCTGCCAAGTGGACCTTGCATCCAGTGGGGGGGGTGCAATTGCACCCGTTTGCACCACGGGCCTGGTTAATGCTCTTATGTTTATTGATTAGAAACAGCAAGCCCCTACATACATACATACTGTTGATGAAATTGTTGTTTTCGTATAATTGGAGCTGAATTTAGGAACAAGAAATTAAGCAGCAGGGCGCCCCCCCCCCCCCCCCCCCCGCTCGTATATTTGGCCAAACGCAAGGGGGACCCCCCCCCCCCCCCCCCCCCCCCCCCCCCCCCTGCTCGTATACTTGGCCAAACGCAAGGGGGACCCCCCCCCCCCCCCCCCTCGTATATTTGGCCAAACGCAAGGGGGACCCCCCGCTCGTATGTTCGGCCAAACGCAAGATGGGGGGGGGGGGGGGGGGCGCCATTAGTGCATTGCCCGGGTATTTACGTAGCATCTCTATCTTTAAAGGGAAGGGTCTATTTACAGCTACTACACGCGGTATTCAGGCGCGTGGGAGCCTGTAGTATTCATAGCATGACTAACCACTCTTTGAACTTCACTTCTTACCTTTTAACATGGAGTTTATAAGGCGGGATTTGGAGACAAGTAGCAACCAAATCTTACTGTACGCCATATTTGTCAATATCGTAATTCGGTTTATTCAATCTCAAGGGCGGACGCAGGGGGGGGGGGTCCGGGGGGTCCGGACCCCCCCCCCCCCCCCCCCGAACCTGTATATGAATATAATTAATGTATATTAGCGTACTACACGTGTCAATACACGTAGCGTACATACAATCCCCCTGTATATACAATCTGTGGAAAAATAGGAATGCACACCACAAAAATTTTCGCGCGCTTCGCGCGCGCCCCTCCTCCTCATCAATTATTCATGTCGGACCCCCCCCTCGCCAAATTCCTGCATCCGCCCCTGTAATCTAATTACAAAACCTGTTGTCACGGACGAAACAGCCCTGACCTATAACGCGCCGTGGCAACGAAACTGTAGCATGAGGTAAGCACACTGTAAATAGAAAAATGATGCCTGCTTTATTTTGTGTTTTCAAATGGTGACAATAACCAACCTGTTTTGTGCTGGCTCACGTTTTTGTTCAACCCTGGGGTTGTCATGGGCGTTGCTAAGGCTCTACGTAATCATTTCAAAAAAACGCCTTAACGCGCGCGCCAGTATCGTAAAATGCAATTGAAAAAATCGGTAGCTTGCACTGCTTTCATAAGCGTCATCTTATTCATCTGCCTGTACCGCGTATACGTCTCGAAAGAAAAGGGACTTCCAGTCAAAGATAACCATATGCTTTCTACCTCGCGCCGACCGGTTAACGTTTCGTCTGCCAACGAATCTGGACTACGCTGCAGTGAGGCGCAAGTATCAGCCGTTAGTGGAGAAGGGTACCTGAACACTTGCCGAATGTGGGGAGTTGTCTCCACCGTAGTACGTAGCTTATCAATATCAGTACGTCGCTTACTTCAACTGGACGAGTGGTGCGTTGTGGTAGTGCATACAGCGGCGCCAGAAGTAGAGCGAGATATCGTGCTGGGAGAGCAGAGAGTAGTTTATTTGAACTGCGCTACTGGGGACAAAAATGCAGGGTACATGTACGCCATTTCACACGGGGCCACGGCCATATGGGACTTTGATGATGACCATATGATCAAGTTCTGGATCAAGGGAGCGGGACCCCCCGGAGCCCCATCATTGGAAGAAGCTATAAAGCTGCTGGGTGCACCAGAGATAGATGCCATGGAACCACAAGATCACACGTGGCCTACATACAACCCTTACCCCATGCTAGGTGCTCCACACAGCAAAAATTTTTTAGTGTATTTCACTCAAAACGCAAACTATATCACTCAGAATCCTGATTCAGAGTGATATAGTTTGCCGTTTTGAGTGAAATACACCAAACTGTTTTTGCAGTGCAGTCTTACCATCATGGCCTCGAGGCTTGCCTCTCAGTGATGTCAGGAAAGGTCGTTGCTCTAACACTAAAATAAGGCCTGTGAGAGTAAAGAGTAGGTCTATTGCAGTCCTTCAGTCCCTATCTGACTACAGACCTGATGCTGATGGGGTGTACAGCTCCATGGTCTCCATTCCATTCTTCTTCATCAGAAGCAAGGAGACAAGGCCATTGATGATCCCAGAGGGTGTATTCTCCCCTTATAATTCTCAATCCACCCTACACTTCCAACCAGGATTTTGGGCACTCTACCTACCGGTCACTGTTGAGGAGCCACTTAGGGACATCTGGCGAAGTTACATTGCTCAGAGATTGTACTGGGATGCTGGACTCAAGGTGGGGTTTTTACCACGCCCACTAGTGGTTCACAGAAGTGATGGTCTAAAAGATGAACATAAAGCTACCACAGGTGTGTCTGATGAGATTCAGTTATTGGTGAAGTTTCTTGTGAAATGGACTTGCAAGCATACTAAGCAGTTTGTGGAATGCATTGAGCAACTATGGAGTGATCTCTACCTTTCTGGCCATGTTGGTAATCAAGATGTTGCACTGCTGAAGGAATGGTTGCAACAGCTAAAAAAATTAGGGTACACATTTCCCATTCTGAATAATAGCAGCATCGATTTGACTGGCGCAGGTGATAGGTCATCAATCTACATGGCATCTCATGATGCTCTGGTTACAAACAAATGGTTAGAAAAGATTAAAACCCAGAGTGTGCCTCATGCAGTGCATGTGTGTACCTCTGTGGTAAGGACTCCCTCAACAATCAATCACAAATCCTGTACCACCAATGCACCACTAACATTTTGGACATCTGATCTCCACTTTGGTACTCGTTATGATGTGCCAAGCGTGCTCGCTGCTTTTGGGCAGAAAGTTGTTATAGCAATTAAAGATGAAGAGAATCGCCATCCTGAAGTATGGCAGCATCAAGGCATTTCAATCAACAAGCAAGTGTCTGACGTCATTCAAACAGACTTCAGGGACACATCTTGCATGAATACCCGACTCACTGAGCAGATGGTTCAAAGGAACTTTGAGTTTTTTAAAAATCAAAATCTGATTCAGTCTACTGATGCCTTTGTATGCCTCTTCCAGCCAGGCATGTGTGAAATGTGGATGCCCTTCAACAGAACCATAATATTTATACCTGCTCACCGTTACAGCATGGGAAGGTGCACCAAGGAAGAGTTCCAACGTCTCAATGAACACCTCTTTGCACTAGCATCTATGGAAGACCCGAAGCATGTGATTGCTGCCTCAAGCACCTATGACCTTGAGCAACTTTGGCACTATACAGGACTGGATGTACTTCCTCTGTTTAGCTACAGTGGGTACTATGTTGGCACTCCTCCTTATAACCCCACCAGAGTGGAAATCCCTATATTTGTCAGAAGCCAAGACTATTGGAATGATGGTTTCAAGAGCAAGATAAAGAAGTATAAGATTGTTGATGTAAAACAGCTCTATCCATGGTTCAAGTTTAGTGACCTGGTCAAGCATCGTGCCATAATATACCTACCCTATGCTGTGATGTCATACAAAATAACTGAACTGTATGTTCTGAATATTCCACTTTTTTTCCCCAGTATGAAGTACCTTCAAACCATCAAAGACCTAGGAGGTGATAGGTCCATATTAGCTGGAGATTGGTGCGGGGGCGGGCACAAAGCCATTGGCAACATAACGGACGGTGATATGAAGCCACACCCTTGCAGTACACACCCTTACAGTCCCAACCTTCAGGCCTCACAGGACATGGAGGCTGAATACTATTGGCTCCAGTTTGCAGATTTCTTTGTGTGGCCCCACATCACCTACTTTGATGATTTTGAAGATTTGGAGAGAAAATTAGATAATGCCAACTTCACGGCAATTCACAGTTTGATGGTTAAGGAAAATAGGAGGAGGGAGAAGGTTCTTCGCCATAATTGGTGTCATGTGTTCAGTGGCATCAAGACCAGTCGGAATGTTCCCGATAACTATACCCAGGCAATTAGGGATCTGTATGGTGTAGACAGACTGCAAGTGTATTAGATGTGTGCACCACAATGTAAATTTAGGCTTGCAATCAGTTCTGTTAATTGCGTAATTACTAGACAATAACTATTACGCCAATCAAGTTACTGATGTAATTGTATGCACATGTATATATATTCGGCACATTGCTATATTCCTTCAGCAACTCGCGTTCTACGTCATCTGTTATTATCGATTTATACGTAACCTTCGGAAGTCAACATTGCGTAGCAGACGCGAGAGCGAACGTCTGCCGGCGAACGTCGGAGGAAAGAAGGTGGGACTTCACCAACGTCATAAATATTAAAATAGCAAGTCACACCTTCTTTCCGACGACGTTTGCAGACGTTCGCTTACTCTCGTCCGCTACGTAATGATGTAATGTTTATTCCGAAGGTTATGCTATACATGTACATGTATGTACTAAGGACGATTTAACCACAAAGGTTGCACAGGTCTCATCTTTATACTGTCTGACTTTAGTACCTTATTTCACAGATATTTGTATTAACAGGGTTGCCGAAAGTCAGGCCGGGGTCCAGCCTGTGACCGGCCAGCCTGACAGCCCCGGCCTGTCAGGTCGGCCTGCCAACCTTATACATGTAAGTACATGTACATTTTTGGTAACGACAAAGTGAGTTTCTCATTCTCGTGCACAACTGACCATGCTAAAGAACTCCATTATTCGCATGACTTCTAGCTCTAATGCATCATGTACATGTTAATCACTTGGAACAGGAATCTATAACCCACATCAATGAAGCTGTCCAGTACATCCCCCACCCCCATCCCCACCCCCACCCCCTCACCTCCATAAAAATGGCCCAAGCATATTTCTGTGTCGAGTGTTCCACATGCTTGGGCCTTTATCTCTACATGTGATCAGGCATGCAGTTTACATTTATGTACATGTATCGAGAGGTACGTTAGTAACTCTCATATAGGATTTGACCCGATTATGAATGTCATTAAAAACGGGATCCGCTTCTAACGCAACTCCTATCAATCGGACGGCTTAGCTAGTTGTCGGTATCGAACAAGAAATCAAAAAAGAGCCATTTCATGTTTGTTTGATGTCGTAAAACCGTGTCGTTCAAGAGAACACAACGGATTCTGTTTTTCCTCGCCCCCAGACGGAATAGCGGCCATTATCTCCTTCCTTTATTTGTTAAGAACTCAGGCCCGTAGCCAGGGGGGTGCAAACGGGTGCAATTGCACCCCCCCCCCCCCCCCCCCCTCCCACTGGATGCAAGGTCCACTTGGCAGGCTATGAATATTATTCACTTGATTGTTTATTGCAGTGCAATCTACACATATTTGAATGACAACTGCCAGCTGTCTGCATGTATATTGTGCACGTGTGCATGTAAGAGCAGGATCGGAAAGATGGCTACAAGGCATCGTGCATGTATCATATTTGGCATAAACATCTCCCTATCTAGTACACCATCCCAATAGCAAGAAATTCGGTCCGGCGTTCCCTCCTATATTCCATTTATTTAGCCCTTTGGGTGCCGAGGGCATATATACTGCATATCACAGACCAATGTCCATGATATCATGCAGGACATACATGTTAATCGATGTACAACAATAACTCCATTCTGTTCTTGAAGATGCATGGGTGCAATGAGTTACGTAGGAGGAGGAATATGGTACATGCATAAACTAATCATCGCAAGTAGTACAACTCTTCAAATTTCAGCAACACTACATAAACTGTTACCACTTACCAGTACATCCCACAGGTCATACGCTACGTGTGCAGATTTTTGATGTGGGAGAACTAACGCAAGTAGTTATCAGTTTATGGACCAAATCATATACCTTTACAGTACTTCAGTTATGAGTGACATGCATGCCAACATTATTTGATACATGTAATGTACATGCACAAGGTATACCATGTACATAATTATATCATTATTATACACATCTTGGCACCCAAAGAGTTAAAGAGTGCCCCATACAAAAAGGTGCCTGTTAAAGTTGTCATCTGCTTGGTTCTGACTTGTTTTCAAATGTGCATGAACAAATTATTACTGGAATACACTAGTGGAATCTAAGCATCATCTGTGCTCAAAGGAAATCTGGCAGTTATTTTTCATATGCATGGAACTGAATAATTCATAGTGTTTTTGTAGTTTATCTCTTTGGGTACCAGATGTATATTATTATGTACATGGTATACCTTGTGCATGAACATTACATGTATCAAATAATGTTGGCATGTCACTCAAGTACTGTACATGTATATGATTTGCTCCACAAACTGCCGGTCAATTGCTGATAACTACTTGCGTTAGTTTCTCCCACATCAAAAATGTGCACACGTAGCATATGACCTGTGGGATGCACTGGTAACAGTTTATGTAGTGTTGCTGAAATTTGAAGAGTTGTACTACTTGCTATAATTAGTTTATGCATGTACCATATTCCTCCTCCTACTTAACTCATTGTTACTTAACTCATTGTACCCATCTTCAAGAACAGAATGGAGTTATTATTGTACATCCATGCATATCTGCTCTCATGGACATTAATATTGGGCTGTAATATAAATATGCCCTTGGTACCCAAACTGTTCTGCATCAAACAAGTGTTGCCTGGGTGCACCTTTCCTGGGGCTTTCTCAATTTCATACAAACCCTGCATTTGGCAGTGTGGGCCCTACCATACATACATGTATTATCCTGGCTACACCACTGGTTGAGTCCACTTATAGCCTGCTTTGCACCCCCCCCCCCCCCCCCCCCCCCCCCCCCCCCCCCATACATACAACCTGGCTACGGGCCTGTTAACATAAGCCTTTCCTCGGCTTATTATTCGGTACGCATTGCAATGCTATTTATAGTAAACACCTAGGCATTTTGGCGCCCCCCTTAGGTCGGCGCCCGGGGGCAATTGCCCCCCCCCCCCTCGCTACGCCACTGATTTAGGCGATTAGGCTTCCCTGACTAATAACGTACGTATAACGGTTAACCTGTATTTATTATTTTAATTATCAAATTACGTCTCAATAATTAAAAAGCAATTTGCGCACGGTTGTTTGCGGCTGGAAACTAGGTTTATAATTAGAATATTACGGTACCTGTCCAAATAATTGTGAAGAAACACCTCATTACAGACACCTTATGTTTCAGAGCTCATAACACCTCAGAACAGCAGTAAAAATATATACTTATTCGTAGCATACAACACAACGTTTCAACCACTTTTATTTATAATGAACACGCATTTTTTAAATCGCACATGAAATTTATGCGCAAGCAGTGTTTACATCGCCACGCGGCACTTATTTTGGAAGGGCGTGTACAAGATCGGATATTGTGGACTTCCTGCACAACGGTTGAAGGTAAGACTAGGCTTTTTGTAAGTCAAAGGCATGCCAAAAAATGAAGTGATGAACCACTTCTGTCGACGAATTTTCTGTCGCCCGAAAAGACCCATGTGTATTCTATGAATAATCGATGCGTGTTGTGGTCATTGCGTACATGAACATAGGTTACAAGAATGAACTACCACATTAAACAACTGCCGCTGCACTGCAGAGTATGTGGACAAAGACTGATGACAAGGAAGCATAAAAAGGAGATCCACGAATGCAAAGCATTTGCAGCTGATTTGCAAATTGCCTTTGCTATTAACACCAATACTGATAATGCTCAAGTGTACCCTGATCATCAGTGCCAGGGTAGGAGGTATGGGAAGCACATACCAATGAAGGGTGTAAGGTACATACAACATGTATATGCTTTTATGCAACATCATCAATACACAAAATCATACCACAGGTGTGTGAGCATTTCAGTTTCAATGCAAAAGGTCCAGTTAGGAAGCATACAGTTGGCAGAGGTCGTCAACCTGGCCTCACACCGAACATGTTAATTGCCCATCTTTGGAAGATTGCCCCTCCTCCAATCTTCTCAAGTGAGCCATACCCACCACTGGCAGGCCAAAACAGTGCCACTGTCCTGAAGGAGTTGAAGTGTATGGTGTGTTCAAACATTCTCAAACAGCCCCTTGAACTGCCATGCCGTCAGCTGGCCTGTACCAGCTGTGTTGTGGAGCGAGTAGCAGCATCAACCCCAGTGTGTCCTTGCTGCTTGGAGGATAGCTCCTTGGTACCCACAGAGATAAGACCAGCACCAAATGCTGTATTGCTCTTGTTGAAGGATGTACTGGTACAATGTGTGGAGTGCCACAGGGATATGAAGGCTGGCTGTTACATTGGGCACGAGTGCACACCATATCTCACTGCTGGTGAGGAGAGAGAAGCAGCCGCACTGCTGAAGAGGGCCATCTCCACCAGCCCCGATCAAGCAGGCATGATACAACTGCCTACAGGAGGAACAGTTAAGTGTATTCAATCTCACTTACATTGTTATGACACACTAAACCATACCTAGTAGCCAATGACATTCATGCATGTGACCAAAGCCCGCCACCTGACCTCAGCTGCTTGTTCCAAGACTGTGAAGACGAGGCGTGTACACAGCCAGAAGCATAGTCAGTGGAGGAGAGCCATCTGCCCTGATGGAGGAGGAGGTACTCACTCTGAGTGATGAAGCAGGCGTCACAAACATTGCAATCGACTCTGTCCAAGTATTGGCCATAAAAGTCGGCATGGCTATTCCCTGGAACGGTTTGAGACAACTTAGACGGTACAGCATTACACAAAAACTATAAAAATAACCTACATATGGTGGCTGAAAGCGTCAGGAGTATCTCTAGCTGGGGAGCAGCGGATGCGCAACATTTGCAGGCAAATTGTGGGCGACAACTTAAAAGGAGAGATGGCTCTATTCTCATTTCCTCATCCTTCTGGTGGTGAAGAGCTTAGGGGAGCTCCTCTGGTTTATATTCCAGATCTGGTTCAGAAGGTTGTTGACCTCTTGGAAGAGAATGAAAGGTTAATTAGGAGGTCAAGGCATAAACCTTGCAAAATAATTTTAACCCTATGTAGGACAGGATGGCTTACCTGGCATGATGGGGTCATCCCCCTGCCAGTGAGGTGTGGTTAAAAATAGAAGGGGACAAAGGAGGCAGTTCGTTCAAGATGAACTTTCAGATTGTAAATGTTCCAGCGCCTAACTCAGTCCACAACACCTGCGTGTTTTGCTGCTTTGAAGCGGGCGACACTGTTACCAACCTCCACATAGCACTTGACCGCTATAAAGATCAAGTTGCACATCTGCAAGGAATGAAATGGAGGTAAGAACAGTTAATATCAAATGATTTTTAAAATGAACAATAAACCTACAGGCAATACACACTCAGGCTGTTCATGTGTGGAGACTACGAGTTCATTACTAGAATGTGCGGGCTGTCCGGAGCAAGTGGTATGTGACTATTTGCATAGGTGCTAAACAAAGTGTACAAACATTGCACCTTTCTTATAGGATGCTACCCATGTTTGTATTGCTTGGCCCACCATCAGCACTTAGTAACACCTCTCTCAGTCAGAGGACCAGCTCCACCCAGAACATTTGAAACTATCAGTGCTGACCATCAGCACTACATTGCTTCAGGGGTTGGCAAGAAACAAGCAATAACTGCATTTCAGAGCCTATTTTCAACATCCCCATTTCACAAGTAAGTATAAATGAATTTGCCAAGAACTGTTTTGTATGATCATGCACATGCACACATACACGCTAGGTATGCCCACCGGGTCTTCACATCACTTTGGGCATCTTTACCAAGATTTATGGGTTGCTTGAAGACGAGTGTCATACCCTTGACCTTGAGCTGGCTCTGCACTCAAGTGACGATGCCCACTTCAGCTTCTCCAATTACAGCCATGAGCTGCAAAGGCTTCGGAAGCTAAAAGCAGAGTTGGAGCAAGCCCAGGAGTCATATGATTAGAATGATCCAGTCACTGTGGGTTTCTTCAAGCAATGTGAAGACAAGATGAAATCTCTCAAACAACTTGTAAGCCATGCATGCAGTATAAAATGTGTATCGACACACCAATCGCACTAGGAAACAGATGTAGCCAACTGCACAGCCACAGTGAAGAAGGGATTTTCGATCAAAGACGGCCCCTTTGTTAAGGAGCTGGACTCTGCATTGCAGTCCATAGGAGTACATCGCCAGCAATATTTTGGAGGTGCCTTTGTGGGCAATCATGTACACAAGACTCTAAAGGTACTAAAAATCTAAGTTTAGAAGTAGTGATCATGCAACTTCTTCACTTTACAGCTATCAAATATCCAGACACTGTTCAAGTCACTGGTTCAAACTGCACAAAACAGATTGCCCCATCGCGTTGTAGAGCTACAACAGCGTACCGACATTCTGGTCAATACATTTTGCATGTTTGCTAGCTGCCACAACATATATGACCAGAATTTCATTGATGAAGCACAAACCTTTGCTCTAGGTGAGTATCATTTTTATTTGAACTCAAGACTATACAATTGATTTCTACAGAACAAGCCATTGAACAGTTTATGGCATACTTCCGGAAGTCCTTCCCAGAGGCAACAGTCCCCATTAAAATGCATATCCTGGAGGATCATGCTACTACATGGGCTAATTCTACGCACGTTGGATTTGGCCTCCTAGGCAAACAGGGGGCTGAGTCCATCCATGCCAAGTTTACACGACTTGGCTTAGCCTACACAGCAGTTACTGACAAAGTTCAAAGAACACTTAATAAGCATTTCCCCACAAGTTTTAGCTGCCGTCCCCCCTCCACAAAAGAAGAAAAAAAATTTAATCCTCACTCACATACGTCTTCAAACTGTGCACATCATTTATTGAGGTGTCTTCGTCACCATCCGTTAGCTAGGTGTACGCATGGGCCATGCCATGCAGGCAGTTGACTGCTAGCTGCAGCTCCAAAGCCTTCAGAGAACAGGAAAACATGATCGATACAGGATATATAAACATAACTTTTTACCCCGGCTTCCATATGACCCTACCTTCTGCCCCTACCTTCTGCCCCAGGCAATAAGTAGGCCTACGCGCGAAATAACCAACAAATATGGCGATTTTCAAGGCGTTTGAACACTACTTCAGAAAATTCGTCGACACACGCCTTTAGTAGAAACAAGTACAACTATCTACATAGCATACATTTATCGTCGTTTTGTATCCCATCTATGTGCAGGAGAGGCACTTTAGTCTTCAGAACGTATATAGGTCAGTACGCACTGAAATAAGTACCTCACTTCAAGACACAAAACTGACACCTTTTGGTGCGGTAAGACCACGTAATTTTATATGCCATACGAAGGTCAGAGGTGTTTCTTAACCACAGTATAGCTTATAGGTGTTTATTGTACAAGGTGTGCTATCAGTGGCGGATCTAGCATAGCCTTGGGGGGGGGGGGGGGCGGCCGCCCCCCCCCCCCATGGCGTATGAAATGCCGCCCCTGTCATGAAATTGCCGCCCCCCCCCCTCCCCCCACACAGCGTGCGCGCGCACTTCCTACCGTACCTAACGCACGCGCATCTAGAAAGCACATCTTTTGTGTGTGTGTGTGGGGGGGGGGGGGGGGGGGGACGGCAATTTCTTAAAAGTTTCAGTGATTACAAAATTTAATCTAATACCGGAAATTTTATTTAATAACCGCGAACGTTTTATTCGTTCCTTCGAAATCTTGCCTGCATGTGCATAGGCCAGTGGCGTAGGAGCTGGGGCGGCAGCAGTGGCCATGGCCGCGCTGCACTTTTTCACAACAACAAAAAATATATATTATAATAATAGGTTCACAAGCGCAATTCAATTATAGCTGAGCAATTGCTGCTATAGTTAATGACATGCAAGTGGTCTTCAAATCAATCGCGAGAGCTAAAGGTGGCCTTGGCTGCACTATAGCCGTTTTGTATTTTATATTACATGCGCAGAGGCAAGGTCACAAAACAAATTAACCTGGTTACAGTTTTAGCGTTGTTTTGGGGGGTTTTCTACACAAAAAGCGTTGGCTTCTAGGGCTCCGCCCCAGACCCCGATGGGGGAGCTTACAGCGCTCCCCCGTGCCCCTAGCTGGCCGGGAGGGGTGCCCCCCTCCCGTACCCTCCCCGGGGAGGCGGGGGAACCACCTAGCTTTGTTGGCCGCTGCACTCTATCGTCCCTTCCTACGCCACTGATAGGTGTATACTAACTTAACTGAGTCACGATCATAATTAACAATAACAAAGTTTCAGTCTTTAAATGTACAAGTACATGGTCTACCGATTGTCACTAAAGGTTTAATTAGGTGCACCGTTCCGTACATTTTCACAGCTGCTAGCTGCTGCTTCAATTGCTACATCACCATACCTCTAAAGCGATTTACATACATCACAACGACAATATAGAGGAGAAGTATGGTTTGCTCACGCGAGCATATCCAATATTTTTAGACGCCTGTTGACGACCGTTACGAGGCGCATTGTCGCAATAAACTTCGTTGTCTTTCGCGCGTATGTAAATTCTTTCCCTGCGCTGCGAATACGCTGATTTTTAGCGGCTTTAAAGCGAAAAATGTGAAAGCTTCTGGGGCTCGGCCCCAGACCCCGGTGGGGGAGCTTACAGCGCTCCCCCATACCCCCTTGCTGGTGAGTGGGTGGGCCCCGCCCCCGGCCGCCCCTCCAACCAACCGCCCCCCCTATAGCCCTATTCCTAGATCCGCCACTGTGTGCTATATGTATAGCGCATTCCAAAGGGCATTGGTTGTCCGGTTCGTTGCTATGGGACAGCAAATCCATTTCAAAACTTTGGGGCGGAGGGCCTAATTTCCACGCGTTCAATGAGAGTAGACAGCCGTGGAGAATTAATGCATCATACCGCTTTCTTTAATAATCCTATATGAAAGTAACTATATATATGCACAGTTTTATGAATTGTAGATCAGACACAATCGTAGATATGTAATCCATTACAGTACATTGCTAACCGTGCATGCATTCTTCACGTAAGATGCAATACGATCGTTAAAGATAGTAATCTATACCGCACCGTTAATGATTAACGGTTTTAGTTCGATCCCATGCCATTCCAATCAAATCGTTATTGCTTGAAATCGTACTATTTAAAGATCGTCAAGTATTGTTACAACGAATCGTATACACGTATTTTTTGCTGGGCCGCGGCAACTCCTTCTTTAATTAAAGGAGGAATTGGCGTATAAAAGGAACTCGCGATACGAAATTTCAACCGGCCATGCGGCCAAAAATGGCTTATCTGAACTAAATATGGTGGCTCCATAATAAAACATGCCCCTTGAAAATACGACTTGCTTACTCCTCTTTTGAATTCATAATACACCTGCACAGCTTGAAGTTAATTTCAATACCGGTAATAAAGTTAACAAACTTCCGATCACATGTCGGTTTATTAATACCACGGGATGGCGACCTCGAGAACAGGAATCTTATAAGAATAGAAGCTGCAGGATTCTTATAAGAGTCTTGTAATATTTCTTATAAGAACAGAAAAGGAATCTTATAAGAATAGACGCTGCAGGATTCTTGTAAGAGTCTTGAAATATTTCTTATAAGAACAGAACAGGAATCTTATAAGAATAGAAGCTGCAGGATTCTTGTAAGAGTCTTGAAATATTTCTTATAAGAACAGAACAGGAATCTTATAAGAATAGAAGCTGCAGGATTCTTGTAAGAGTCTTGTAATATTTCTTATAAGAACAGAACAGGAATCTTATAAGAATAGACGCTGCAGGATTCTTGTAAGAGTCTTGAAATATTTCTTATAAGAACAGAACAGGAATCTTATAAGAATAGAAGCTGCAGGATTCTTGTAAGAGTCTTGAAATATTTCTTATAAGAACAGAACAGGAATCTTATAAGAATAGAAGCTGCAGGATTCTTGTAAGAGTCTTGAAATATTTCTTATAAGAACAGAACAGGAATCTTATAAGAATAGAAGCTGCAGGATTCTTGTAAGAGTCTTGAAATATTTCTTATAAGAACAGAAAAGGAATCTTATAAGAATAGACGCTGCAGGATTCTTGTAAGAGTCTTGAAATATTTCTTATAAGAACAGAACAGGAATCTTATAAGAATAGAAGCTGCAGGATTCTTGTAAGAGTCTTGTAATATTTCTTATAAGAACAGAAAAGGAATCTTATAAGAATAGACGCTGCAGGATTCTTGTAAGAGTCTTGAAATATTTCTTATAAGAACAGAACAAGAATCTTATAAGAATAGAAGCTGCAGGATTCTTGTAAGAGTCTTGTAATATTTCTTATAAGAACAGAACAGGAATCTATAAGAATAGAAGCTGCAGGATTCTTGTAAGAGTCTTGCAATATTTCTTGTAAGAACAGAACAGGAATCTTATAAGAATAGAAGCTGCAGGATTCTTGTAAGAGTCTTGCAATATTTCTTATAAGAACAGAACAGGAATCTTATAAGAATAGAAGCTGCAGGATTCTTGTAAGAGTCTTGTAATATTTCTTATAAGAACAGAACAGGAATCTTATAAGAATAGACGCTGCAGGATTCTTGTAAGAGTCTTGAAATATTTCTTATAAGAACAGAACAGGAATCTTATAAGAATAGACGCTGCAGGATTCTTGTAAGAGTCTTGCAATATTTCTTGTAAGAACAGAGCAGGAATCTTATAAGAATAGACGCTGCAGGATTCTTGTAAGAGTCTTGTAATATTTCTTATAAGAACAGATCAGGAATCTTATAAGAATAGACGCTGCAGGATTCTTGTAAGAGTCTTGTTATAAGAACAAAAAGCTAGGAATCTTATAAGAATAGACGCTGCAGGATTCTTTTTAGAGTCTTGTAATATTTCTTATAAGAAAAAATAAAAATACACATTTCAGGATTCTTGTATGAGCCAAGATTTCTCATAAGAACAAAACTGCTTAGACACTGTAGGACTTCCTTGAGCCTATTTTTAGCCATATATCAGGTGACTACATCGCGTGACACCTTCTTAACCGAACGAGTGGGTCGATCTCATGGATATAAGAGTACTCTAGGTCTCATCAGTGGATACGTTACACGGCAGTGAGTTCATGCCAACCGATCGTTTGTAGGATGTAGAAAAGGCAACTAGCGCTTGTATCAATACGTTCGTTACAGACGCTGTGGTAAGCATGGACGCTATCAAGCGGAAAGATGGAAACTGTTCGTTTTTATTATAAAGTAAGTACTTGGGAGTCGGACGGACTAAGTGTTAGACTAGCTTGTTGTCCACGCGGATTGTATAAAAGATTTTTTTTTCTTTTTGCCACACTACGGATCCTAAACTGATGATTCTTATTAGAGCCACCAAAGGAAGTGGGGAAAATCCGGCGCAGCTGTACACCAGTGGTAAGCTATGTGCAAATGCCCAACCGATCGTTTTTACAATGTAGAAAAGTCAACTAGCGCTTGATGAAAATGTTCCATACGGACGCTCTCGTTGACATGGACGCTGTAAAGACAAACTGTGGTCGTTTTATTATAAAGTAAGTACTTTGGAGTTGGAATAAGTGTTAGACAATCATGTTGACCACGCGGATTGTGCAGAAGTGTGTATTGTGGAAATGTATTCATGTGTACCACCTTTGTGTGTGAATCTTGCGTGTGCATGGTGTGTCTACCTTTCGTGTGCACTGTGTATGTACCTTGCGTGTGCATGGTGTGTGTACCTTTCGTGTGCACTGTGTATGTACCTTGCGTGTGCATGGTGTGTGTACCTTTTGTGTGCACTGTGTATGTACCTTGCGTGTGCATGGTGTGTGTACCTTTCGTGTGTACCTTTCATGTGCATGGTGTGTACTTTGCGTATGTGCATGGTGTGTGTACTTTGCATGTACCTTGTGTGTGCATGGTGTGTGTACCTCGCATGTACCTTGTGTGTGCATGGTGTGTGTACCTTGCATGTACCTTGTGTGTGCATGGTGTGTGTACCTTGCATGTACCTTGTGTGTGCATGGTGTGTGTACCTTGCATGTACCTTGCTTGTGCATGGTGTGTGTACCTTGCATGTGCATGGTGTGTGTATGGTGTGTGTACCTTGTGTGTGCATGGTGTGTGTACCTTGTGTGTGCATGGTGTGTGTACCTTGCTTGTGCATGGTGTGTGTACCTTGTGTGTGCATGGTGTGTGTACCTTGTGTGTGCATGGTGTGTGTACCTTGTGTGTGCATGGTGTGTGTACCTTGTGTGTGCATGGTGTGTGTACCTTGTGTGTGCATGGTGTGTGTACCTTGTGTGTGCATGGTGTGTGTACCTTGTGTGTGCATGGTGTGTGTACCTTGTGTGTGCGTGGTGTGTGTACCTTGTGTGTGCATGGTGTGTGTACCTTGTGTGTGCGTGGTGTGTGTACCTTGTGTGTGCATGGTGTGTGTACCTTGTGTTTTCATGTAGACATCAGGACAGTAAGAATATTATTAAGGATGTGTGTTTGAGATACTATGGGAAATGTGACAGAGGAAGGGAGAATGGAGGAAAGGGATAAGAGATGAATAAGCAGGCAAATTTTATAAATAGAATAAAATATGATGAATTTGTGCATCACCTGTTCGGTGTAAAGCATTGGAATTTTTTTCATTTCAAGAATGCATAGAAGTGAAATTTGGAAGAGGCACAATTGCTTCCAAGGGAAGTCAAAGTGATGCCAGCTGCAATCAAAAATGCCTGAACACAATAAAGAAATTAAAGAATTGAACTATATATGTAACATTGGAATGCATGTATTATTTTTGTATGTGTAATTTTTGTTGTTTTGTACAAATGAACTTACAAGATTACTTCCAGGATTCCTATCAAGATCTTGGTCCTAAATTTCTTGCATCTTTTAGGATTCCTTTACAGGAATTTATCGCAGGATCCTGAAAGAAAAGCCTCCAAGATCCTATGGGATTCCTAATAAGATCTTGGTCCCATTTTCTTGTATCTTATAAGATTCCTATATAGGAATAACTAAAAGGATCTTGTAAGAATCCTACAAGTTCCTTTAAGAGACCCTTCAAGATTCTGTTAAGAAACTTATAAGATTCTTATCAGATCTTATGGGATTCCTAATAAGATCTTGGTCCCAATTTCTTGCATATTCTTAACTCATTATAATTCTTATAAATTCTTACAGGATTTTTTGCTAGGGTCGACAGGCTCTCGATATAAACTTCACCTACAAGTGTACTTTTCTTTTCAATATGAAAAGGACACGTTCGTAAGCAGGCTTAAAGCAGCTAGGGTACTTCTTGCCCCGATATTAATAAGCGAAGCGCAACCCTCGGTGTCCTGAATGCACTAGTTGCTGGACCGTGTGTTGACTGTTCCATCTGAAAGCGACACTTTATCAAGCAGCAGGACATTCAGTTCAGGAAATGAAATGATGTTGGATTCTGCAGGTTAGTTCTAAACATGGTACCGGTTACCGGGTAGATGTTCTATCGATGCGCGTGTAAGAGTCTTGGTAACATATAGGGGGTGTACATGGGAGACAACGAACCAGATGACCAAAGCCTTTTTGTGTTGGAACAAAACGCCTTCAAAAGTATCTGTTCTGGGCCTGTCCAGCAATGTGGCTGCCTAGCGAGGCCATCTTGCATGCATAGCATCTTTCATGAAGGTCTGAGTACCGGTAATTCTTTCTGTTTGTCATTCTAATTTGGTACTCACTGTGTGTCATGGTTGTGTTTGTATGTGGGGATGGTGTGTGTAAGTTCATAGTATGTGTGTCACGTGTGGGGGGGGGGGGGAGGGTGGAGCATGTGAGTGTAAGTTCATGATATGGGTGTTATGTGTGTCATGGTTGTGTGTGAGTGTAAGTTCATGGTATGGGTGTTACATGTATGTGTGTCATATAGTTGTGTGTGTGTGTGGAGGGGTGGTGTGTGAGTGTAAGTTCATGGTACGGGTGTTGTGTGTATCACGGTTGTGTGTGTGGGGGGTGGAGCGTGTGAGTGTAAGTTCATGGTATGGGTGTTACATGTATGTGTGTCACAATTGTGTGTGTGTATGTGGGGGTGGTGTGTGAGTGTAAGTTCATGGTATGGGTGTTATATGTGTGTCATAATTGTGTGTGGGGGGTGGAGCATGTGAGTGTAAGTTCATGGTAGGGGTGTTAACGTGTGAGTGTGGTATGGTGTTAACGTGTGAGTGTAAGTTCATGGTATGGGTGTTATGTGTGTCATCGTTGTGTGTGGTGGGTGGAGCATGTGAGTGTTAGTTCATGGTAGGGGTGTTAACGTGTGAGTGTAAGTTCATGGTATGGGTGTTAATGTGTAAGTGTAAGTTCATGGTATGGGTGTTAATATGTGAGTGTAAGTTCATGGTATGGGTGTTAATGTGTGAGTGTAAGTTCATGGTATGGTGTTAATGTGTAAGTGTAAGTTCATGGTATGGGTGTTAATGTGTGAGTGTAAGTTCATGGTATGGTGTTAACGTGTGGTGTTAATGTGTGAGTGGATCATGGTATGGGTGTTATATGTATGTGTGTCACAGTTGTGTGTGTGGGGGTGGTATGTGTGTAAGTTCATGCATTGGGTGTTATGTGTGTGTCATGGTTGTGTGTGTATGTGGGGATGATGTGTGAGAGTGGGGGTGAAGCGTGTGAGCATAAGTTCATGGTATAGGTATTATGTGCATGTGTCACGGTTGTGTGTGTGTGAGTGTGTGTGTGTGTATGTGTGTGTTTTAGTATTGTGGTGTTTACATATGTGGTATGTCACAAAAGTGTGTGAGTAGGGGCTGGGATTGGCTATGTACTCACCTAACCAAAGCTGGGTGTGTATTAAAATTTAATTTACAAGCAAGCTGAAACTATTGCAAGTGCAACCAATAATAAGGATATTCATTAAGACAGTGATAGCTTCAGCAGACAGGGTATGTGTACCAAATTTTGGACAAACATTCATATAAACACTAATCAAAACCAAAAAAGTCAACAAACATACAACAAAGTAGAAAACCGAAGAAAGAAAAGGGAATTACTTAGACAATGTCGGGATGAGTGCAATGCTGTGCTCCAGAAACAACAGCACAGATATTAATAAAGTAAAATGAATTGGTTGCAAGTTACAGCCGAAAAAGAAAAGCAACTTACTTTGGATGTAAAAAAGAAAAGAGCAACCCACTCACCTAACTTTGATTTTGTTGAGTGGGATAAGGAGTAAATTTAAGGGATGCACAACAAAAAGGTCAGAAGCTTGTGTGGTCAAAGTTCGCAAAGGACCATCAAGTTCCAGGATTAAACAGAGGACAAGTAGTAAAAGAATTTGCCATTCAATAGATGTTACCTCCCTTGACACTCACACTTACAACGGAAGATCCAGAACATCAAAGAAACGCTTGACATATCCATGCCAGCCCCAACACCTGCAGATACAATAAAGGCAGAATGGAAAAGGTTGATATCTAGTGGTGAAATACAGTTGGAGCAAACATGTACTCCCTATACATTGATTAAATTTGTCATAAAGGATGGCAAATAAGTTGCTAAGGAAGTAAAAATTAGTGGTCGCAAAATACCTATTGAAGAGCTCAGAGTAAGACTCCTACAAAAACAAGAAAAGCATATGTATCTATTCTCTGATGACAGAATTGACAGTATGGAGCATAAAGCGTTGCTAGATATGGTGAAACAGTATGTACCTAATGTCAGTGAAACTACATGCATAATTTGCTGCCATACAGGAAATGCTTAAAAAGCTCCAGCGTACAAGGTCACTAGCCATCTGGCATGACCATGCAACAGTCCTTGAAAATGGCTACATCATGATCACAATACATACCATCTATGACCCAGCTGTGTATGTGGCAGAAAAAAAAGGTATCAGCCCTGCAATACAGACAATTGTTGAACAGCCAGAAATATATCTATTAGCATTGAACTCAACCAGCATTCAAGACCAAGCTGCAATTATCAAAGATAGAGTGGAGTGCCTTCACTGCCTTGACAGTGTCAGTGAACCCTTCATATCTAGTGGTGGAGTTTCAGTACATGATATCATACGATTCTTCACAGGCGATCACCCAGCAAAGCAATTTGAATGAGGGACACAGGTTGGTGGGATTTATAAATGTGGAGGATGTGGATGTAAGTCATATATGATGGATGACCAAGCCCATGCACTAGCCTGTACAGCAAGAACCACCGAAGAGCTACAGAGCATAGCTATACAAGGGGTACTTGGGCGGGTACCTTGTTAATAAAACCCTTGTATATCAAACACCTTTCTATTGCTGAAATCCGGCAAGAGCTTCGAGCAAGAGGTGTGGCTGATGTTGATCATCTACGAGAAGAACTACAGCCATTACTCCAGGATATGCTTAAAGGTGTACAACGGGTACCTTCATTGTTGCTGCTCAAACCAGACCAGAAACTGACCAATCTCAATCTGCAACACTATCACATACTAGATTGTGAACCAATGCATGACATCGAAGGTCACCTTCTGAACTTATTTGAAGAGTTGCCATCAGTTCTTCCAGCATCCGTAAAGGCAACCTGTGAAAGCAGCATCAGCATCTGTATGGGAAAGGAGAAGAAAAGAGTGCTGCTGATTTACGAGCCACACTGATTAGTAATACAAGCATGTGATGCACATTGGAAGGTTGATCTTTTGCTACAGTCAATAGTAAAGGCAGGTGAAGTACTGTACGCACAAGATAGTGAACGCTGTCCAAAACGTCTTCTCAGATTCAGTTATACAACAATTTGTGGCTCCATCACCAGCTCTGCTATGATTTATTTAAAGAGTTGAAGAGGTCAAGGGACAAATTTTTTGGCCTTTATTTGCATGGGCCACAATAAAATCTGTGTGGCAGGAAGGGATAATCTAACAACACCCACTGAAGCCATGTTCATGAAGAACTTCAAATTGGTATAATTTTTCATTGGTTTGTGGTCACCTCATTCAAAATACCTTGGAAACAGTAAAGACCTATTTGACGCCTATTTGTGTCTACAGGAATAAATCGGTTAATGCTGAGAGTCAGGAAAAGATGTTTGGACAGTGTCGTAGAATAGCAGAACGGACCACCAACAGGCACCCGGATAATATCATGACACAAATCATGATCAGGACACAATGCAAACATTCAATCTACGAAAAACTCGAAATTCTACCACTATTGTGACAAAGGCAGCAGCAGGGTTACCTAGTTTTAATGGTACCTGCATTCCATTTGAGCTAGTAAACAAGTACAGAGATAGCTGGCAATCTCACCTTACTTGCATCAGCCCCTTTTTGGTTTGTGGAAGGATGTACATGTAGGGTGGTGTACTGATGAAGAAGGTTATGTATTCAAGGACGGAAATAGTGATCCTGAATATCAACCTGCTGGTCCAAATCTTTTTCACTTTCGTGACACATACCTTCCCCAGGTGTATGCTAGACAGAAGGAATGCTGGGAGACAATAATACAGAACAAAATTGAAATACCAGCCACATCAATTAAAGTATACTCTCAGGAACTGAGGAGATTATACATCAACACAGGAATTTCTACACCATATAGGCACACCTTTAACAGAACCATGCCAAAAACAAATCAATTGTTCTGATCACACAATAAGCAATGAAAGCAGTGGACTGACACTGTGCATAGAAAACATGCAGCAATCTACACCTGACAACTTACTGCAAAGCTGTACTGAAGTACCTCAGGCTGAAACAGAAGCTGTAAAAAACAAAATAGTGGAAGACATGAATGTAGCAGGCAGTCATACAGATTTCTCATTCTCTAGCGACACAATCATGACAACATCACACTCAATACTACCACCTGCGTACAGTATTGAAACAAAATTGTGCAAAGCCCTAATTAAATGTACTGGCTACAATAAAGATATTAAGGAACTTGATGAACTAAGGAAGTGTTTGAAAATGAAAAAACAGCAGAAACATGACAAACAGTTATATGGTGATGTGAAATACTATAGGCATCTGCTGGTGAAGGTGAAAAGAAGCAACGTACTGATACACAGTGAACATCAAAAGGCAATCAATAAATACGAAAAAGGCTCTTTTGCAAAAACTGGTCGAATTCCTTCAAAAGACGAAGAAATATGGTTAACTCTGGTGAGGACGAAGAACTATGCAAGCAAGTTGCTGCAGATGTGGGATGAAGACATTTCATTGTTTTTATACAAACTTTTTTTAAAGGAGAAATATAGAACATTGATGGCATGTTAATAAACATACTGCGTGAATTTTAGTCAGCCCTTAAGTACGCACCATGTAAACACACCAAGTTCACACAAGGCACGCGCTATGTACACAACCAAGTTCACACAAGGCACCCAACATGTACACACACAAAGCACGGCACTATGTACACACACCAAGTTCACACAAGGCAAACAACATGTACACACATGCACCAAGTTCACACAAAGCACAGCACTATGTACACACACCAAGTTCACCCAAGGCATGGCGCTATGTACACACACCAAGTTCACACAAGGCACGGCACTATGTACAAACACCAAGTTCATTCACCCAAGGCACACAACATGTACACACATGCACCAAGTTCACACAAGGCACGGCACTATGTACACACACCAAGTTCACATAAGGCATGGCACTATGTACACACACCACGTTCACACAAGGCACACAACATGTACACACACCAAGTTCACACAGGGCACGGCACTATGTACACACACCAAGTTCACACAAGGCACTGCACTATGTACACACACCAAGTTCACACAAGGCACACACTATGTACACACACCAAGTTCACACAAGGCACTGCACTATGTACACACACCAAGTTCACACAAGGCACGGCACTATGAACTCATCCTGGACTGCATCACCATTAGCTCTGCATGACCTCCCAGTACCACACCACCACCACCTCCATACAGACATCACCAGGTGTGGTCTTGAGTGCCCATTCACAGGAAGAGTGCCCATTGGTGTTGAATTTAATTAGGTGATAGTGAAGGGATGACATTTGTGCTGTACAGGTAAAAGGAAACGTCTGTATGGAGTACTGATCAGGGAAGTTGTCTGCGCTATGCTCATTCAAACACTTCTAGATCTAGCTTATGTGTGCCGGTTCCTTTAATTTGTACCTTCTTATTGCTGGACATGTTCTTTTGTACATTCTTATTATTTCTATTTCTGGGTGTACCTTCTTATTGCATTACTAGTAATTTTATTACTGATATGCTAACAATTACATTGAATATCAAGTACTGTAAAGCCGGGAAGTTCAAAGGGCCCATGCAATGCAGGGAACAAGGAATTACGGAAATTATACATTCAGTAATTTATACATATCACAAACCGGCATTATTGAGCAAATCTACCTTGCTGAAATTCTGATCTGTGCTAAAATGGCACTTGTGCAGTTTCCCCCCCCCCCCCACTTCAATTATTGACGTAAATCGTACAATACATATTGTAGTATATTTGTACGGTATTTTACAATGAAAACCGCCTGAGGGTGAGGGAGGGGGAACCCCTCCCTCCTAGCGTCGAATAAGCGTCACTGACTCAGCATCCCCACGCACTGGCGCATGTAGGTATGGAACATTTAAAAATTAATGAATGTATCATTTCCGTAATTCCTTGTTTTGTTACTTTTTACTCAAGTGCTGTCTACAAATCCTACATCACCAATTTTATTTAATTATCTTTTATATATACGTGTACATATGATTACCTAACTTGATTGGCATAATAGTTATTGTCTAGTACATGTAATTTACGTGATTAACAGACAAGCCAAAATTTAAATTGTGGTCCACACATCTAATACACTTGCAGTCTGTCCACACCATACAGATCCTTAATTGCTTTGGTATAATTATGGGGAACATTTCGACCTGTCTTGATGCCACTGAATACATGACACCAATTATGGCGAAGAACCTTCTCCCTCCTCCTGTTTTCCTCAACCATCAAACCGTGAATTGCCGTGAAGTTGGCATTATCTAATTTCCTCTCCAAATCTTCAAAATCATCAAAGTAGGTGATGTGGGGCCACACAAAGAAATCTGCAAACTGCAGCCAATAGTATTCGGCCTCCATGTCCTGTGAGGCCTGAAGGTTGGGACTGTAAGGGTGTGTACTGCAAGGGTGTGGCTTCATGTCACTGTCCCTTATGTTGCCAATGGCTTTGTGCCCGCCCCCACACCAAACTTCGGCTAATATGGACCTATCAACTCCTAGGTCTTTGATGGTTTGAAGGTACTTCATACTGGGGAAAAAAAGTGGAATATTCAGAGCATAGAGTTCAGTTATTTTGTATGACATCACAGCATAAGGTAGGTATATTACAGCACGATGCTTGACCAGGTCACTAAACTTGAACCATGGATAGAGCTGTTTTACATCAACAATCTTATACTTCTTTATCTTGCTCTTGAAACCATCATTCCAATTGCTTCTGACAAATATAGGGATTTCCTCTCTGGTGGGGTTATAAGGATGAGTGCCAACATAGTACCCACTGTAACTAAACAGAGGAAGTACATCCAGTCCTGTATAGTGCCGAAGTTGCTCAAGATCATAGGTGCTAGAGGCTGCAATCACATGCTTTGGGTCTTCCATCGATGCCAATGCAAAGAGGTGTTCATTGAGACGTTGGAACTCTTCCTTGGTGCACCTTCCCATGCTGTAACGGTGAGCAGGTATAAATATTATGGTTCTGTTGAAGGGCATCCACATTTCACACATGCCAGGCTGGAAGAGGCATACAAAGGCATCAGTAGACTGAATCAGACTTTGGCTCTTAAAAAACTGAAAGTTGCTTTGAACCATCTGCTCAGTGAGTCGGGTATTCATGCAAGATGTGTCCTTGAAGTCTGTTTTAATCACATCAGACACTTGTTTGTTGATTGAAATGCCTTGCTGCTGCAATACTTCAGGATGGCGATCCTCTTCATTTCCAATGGCTAAAACAACTTTCTGCCCAAAAGCAGCAAGCATGCTTGGCACATCATAACGAGTACCAAAGTGGAGATCAGATGTCCAAAATGTTAGTGATGCATTGGCGGTACAGGATGTGTGATCGATTGTGTTGGGAGTCCTTATCACAGAGGTACACATGTGCACTGCATGAGGCACACTGTTGTTTTTAATCTTTTCTAACCATTTGCTAGTAACCAGAGCATCATGAGATGCCATGTAGATCAATGACCTCCCACCTGCTCCTGTCAAATTGATGCTGCTCTTATTCAGAATAGGAAATGTGTACCTTAATTGTATCAGTTGCTGCAACCATTCCTTCAGCAGTGCAACATCTTGATTACCAACATGGCCAGCTAGGTAGAGATCACTCCATAGTTGCTCAATACATTCCACAAACAGCTTAGTATGTTTGCAAGTCCAATTCACAAGAAACTTCACCAATAGCTGAACCTTATCAGACAAACCTGTGGTAGCTTTATGTTCATCTTTTAGACCATCACTTCTGTGAACCACTAGTGGGCGTGGTAAAAACCCCACCTTGAGTCCAGCATCCCAGTACAATCTCTGGGCAATGTAACTTCGCCAGATGTCCCTAAGTGGCTCCTCAACAGTGACCGGTAGGTAGAGTGCCCAAAATCCTGGTTGGAAGTGTAGGGTGGATTGAGAATTATAAGGGGAGAATACACCCTCTGGGATCATCAGTGGCCTTGTCTCCTTGCTTCTGATGAAGAAGAATGGAATGGAGACCATGGAGCTGTACACACCATCAGCATCAGGTCTGTAGTCAGATAGGGACTGAAGGACTGCAATAGACCTACTCTTTACTCTCACAGGCCTTGTGTTAGTGTTAGAGCAAAGACCTTTCCTGACATCACTGAGAGGCAAGCCTCGAGGCCATGATGGTAAGATTGGAGCCCCTAGCATGGGGTAAGGGTTGTATGTAGGCCATGTGTGATCTCGTGGTTCCATGGCATCTATCTCTGGTTCACCCAGCAGCTTCATAGCTTCTTCCAATGATGGGGCTCCGGGGGGTCCCGCTCCCTTGATCCAGAACTTGATCATATGGTCATCATCAAAGTCCCATATAGCCATGGCCCCGTGCGAAATGGCGTACATGTACCCCGCATTCTTGTCCCCGGTAGCGCAGTTTAAATAAAGTACTCTCTTCTCACCCAACACGAAATCATGCTCTGCCTCTGGTGCCGCTGTATCCGAATACACTACCACAACGCACCACTCATCCAGTTGAAGTAAGCGACGTACTGATAGTGATAAACTACGTATTCCGGTGGAGACAACTCCCCACATTCGGCAAGTGTTCAGGTACCCTTCTCCACTAACCGCTGATACTTGCACCTCACTGCAGCGTAGTCCAGATTCGTTGGTGGAAGAAACGTTAACCGGTCGGCGGGAGGTAGAAAGTATATTGTCATCTTTGAATGGGAGTATATGTATGAAACCCTTTCCTTTCGAGACGTAGTACAGGCAGATGAATAACGTGACGCATATGAAAGCAGCGATAGCTACCTTTTTTTTCAATTGCATTTTACGATACTTTCAATTCACTTCGCATGCGCACTATTTAGATGAAGGCGCGACAAGACTGCGGTAAACACGATGTAAACATGTTGATTTACTTATGTACATGTTTACAATGTTTACGCGTGTCTACGCATCGCAAATATGATGTAGAAGTACACATTATGTGTGGTGTGCGTGCTAGAATGGCTTGCAACATTAAACATTAAACAAGCCATCCGCCGCCCAGGGCCGTAGACAACATTTTTTCTTTGGGGGTGCTGAAAAATGGAAAGGCGGGGGAGATATAGTGTCAATTAATCAGTGTTCTGCAAGGAGTAATGATGTACACATTATAGCAGAAAATAGGAAGGCAAAATAAATATATATATATATTACACTAACTGCCTTTAATGTTTAATCTCCAGAGAAAAATCCTTATTTAACACCGGTTCCGTGAAATTAGACGACTTTTTTTGGCCTATTTTGTCGAACTCACTTTTTGGAAAATTAGTCGGAACGGTACCAATTGTCACTAATACCAGTGTACGAAGTAGTTCAACTCCTTAGACGATGTTTGGAGTTACTGCCAGCATTGTAATTACTTCCGCTGAGGACCTACGTTTGTTTACAGTCGAGAGGGTAAAGACCTTACCGGAAACTGGACACTTTTTTCTGACAAGGTTTCTGAGTCTAAAAACAGTATCTAAGTGCTCAACTGGATAGGATAGGTAGTGCTTCAAACAATTCTGGGCAGTAACCATCTTGCTAGCGTTGAAACAGACACTGGATCTCGACTCCAGACCCAAATATTGGTCATGCACAGGCCCAAACACCTAATCATTTGGCATCACGTGGGTCACAGAATTACTCGATACCAGACCCAAATTTGGTCGTGCTCAGGCTCAAACACTTATAATTAGGCATCACGTGGGTACTATTTACGCATAAATATGCGCACGTGAGCTAAAAACATAGGCTTTTTGTCCAGTTATTGATTTCTCGTACCCAGACATTAATGAAGTACATTGATCTACGTAATCCCTCGAACGAGGTAAACAACTGTAAGTGAGTTTTGTACAAGATCTAAGCTAACTGCCAAAACGATATCTATTGTGGCCTCCTAGTAGTACCAAATGACCTCAGGGGAGTTAAGGCATGGGTAAAATTTATTGCAGGAGTTTAATATTTTACGTGAGCGCACGTGATATTTTCATGCGGCCAAATTGTAAATGTCTGTTCAACGTACATTCAGGACTCCTATCATTAATCCGTCATTCCAGTATCCGTTCCGGTGAGTTTTCATCTTGCTTGGTGTGATATGTAAAGCGATACAATGCAATGGGTGCCGATGACTAGGATGCGCTAGCTGTTCCTAGTTTTGTTTCAAAACAGTAAACGGTACCCGTAGCTTTACGCGCATGTAAAAGCATATATCATTAGGGTTTAAGCTTAGCACACTCCCCTTTTCTCATTACGAAGCTTCTGCGTATCACCACGAAACATGTTCTATTTAAAGCACTTAAATTATACTGACGCTGTTTTATACTATGCAATATGTGTACTTAGCCCACAAAAGTGTATGGAAGCGATACACTGTAATTGTACGGTATTAAGAATGCATCTTTCTAATTAGATCGCCGTTATCTGATGTTTCCAGTTCATGCAGAGAACAGTCTTTTTCATCATTGATTCTCGCCTTGTTTGTTGGGGTTAGCCTTTCAGGCATTCGTCAAGTAAAAACCTTCAGTGTCTTGTCGTGCTGCCTTCCCACTGATATTCTTGCCACATCGTTTTTTAGTCCTTTTTTTTTATCTTGATTTTGTGTCTAGCTGTTCCTACTTGTATTCCCTAGAAACTTCTAACTTGTTCTACAGTTTTGGTTTTAAAATGTTTTTCCATTGCAATACTGCTGTGTAGGACCATGTGACACTCGAGTGAAGATCAGAGGGCTGGACATGTGACACTGGGAGCTGAAGAGGGCTGGACATGTGACACTGGAGTGAAGAGGGCTGGACATTTGACACTGGAGTGACACTGGAGTGAAGAGGGCTGGACATGTGACACTGGAGTGACACTGGAGTGAAGAGGGCTGGACATGTGACACTGGAGTGACACTGGAGTGAAGAGGGCTGGACATGTGACACTGGAGTGACACTGGAGTGAAGAGGGCTGGACATGTGACACTGGAGTGACACTGGAGTGAAGAGGGCTGGACATGTGACACTGGAGTGAAGAGGGCTGGACATGTGACACTGGAGTGACACTGGAGTGAAGAGGGCTGGCACTGGAGCTAGAGAGGCCTGGACATGTGACACTGGAGGTAAATGTGGGATGGAAGCCGAAGAGGACTCTGTAGAAAACTGTGAATGAATTGAATCATTTACTGCAGGTGAATACAGATTGTCTATTATCTTTGTGCAGTTTGTGTGAACATCTCCGTTTTCACTTTTCCAGTGTCAGCATATGGTGTTTAGAAGGTGACATGTACACCGCAGTGCAGGGCCTACATATAGTTAACATGGATGCACTACTCCTGTGACAACTGAATAGCCCAAAATATATGGCTGATTTATTACTTCAAATAGGTGGTTGAAGGCATCTGGTGTGTCCATTTCCTGTGAGGAGAAGATGAGGCAGATTGCTAGAGGGTTGCTAGGCAAGAATCTACAACAGGGAGTAGCCCCACTTTCATTCCGCCTAAGCTCAGGTGGGGAGGAGATACAAGCGTGGAGAAAGATTGGCAGGTTGCTAATCTCTTTGCACTGAAAATGCAGCGGCCAAGGTGGACCTGTATCAGGAGCTGTGGGTGCGAGCGAGGCTTGCACCATTTCCCGTGCTGATTCCAACAATCCACCTTGCAGAACTCTCCAGTTCATCTTTAAGGTTGTAACTATTGATGCAGACAGCTCCTTGATTGCTATCCTCGCAAAACCAGTCTACAAAGATCGTACGCATGAACCTACAGTGTGTGAGATCACATTGTAATATTGTCTAAGGACTAGTAGGTATGTTTTTGATATGGGTGATGGGGTGAGTGGATGGTGTAATGGATAGGTGATGGGTACATGGTGTTGTGGTTGGTGTAGGTATGGGTGATGTGGTTTGGTGGGTGATTTGATGTCCCATCCCACCTTTCCCACCCTGCTCAAGTTCACACACTGAAAAGCAGTGAAAGAAGTAGAGTATGTGTGAATCCTTGTATGTATATGAAATATTGTGTGTGTGTGTGTGTGTGTGTGTGTGTGTGTGTGTGTGTGTGTGTGTGTGTGTGTGTGTGTGTGTGTGTGTGTGTGTGTGTGAAATCTACAGAACAGGAAGACCAGCTGACAGTGCGGGTTAGTTACTATAATCATAGATGTAGATGTCTGTCTGTGGTCACTGTTTATCTGAGGTCATGTATGTGTATGTTTTCCCTCTACAGATTCAAGACATTGAACCCCGCTATTGTTCTTTCATGACCACTTTGTGTTATTGTTATCTGATATCACACGCGAGTAACTTCTGTGGTTATTCCTCTCACTGCGTACCGATTGTGAGGCGTGCTAACTGCTTTGCCTTGTTACCCTAATCTAAAGCAAAGCGGGATGCAGTTCTAACTGATGAATGTACATAACATACATGTACTTACCTACCGTTGTGTGCCGCGTGAATCGTTCGTTGCTATGATACGGGCGGCGCGCGAAAATGGCTGTGTTAATTTCTTATTCCTTCCGTACGACAGTGAAGACAAAGGGATAAAATTATTTTAAATACACCAAAATGTGCTCCACCTAGTACTCTATTTAGGTTGGGCCCGGTGGAAGCGAAATGCTTATCGAGTCGGCATAGAAAAATTTGTGTATACAGAAATGTTTAACAAGACGAGAAGTATTATCACTTCTCCGTGAAGAAGTTGTTCTTTAGGAAATCCTACCGAGAAGTGAAAATTACTCATCAGTTGACGTGTATGGATGAAAAATGAACGCTGAAATACCCCGGCTTCACTGCCGTATAATTCGCTGAACAAAATATGATTATATTGCATCTAATATGCAGTACTCACGTGATGCAATGACGTAACCATGGTGATTATAAAATTCCGCATCATTAATACTTTGATTTGATATCATACTTATGCATACATATTGCACAGTTCATGAACAATATGCAAAGTTAAAAATGAATGGCTACCCATGCCTTAACTACCCTGAGACGTTTAAAATCGTATCCATAGTGGCTCTTAATTGCCTAGGGAAAAAGTGTACTCTGCAACGCTTCGTGACCGAAAAACATAAAACCGCATCACTTTGAAAGCATACAGGTAAGTGTCCACGATAGATATAAGACAGATGACAACGCCAAATGGCTAGGTGATAGTTAAACTATCTAAAAATATGCTTGTTCAAGGCCTTGCGACTAATTTTTACAAAGTATGGTTCGACGAAAAAGGTCGTCTAATTTCACGGAACCGGTGTTAAGGATGTTATTATCCTTAAATAAGGATCATCTTTTGCATTGCATACTATTGCTAACCAAGCAAATTAGATATTATTATTATTATATTATTATTATAATAATATAAATGCTATTGGTCAATTGTATACTGATTAGCCTCCATAACAAACTGTAAATGATGTCAATATGATCAATGTCCATGTGGTAAAACAGGGATGAAGTGGCACATCCTTGTTTAAGGATTGACACCATCCTTAAATAAGGATCACAACAGTAGAGGTTATTGACCTCAAAAACCATAGTGGTTTTAAAACTCTTGATTTTCTCTGATAGTCAGTTAACCCAGCTGTACTCACAACCTGATTAGTTGAAAAATAACTTGTGGTTAATAAGTTATGAGCATTTACATCATGCATAACACTTCAAAATTAATATCAAGCGTGTACTGATGTAGTCATGGGGGGGGGGGGGGGGGGGGGGGGGGGAGGGGGCGGGGGGAGGGGGCGGGGGGAGGGGGGGGAGAGGGGGTTGTTACGGGAGATGTAGGAAGCGTTGCCAATTCTTAGCCCCAATTCATCAGACTCGAGGGGACCACGTTATTGCCTAGGCCTACTGTTGCTGCCGCCATAGATTATGGAATTACGGTCACCTAGCTACACATATATATTATAGGCCTAGTGGCCCGCCTACATGGTCTGAGGAATTACATCCGTCATTTTCCGTGGCTCTCTCGGTAACTAAGCAGGGTTGCTAAGCTATAGCTTGACACTTTCGAGTGTATGCAATAATCAGTACCTGTACACTCAGTGACTGGCCGCGCGCGGTACGTACAATGTACGTGAGTCGTGAGCCAGCGTATCGCCGTGGATATTGTTCCACAGATGGGTCCATCTGATTCTGACAGTCTACATTCTACTCCTTCAGCTTTCAGAAACCTGCCCTTCCTTCGATTTGAGTTAATTGGCTCACTACTATATCGCCAACGCCCAACGGCAAATGGCGGCTTCGCCATAACGAGACTGTAATACTGGTTTTTGAGCAAGTCAAACCTGTTGTAATCGCGGCAGCAACGCTAGCGCTAATCTGCCTTTTCTTGAATCTAGTTAAACACAAACATAAAATAAAGTACAAGTGTGCATCATTCTCTTAGAAAGTGGTCATCATCCTTATTTAAGGATGGCCATCCTTAAATAAGGATTCCGGGAGATTAAACATTAAATGAATTCGTTTCGGATCCATGGCTAAGGTCTAAGAGGCCTCATGGTCATGTAGAACGATGCACCAGTTCAGTCTGTTTAGGTTCATTGTACTTCTCAGCCATGAATGGACGAAAGCATGATTGGGGATATACATGTAGATTAAGTGCTGATAAGAACATTTCTATTTTTTAGCCCTCTCAGGCAATGCAGTACACATTTTTCACTGATATCAGTTGATTTTAAATCATTGCTGCAGGGTTGGGAATTTGGAAATACTGGTTTGAAATCTTGGTTTGGTCTTCAAGCCATCCACACTTTAAACCAATGCCACCATGCAGTTCATATTGCATGCTGCATGGTGGCATACAGATCTACAGTCCATGCGTTGAAGTTTGTCACTGCCTTTTGTTGAACCCAGTTGAGGAGAACAGGCTGCCCTGTTACTGGCATTCTGTCAGTTTTGAACAGCCATAGCACAATGATAGCACTGATACTCTATAGCTAGCTGCTTTTATTGTAAAAGCAGAGTATGCTATCATCTTCTTGGACCATGGTTATACACTGCAAAATTTGTCAAACCAAACGTTTTCAATCCATTGGTTTAAAGTGTGGATGGCTTGAAGACCAAGCCAAGATTTCAAACCAGTATTTCCAAATTCCAATCCTAAACATAACATATTGGTTTTGTGGTTTGTATAATTCTGTTTCCTAGGTACATGTAGAGATCAGTTGACCATATGGTCGGTCATGTGTGTTGCTAGACATACACTGAAGCCAAGTCCATGTAATTGGTGTAATATTTCAAAGCGGCTACAAGCATGGTCATGCGCGTCCCAAAAATACTTATGTATAGCTGTAAAAACTAAAAACGTATTTGACATGGTAAGATGCATGGATCACGGATGCTTGGGGTCATAATAAGTCATTGAATCTAATTTGATTCATGTTTGAACGATGCCACGTTTTAAGGCGACGAGCAGTCGAAAAAGATCTTTTACTGACTGCATTAATAGCGGTTGACCAAGATCAGTTTTTATAAAATATAATAACAATCTCCGAAATTAGGCCCTTTTCACATTGGTCAAGGCTTTGAAAAGCACTGTAAGTTTCGTGGAATGATCGAAATTCTCCATTTAGCAGCTGGATCTTTGTTTCGAGCAGTTCTTTAATAATTTACCCTCAAATTCTGCTCGCATACACGTATATGGCAAAACACTTATCATTAGTCTCATCGTAAAAGTTTTTTTTTTTTTCGGATTAAGCATGGTTGCAATATCGTAGCTATGCTACACTGCTTGTTACAAGAAGGTTCGCCCATTGTGTAATTCGAATCCAATCGGTTGGCTGTCTATAAAAACACAAGCAAATATATTTCGGAGTTTCCTTCGTCAAGCAAACAATCAAGTCACTATAAGATACAATTCAAGAGTCAAGCACTGCACAATTACTGACAAAAGAACATAAGTCCGGCTGGACTGCTGATAATTAATACACTAATATACGCTATCAACTACATGCATATTAGTCTCGTTTATTAGTTGGGGGGAACGGGGGGTATAGGCCGGGTTTGCCCCTGAATCCGTCCCTGTTCTACACGTAACAGCTGTGGTAATCAGGGTCTGGGTACGAAATATCAGCAAGTTCAATGAAATTCGAAAGACACTGAAGTGTTTGAATAGATATAGCATAGATTGAAGAATACCTGGATACGAAACGCGTCACGTGATCCATTGAAATTGTAGGCGGCGGACCCTTTGAAGTGAACTGTGTTTCGGTTAACCCTTTTGTAGATTACGCTTTCCCCCCTATTTTCACTGCTGTTTAAGAGAAAAATCGAGATCTTAGGCATTCTTCGTACTCCCACTGATCTTGCTTTCCAGGTTAGTGACTATTGTTCATGCAATTCACTAAGCACACTCTACGTAGGTACCGTATCTATCATTTCCGCCTCTTCGGAACATATATCTCAACTTAGAGATGCTTCCAACCATTCATTTCTAAAAGCAAAGCATTATGCTATTCCCTCTGTGGAACGAACGTGTAGCCGTTGTAAGGGGCTTTAGCATGTGGGTACAACTGCCTGGTGAACAGGTCGCGGACCCATCGTGTTTCGGAACATAGTGTGTGAGTTAGACACACGCAACAAAGTCCAAATTAGTTTTTCAATGTTCAGAAAGAGTTGTTCTGGGAACGCATACAGCCAAAGGTGGACCAACGTTATGCAAATGTCTTATAGAAGTTATAGTTGTGCGGGTTATTTTCATTAAATCGTCCCTGGACCGATATATGTTTCGGTACATCTCTTGCACGGTCAGTGCAAGCTAGATAGCACTTAGACACATCTACGCAGTTACAATGATCAGTTGTAGGGAATGCACTTATAGTACTTAAAGTTGTATAGTAGCTGATTGAACAAATGCCTTGTAAGTGCGATTGATGATCCGACTGCAGACCAATGACACAGAAAAAGTGTTTCCAAATAGGCGGCAATTCCATCAAACGTGTCTGTTTGAAACATCTGTAAGCTCTCTCTCTAGCTGAATGTGCTTTTATTCTTGGGTGATGTAGACAAGCTAGAATAGCCGAACGTAACCCGGCCACAGCAAAATCAATTGAAAGCAACGGACCAACGGTATCGGAAGTTGTATAACCAACTCGTTAAGAGGATCTGTTTTGGCCTATGTTTCAGGTATATTACTGTCCGTAATCGTCTCCTGTATCGCTCGTATTACGGCAAGTCACAACTGAGTCAGTTTCGGCCCTTGGTAGGTATCCCTATATAAGTTTATTATACCAAATATGTCACGTGCCGAAACGCGGATCATTTCTAATTATCTCCGCGTTTCGTATCCAGGTATTCTTCTATCTATGGATATAGTATGCACAGAGACTGGTAACGAGGTACATGCCAATGTTACGCCACAATTCTGTGGCGCCCGGCAAGGCCGTAGACAACGGGGTGCTTGCATGAGGGTGCTGACCCCCAAATTTTTAGGAGACCTTTTTAGATTAAAAAAATAGCGGTTTTCTTGTATTCACGGTATAACTTGACGTGAAGTTTTACTACGTGTATGTTTGAAACTAGCTTTTTATAATGCGCTTATGCGCATAAAAAATGAATTTTGTTTTATTGACTTTTACCCCAACTCATATTGCCACCAATCAGATGCCAGTTCCTGTGATCGAGCTATAGCTATAGGCTGTTGCGGGGTCTGTTGCAATTCCAGAAACACACAGCAATGGATGCATGTGCACCGGCCGGTACTTGCTCATCAGCCTGCCATATGCATGCATCTATACGTATACATGTTACGAATTAATGAAAGTGTCCTGCCACTGACAGGGGGACACCGAATCAGCCCAAATTTGATTTTTCTAAGCGTACTTCTGGGTCGCAACATTCTACATGCAACACGCATGCATGGTACTGTCCCTATACGCACTGCAAATAAGCTGGTTGCTAACCACATGCACACTCAGTTTAAATCAAGATCTGTTGGTTTTTACTCTTCAAACTGTATTTTGGTTTGAAGTTTGAACCAGTCATTTAGGATTGAAAAAAAAAAAACGGCCGGCGGTTTGCCAAATGCGATTTGACCCTACAGTCGTATATGCTTTAAATCCCCCAGTATAGCTACTCTCATGATTCATAGCGACAGAACAACTAATATTGACCTGGACGAAGTTGCCTCTGACTGGGTTGGATCGATATTATTGTGCACTTGGCTTATATTTGTATGCGCGTTTCTATGAATAACTTCCACATGCAGGGATCCAGGTGCGAAGGAATATTAGCCGGATTACAACTTATAAATCTTAATTGCTGACATAAGGTACTATATATATATATATATCTGCCCCCCACTTTATAATACCCTCCGCGGGCTCTGCGTAGTCATGATTTTACATAGACCGGGGGCGTATCCTACATCGAGGGACTGGAACGAGGGATGTACGTTTATGTAATTATTACCTTTTACACTTTCTAAGTAAATAGCCGACAACTCAGCTTATAAGTGACTCTGTACGTGTTAGTTTCTGAAGAGTGGCAGTTACGATTTACTTTTTTCATGCATGTTTGTACCATTTACCCGGCCGATAATTACAAAGTGAAGTGATGAAAAGCGGACCATGCAGGCCCTTGAAGAGGGCCACGCCCCCATTATGTCCCTGTAGGAGGTGATGGAATCCGGTACGAGACACATATACACATACACATTCCACACTTTCTGATGAAGCTAAGTTCTTCTTAACACAAAGCATATGCTGCATAACACCCGCATACACACACCTGGGGCATAAGAGAGTATATTAAATGAAAGAAAAAGGAAAGAAAGGACTGGGCCGAGGAGAAAGAGGAATGGGCTGAGGAGAGATGGGAATAGACTGAGGAGAGAAAGGACTGGGCCGAGGAGAGAAAGGACTGGGCCGATGAGAAAAAGCACCACAAGACAGAGGTGTCTGAAGCTAATAAAAAGTCATTGGTGCACGACTGCACGTGCAGTGTGATATGGCGGACCTGTCATAAAGTTCAGTACTTCATACTGGGAAAAAAAGTGGAATATTCAGAGTATACAGTTCTGTCATTTTGTGTGACATCACAGCATATAGGGTATACGTAGGTTCTATTGCAGCATGATGCTTGACCAGGTGACTAAATTAAAACCATAGGTGCTTGAGGCAGCAATCACATGCTTCGGGTCTTCCATTGATGCCAGTGCAAAGAGGTGTTCATTGAGACGTTGGTACTCTCCCTTGGTGCACCTTCCCATGCTGTAACGGTGAGCAGGTATAAATATTATGGTTCTGTTGAAGCCTTGAAGGGCCATCCACATTTGGTTGTACGCCATTACGTTATTATTATTTTAAAGAAATGGTTATGGTAACTATAAATAATTGTACACCGTGGGTTATTTCCCAGGCGATGATATCACATTCAGTTGTTATTTTAGGCCTAATTAGTAGCTGGTCAGCCTGGTGTAAACTACTGCAACCCTGCGGGACACAGAGCTAGAGGTAAGGTGACTATGTACGCGTGCTGATGGACAACATTCATTTTGTGCGATGGCGGCTAAGTTTTGCCAACCTAACTTGTCAAAAGAGCGCTAGCTACAACATAACATACGCACGGGCGGGTGTGTCACTGTGCATAGCGTGGAAAGAAAGGCTTACAAGCCGTTTGTGCACGTGGCGCGTGGCTCTACGGTACTTGATTACAGGCATACAAAATAAAAGCATATACGGTATAATACCGCCGCTACGCACTTTACCACACTTCTTCTACATGTACATGTATAATCCACACGCAGGTACGGTACGGAGTAGCAAGTACCGATAATTTTAAATAGACCCTGGTACTATTGGTTAGTGAATAAGACTAGTAGGGCGTGGCCCAACACCGCATGCACACACTTTCTAAATTATGCCTTGCTTCATCCTCCATTGTACTTATCTATTGCCTATCTACACCTGCTCCTCATGACTACGTGCACACACAAAGCATCACACCCACCCACGCATCTTTGAGGATATGAATAATGTTTTCTCCTGGGACACAAGAAAATAATGATTGGGCCGAGGAAAGAAAGGACTGGGCCGAGGAGAAGGAGAAGGACCTGAAGATAGCACAGCTCCAGCAACATCTTGAAGCACAGGCCATCCAGGTATGGTGCCCAGGCCACCTCGGTATGGTGCCCAGGCCATCTAGGTATGGTGCCCAGGCCACCTAGGTATGGTGCCCAAGAGGTATGGTGCCCAGGCCATCTTGAAGTACAGGCCATCCAGGTATGGTGCCCAGGCCACCTAGCTATGGTGCCCAGACCACATGGTGTGATACCCAGGCACCATGCATGTGTTTGAAGGTGGGACACTCCTACGCTCCACACATCTGCATTCAAGCATGCTTAAATGTTGTGGGTGCTATATTCAAACCTTACCTTCCCTTTGACCCCCCTCACGTGGCCCCCATGATGACGTCCCCATGAGGCAAACCACCCGCCATCATACCTGGGGGGTGGCATTATATAGAAAAAAAATTCAACGCCCATCATAGGTGACTGATAACTGTCTTCCTTTGTAGGTGCATTGGCCATGCAGTCACCACTGGGGGGGGGGGGGGGGGGGGGGGGTGGTTGTTAGATATGAAACACCATACTGGGGGGAAAGTATGGCGTCTTTTACATCCTATTGGTGGTGTGTGTGTGATTTCAACTTTATTTAATTTTTTAATTTTATTTCTATTTTGGTGAGTAGTAAATTGACCCTATGTCTAATTTATAATACTATACTTGGATTGATACATGACATTAGGGCACTTGCCATGAATAGATTGGAATCAGGTGTATGTGGGGTACCCTATATACGGGTGTATGTGGGGTACCCTATATGGCATGTTCTGATGAAGACTATCTCTGGTGTGGGATTAGCTCAGGGAACTTGCTGCGGCCAATGAAGTCCTCAGGAGGGAGAAGAAAGAGATGACGGACCACCTTGAGCAAGCCAATAGAAAGTTTAGAGGGTCCATGGAGCTGGCCAAGGCAAAGATGCAAGGTTCATTGGTGCCTTTGCTTGGGTGTGCATTTAGTGAGGGTGTGGTGTTGCCTTGGTGAGGGTGTGGTGTTGCCTTGGTGAGGGTGTGGTATTGCCTTGGTGAGGGTGTGGTGTTGCCTTGGTGAGGGTGTGGTGTTGCCTTGGTGAGGGTGTGGTGTTGCCTTGGTGAGGGTGTGGTATTGCCTTGGTGAGGGTGTGGTGTTGCCTTGGTGAGGGTGTGGTGTTGCCTTGGTGAGGGTGTGGTGTTGCCTTGGTGAGGGTGTGGTGTTGCCTTGGTGAGGGTGTGGTGTTGCCTTGGTGAGGGTGTGGTGTTGCCTTGGTGAGGGTGTGGTGTTGCCTTGGTGAGGGTGTGGTGTTGCCTTGGTGAGGGTGTGGTGTTGCCTTGGTGAGGGTGTGGTGTTGCCTTGGTGAGGGTGTGGTGTTGCCTTGGTGAGGGTGTGGTGTTGCCTTGGTGAGGGTGTGGTGTTGCCTTGGTGAGGGTGTGGTGTTGCCTTGGTGAGGGTGTGGTATTGCCTTGGTGAGGGTGTGGTGTTGCCTAGGTGAGGGTGTGGTGTTGCTTTGGTGAGGGTGTGGTGTTGCCTTTTGGGTGAATATTATAGAGGTCACCTCTTTTAATAGACTCATCCTCTGACAATGTTGGATCTAAAAATTCCCCTCAGCCACAACATAACAAGCTGAAGTGAGTGAAGAATGCCATACCTATGACCTCATGATGACCATGACCTCATGATGCATGACCTCATGATGACCAATGACCAGCTCACATGCCCCCCCCCCCCCCCCCCCCCCCCCCCCCCCCCCCATGGTAGGGAGAGGGGAGGTTGTGTGTGGCATTCAATGTTTCTGTTGTCTGGTCCCCATGCCTTTGCAAGGGTAAAGTGGTTGCCTACTTCTTGCTATGTAGTCACATTGTTGGGGTGTTTGCCATGCCTCATGATCATAAACAGTTCAACCAGTTTTGTCCCTTTTTTTCTCATTCTTTGATGGTGGATTTCCAATGTATACATACACTGTGTGTGCATGTAAGTGTGTGTGTACATGTATGTGTGTGTGTGTGTGTGTGAGTGTGTGCATTTCTTATGTAAGTGTATTCATACCACATGTAACCTCTGTTAGAGCCTGGATGGCAGATATACTACACTTAAATTAGCTAACCAAACCAGGGTGGACCTCCATCACAGGGCCGTCTCAGCTAGAGGTGCTCGTTATTTGGAAATCTTTCATTAGCTACATTGTAGTTTATCGAGTTAAACTAGAATTGCTTTTTGTCTTTACCTTAAAATAAGAATGTAGCAGCTGTGAAGTTAAAACAGTGTTGTTGTTGTTGCATGTGTCCTTAGAGAATGTGCTAAGTAACCATTACGGCTTTCAGCCATTACTGCTTTAAGTTGCTGTTTGCCTTACCCCAAAATTGTTGCCGTGGTTACCCTGCAGGAAGGATGCCATAGGTGCACCAATGAATTTCAAGCATGTGGAGCATGCAGGGGCAGGAGAAGCCTTAAAGTTTGATAACATGCCAGTACGTCCATTCAGAATGCGACAGTAATTATGATGTCACTTGATTTATTTTGTTTCTTTACCCTCCACCCGTGGCCACACCCCTAAGGAGGTTGGAGTTAAGGTTATTAAAAAAGGTTAGCAATCATTCTTATTGTCATACCTGCATGTAGTACCTTAATCATTTATACACAAAACATCAGATATTCACCCCACAATGCACCTATATATCTTTGATCAGGAGTTGTTTACAAAATTGTCACACATACACATGTATTTTTAAGCAGAGGTTTCTCTTTCTACTTTGCAGGCGAAGAGAATTCATCAAACGTACGGTAAACAGAACACGATTCTGAATAATTTGAGTTTGAAACTGCTGTTTATTTGTCATAAGGCAAGCTGTACTAAGAGGGCAGAGGTACGTTGGTACAAAACTAGCTCATCTATTTTGAACCTTGATTACCACACACACACACACACACACACACACACACGCACACATACACACATGTACTGCAAAAGTCTAAAATAATGTTCCATTCTCGTTAGACCTACCATTGGGCCACCTACAGAGTTCACTCAAATAGAGCATATCGGGTCCAAGGCTGGGATTAAGATTGAAGAACTACCAGTGAGGTTGCTACTGTACCTAACATTCATGCTGTTGATCTTATGTCCCTCCCATCACATCCTGTCTCGCCATCCCTCCACACCTTCATGTGCACTGTCGCATCATCACTCATTACATCATCACACCATCACCATCACATCATCATCACACATTACATCATCACACGTTACATCATTACACCATCACCATCACATCATCATCACACATTACATCATACATCATCATACCATGACATCATACATCACATCATAATATTACACCATTACATGCCATCCCATTACTTCATACATCACTACATGCATCACGTCTGGCATGATCTTGGCCATGTGATTCACACCACCACACCATACCTGGCACACATTCACACACATAATCATATACTGTCATGAACTGTCACAATCACACAACATCATATATCATTACACACCACCACACACACACACCCACACACCTGCACACACATACATGCACTCACACAATGTTCACCACCCCCCACACACAATATCCTCTACACACTTGCACACACGTGTAACACCGTGGTACCACCACTGCAGGATGCTGGCCCACATCTCATGTTGCGAGGTTAGTATTCCATATAGGGGTGTCATGTGACATGTGAAGGGTGTCATGTGACATGTGAAGGGTGTCATGTGACATGTGAAGGTGTCATGTGACATGTGAAGGGTGTCATGTGACATGTGAGGGTGTCATGTGACATGTAATATTACATTTCCGGCTGGAGTCCAAGGTGACCATTGCCAGGACTGTGATTTTCTTTAAAGACAGAGATGCATTCTGTCCCAAATGGAAGTTAGGTTTCTATTTAATGCCCTTGTTATGGAAACATCAACCAATGTTGATGTTAATCAGGATTGTTTCATAGTACTTTGGGGAGAGTTAGTATTTTTTTGATTTTTGGAAGCATTCATTGTGTTGTGATAATAGACTGTTTGTGTTGTGTCTGTTACCATCTGGGTGTGGGTGGTACCCTGTTACCATCTGGGTATGGGTGGTACCCTGTTACCATCTGGGTATGGGTGGTACCCTGTTACCATCTGGGTATGGGCAGTACCCTGTTACCAATCTTTGAGTATGTGTTCTGTGAGCATACATACATATGTAGTACCATCATACATATGTGGTACCTTCATACCATCGTACATGTATTGTATTTCATTACAGGCAGCAGTGTTGGTGCATCTGAAGGTACTTCTCAATCGCCAGTGTCCAAGAGCAAGAATGGAAAGTTAGCTTGACAGCCATACAAGTGTGTTGGATGTCTTAACATCATCACACTACCACATGTACCTTTCCCTCATCATCACATCCACCTTACCCTCATCACACACACCTTACCCTCATCACACACACCTTACCCTCATCAAACACACCTTACCCTCATCACACACACCTTACCCTCATCACACAACCACCTTACCCTCATCACACACCACCTTCTCTTACCTCCTCCCCAGACCACAGTCAAAACGGGACCAAATTACGAAGTAGGTCAATGGATGCCTTCATGTGGGTGGGCAGTGAGTAAACTTGTGCCCCCCCTCCCCCTCCCCCTCTGCACAGGCTAGACATTGGACCTCCCACATCCTTTGAGCATGTGGGCAGTCTGTCCTCAAGTATTGAAAACATGATGCAAGTACGTGTTAGTGTCACGTGATGTGTCATGTGATGTGTTGTGTGATCTGTCAGGTGATCTGTCAGGTGGTGTGTCAGTTGACAGTTGATTCATGTGAAATATGGTGTGATGTATTTGGGTGTGCCATCTTTATGTTACACACTTCTGTTTTGCTGTTCAATTACAGTTTCAGAGTTCTTGAAGGATACATTCAAACGGTTAGTTACCAGTGTGTATGTACATGTATTGGTCCTGTACACCTCTGGTCCATCAATGGCGTGCATATGTACACCTCTGGTCCATCAATGGTGTGCATATGTACACCTCTGGTCCATCAATGGTGTGCATATGTACACCTCTGATCCATCAATGGTGTGCATATGTACACCTCTGGTCCATCAATGGTGTGCATATGTACACTTCTGGTCCATCAATGGTGTGCATATGTACACCTCTGGTACACATCTGGTCCATCATATGTACATCTCTGGTCCATCAATGGTGTGCATATGTACACCTTTTGTCCATCAATGGTGTGCATTTGTCACCTCAGGGTCACTAATGATGTACAGAAGTGGTGTGTGTATGTGGGTGTGTGAGAGTGGGTTGGGCTATCATGGAATATTGCCTGCAGCTCTTGTACTTTCAGTGTGGGTGGTTTATCTGTTGTGCCCATGTTATTAAGTAGTCTGGCATAGCAGACCCTTGGAATCTGGAAGGTTGCCTGCTTTGAGTTATGCTGATTGGGTTCTGTTCATTAAAAATAATTTCATGAGAGAGTCTGCTATGCCAGACTAGTTATTAAGTTATAGTTCTCTTTAAGTCAGTTCTCAATGTAATTACAATATTCATATAGAGAGCCTGCCCCTCCCATCCATCCCCTATGCATGTATGCACTAGGGATGGATGGGAGGGGCAAGTATGCACAGGGGATGGATGGGAGGGGCATGCATTTATATCTACATGTATTTGGCATTACATGGTTTATACAAACATGTGTACAACACATAGATTAAGTCAGCTGCTTGTTCAGTTCCTTCCTCGTGTCCTTTTGTTTGCCTAACTCTAAGTGTGTTGCATCATGGCTGACTTTTTGCATGCAATAGTTTCATCTCTCTGTCACCTCTCTGCAGCAGTATGATCTCTGCCATCTTGCCTTCTGCAGCGTCACATGTTTCCATGTGTGCACATCAATGTACTTGTCACTTCTTAAACTCATACACTTCAACTGATATATGTGCAAAAAATTTTAACCAACTGTGTTCACATATGTGCATGTGTGGTTGGGTCTAGTTAATGGCCGCTTTAAACTACACAGAAAAATTTCTCTACACTATGTCATCAAAAATCTGGTATTTAGAATAACGTCAGGCAAGATAAGCTATAAGTTTTGGAAGTTTGGCCGGTTAGTTTTCCAATTAACCCATCAAATCTCTTTGACTGCATAAATAAAAATCAGGATACATGCATTAAGCATGCACAACTTGGTTTCAATTAGCTTATAGCATCTCATTAATACTACTTAGGTAATCATGTTGCTATATAGCTGGCTTATTGCAGCTATCTACTATTGTTATCCCACTGCCTCCCAACAGCATCCCAAGAGAGGTAACTTCAGCTAACTCTGGTAAATAAATTGTTGAATAAGTCCGGCAAACTGACATTAACTTTAATTTGTGTATGTAATTCTATAATGTGTTTCTGGTAGCCATATTTATATGAGCTGTCTGGTATTGCATGCCTAAACTAGTAGGACCAAATGTCACTGCTATATTGTGTTCAGTAGCCATATGACTGTGAAAGTTATGCATCACTTTTTTTTCTATGCAATTAAAGTGACATGCGATCATGATTACGTTGACGAAGGGGTCGGTTAAAAGTATGGAATTATACTGCACTGGATGGAGAAAAAAAAATGCCATACATAAAAATTCACCAATTTTTGCTAAATGCAATAATAGTGTGGGTTGAAATGCTGATGAAATACTTAGCTAATACGAATTAATGATTCTGGAGAACACATCATTAAAACATAATTTTATAAGCAATGAGCATCGAAACGCTCCCAGAGTCATTTAAATAATTTCAACGGCTATGCAGTTTATCAATGAAGTCGAACCACATTTATCATGAAGCAATGATCACTCACCTCAAGATAGTTTAAAACCTGCTAATTAAATACTATTCATTTAGTAATTGAAATATTGATTTTTTTTTTCCACATGCAATGTGGAAAAACTTTTACTTTATTGCACATACCAATATTCATCAAAACAAGAACAAGATGCTTATAACTTCATAAGTGCATATATAAGTGCATGTGCTGGTCTAATCTTCAACTGGCAATGTAAAATGAGTATCACTTCTTTGGCATAGCCTGGTGGTTTCATTCACCGTAACAGAGCCTTCTTCTGCCTCACGTTTTAGCCTGACTTTACGGAGGGCATTTTTAATTCGTATACAGGTTTTGTTTTCTTACATGTCATACCACACAGAGATGGAAAATGAGCAACAGAGATGTGGTGAAGCTCCAGAGGGGGGCACATATTGAAAACATAGTATAACTGTCTGAAAAATAGTTGTTGTTCACATTCCGCATATCGAGCACAGTAAAGGCAAATATTGGTATCATAATTAGGAGAAACAATATTGGGTACAAGAGAAGAGGTAACATCTCATACAGCGCCTTCTTATGTTGTTTGTCATATTCAGAAAGAGCGAGACTCCTCCTTCGACATGCTCGATGACAGAGGATGGTTGCCATGACGATGATGAGCAGTGATGTAAGCACAAGAACTGTAAATATGATGGTATAAACGATGTTTGCTGCCATTAAACTGCATGCTTCTGGCAATGTTACACCCAACAGTGCTGCAGTAACAACTAACGGTACAAGAAGTGAACTCACCACATACAGACGTTCCAATCTATGCAAATTCTTATGGAACATAGCTAGAGCAAATAGATGTATTACTATCCACACAGTAAACATCAGCTTGATAAAGGCTGAACCTAGGAGCAATGCTTCGAAAATAGTTCGAACAGTTCCATTGAAAGCCACAATGTCATATACGTATACTGAGGCAGTAATCCACAAAACAGAAAATTCCATCGCACTGAGAACTTGGTATAGAGCCAGACGGTAGACCAGGGTCTTGTGCAATTTTAGTACACAAACAAATATGATTGTCGCCAGAGATGGCAGCAGGGAGATAGCCGAGATAGGAAGAGAAGCAGTTATATTAGACATATACTCTAGATATGCAGTATAGCAGGTAACGTTAAAGCTATAGTTGTTCATCTTGTTCAGCCTAACAGTAATCCGCGCAAAAATGAGCAGACCATATCGGACCATATATGGGCAACTACATGTATTTACATGTCATGTGGACATCATGAATAATTGAATTGAGTAGGGTAGCGTAAGGTAAGTTCGGCAGGGGGGAGTGTTCGGCAGTCTACGATTCAAATGAGGTGCAAAGGCTTACCTGAAGCTTGAAAATTCCAACACAAATCAGAGAGTGCATTTTACATTGTACAGAAAAGTATTATTCGTGAATTATAATTTATATTGTTTACCTATGCCTAATTAATGGCGCGTCAAACGGTGCGCAAGTGTTAAGAGGTACGGTAGGGGCAACCAGCTGTTTACGAGGTCAGCTGTTTCAAATAATATTTATATGCTGTTTTATACTTGACCAGTTAGCGTGCAACAGAGTAAAGTATTTTACAATACAAAACAGTGAAGAATTGATGGAATTCGAAGGCTGTCGAATACTCCAAGTGGAATTCAAATCACTCAGGAGTGTTCGGCATGGGTGCCGAATAAAACAAAGTATACAATTGAACCTAATGCTATTGTAGCTTGTGAGGATGCAAGAAAGCTATTACATGTATGTACTCGGCAGCCAGGTGCATCTGAGGGCGGGAAGCAGTGTTCGGATGGGGGCTGATATAAGCGTATATACGTGCATGCATATTGCAATTGGCCTGCAAGTAGATATGTGATATATACGAATTTGCTTTCTGTACTAGTGCAGGCGGCTACAGTTCCTATATACTAGGCTTCAGTAGCAGGACCCATTGCTGTCCTAACTGAAATGTTTATTGTTGTGTGATGAATATTTATTTTGCCCTTTTTTTAAATTAAGAATTAATATTTTACTTTGCAGATTCTAAGTAGGATTATCTTAATATTTTTGCTGGCTGTATCATAATAATATCACAATGCATGTACATACGATCAAAAACTTCTCTATCGAGAAAGTGATTGGTGGGATCACTGGGATGTAGGAAGTTATTCAGTACTAATTTTATACAGTCCATACCTGTTATAAGAACGAGATATTGACAGTAAAAAGAAATCATAAGACTTAGTACTCTCTGTACCTGTTGCGTAGGAGTATTTGATTATTAATTGCATGCATGCGCGCTGCCGAACACTACCTAATTCGACTGCCGAAAATCCATCTTGCGATGACGAACACTGCTAAATGTGACGTCTATTGAGATCTGCCTGTATTGTATATTCAACGAAGGTTAAATATATAAATTACGAATGTTTCAGTATTCTGCAGTCCCTGAAGATTTCAAAACACTACTGTAAGTTCTTATTTTTATAATTGCTTGTACCGCGCAACTGCCGAACACTACCTTATCTACCCTACTGTACAGGTAACAGGACCACTTTTTAAGTAGCAGTGATGTAATACATCCGCTGCTCACTGTAACGTTGCTTTTTGAGAACCAAAAAAAAAAAAAAAAAAAATCAATGCTGTTCTCGTTCCCAGACTTAGTTCTCTTCCGTCGTTTGGTGACGAGCGGTACGTTTGAAAAAAACATGTAACTCCAATGGCATCCTAAAAATTCAAGGGCCAGTGCAGATTAACCCCCCCCCCCCTCCCCCCCCCCCCCCGCCAACTAACGCGCCCATTTTTAGATCACACCCCTCAAAATCATTACGTAATTGACAATCTGACTCACTACAACGAAATTAGAGACGGACAAATTGTCGCATTGCCAAGTAGGCTTCATTGCAGATTACTGTTATAGATGTTTGAACTTCATCGCTTACAGCTGGAGTCTGAGACGTACCTAGCCTCGTCCCCAGGCCCTGTTATAAAGTTACGGGGGGGGAAAAACAGGGCCTGGTAGACACTGCCAGGGTCGAAGCGCGCATGCGCTAGTTTGTCCCAGAATACCTGGGGTAACCATAATTTCCTTTTGGAAACCATTCCGTATACTCGTCTGATTTCGCGATGGCGTATTCTGTTGAGTTCCGAGAAGCGGTGGTTTATTCTTTATCGTGTCTTAACGAGCGAAATCAGACGAGCAGAATACGCCATCGCGAAATCAGACGAGTATACGGAATGGTTTCCAAAAGGAAATTACGGTTACCCCAGGTATTCTGGGACAAACTAGCGCATGCGCGCTTCGACCCTGGCAGTGTCCTGTTTTTCCCCCCGTAACTTTAATAAAACAGGGCCTGGGGACAAGGCTGAGACGTACCCAGTCTCTAGCTCGCGCAATGATGACGTCAAGATTTTGAAGGCTGACTCGGGGGAAGTGCTCGTTTAAACAAGAGCACTGCTGCCGGTGGGGCTTGCACGCGGTAAACGCTTGACTGTGAAGTGAGCTCTTCACAGCATATAATACTAATGTGTATTCGTGGCTATGTCAATCAACTAAATGCAGTCCATCTATGAGGTAATAATGAGGTGGCACCTCTAGTGAGGTAGCCACATTGGGGCACCTCTAGTGAGGTAGCCAGATCGGGGCACCTCTAGTGAGGTAGCCACATTGGGGCACCTCTAGTGAGGTAGCCACATTGGGACACCTCTAGTGAGGTAGCCACATTGGGGCACCTCTAGTGAGGTAGCCACATTGGGGCACCTCTAGTGAGGTAGCCACATTGGGGCACCTCTAGTGAGGTAGCCACATTGGGGCACCTCTAGTGAGGTAGCCACATTGGGGCACCTCTAGTGAGGTAGCCACATTGGGGCACCACTAGTGAGGTAGCCACATTGGGGCACCTCTAGTGAGGTAGCCACATTGGGGCACCTCTAGTGAGGTAGCCACATTGGGGCACCTCTAGTGAGGTAGCCACATTGGGGCACCACTAGTGAGGTAGCCACATTGGGGCACCTCTAGTTAGGTAGCCACATTGGGGCACCTCTAGTGAGGTAGCTCATAGGACTGTGATGAGGGAGGTAGATGAACACAAACTATTAGGTACAGGGAGAGAAATATAATACACCACCAGCAGATGAATGGAACTTCTTGTAGCTGTAGGACAAGATCAGACAAAAGTATTGCTAGTAATTATTAATTATTAATGATTCACTGCCGTATGCAGCAAAGAAGAGCACACAGACACGTACATTAGATACTGTACACCACATGCCCATTTCATTGACATGTGTTTGCGTGTACATGTGCGTAGTCTGAAGTTCTGTATGTCTCCCTTCCTGAACTGCCTACCACAGTGTGGGCAGTTCAGATTGGGATTGAGGGGTGGGGCCTCACTAGGCACATCAGAGATGCCCCCTGGGGATGAGGAAGTGTTCCTCCAGTCTGCATCAGTAAACCTCAAATCCTGGTGTGACTGTGACTGAGACTGGTAGTGTCCCCTTTGCTGTGGGGGACATTGGTTGTGGGGTGCCCATGATGGGTGCTGCTCCATGCTGAAGGACTGGGGATGAGGCTGCCCACACTGGTAGCATCTGTCTTCCACTGGTGCTGTCATGTGATGTCCGTGGTCCCTGCAGTGTGGTACCCCAGGCAGTACAGCCCTGGGGGGCATCGTCATGTGGTCTTCACTTCTGCTAGGTTGCTGTGTAAGTAATGTCCATGATAGCCCACAAATGGATGCACAAAGATAACTCCATTATAGTGCAATGAGTTAAGGAGGAGGAGTATGCTATATAGACAACTTGTTTTGGTAAGAAGGAAGTAGTACAACTCTTCAAACTCTGGCGGCTTGCAACGCTACATAAACTGTTACCTCTGCATCCCTCAGGTCATATGCTAGGTGTGCAGATGTGGGAGAAACTCAGTAGTAATGCAAATGTGACAAAGAGCCTGGTCAATCACGCATATAAATACATCTTTTTATGAGTTAAAATCTGTGTGAATGCGTATGTTATTTATTCCCATATATAGGCTTAGATGGATTGATTATAATTAGGGGGTATGGTTAGAATTTTCAGTTATGCAGGACAGGGAACATTTGTAACAAGTGATTTGTATTTCTGACCTAGCATCACACATCAATAAGATGACATCACATGAGTAAGCTAAGAGTGATAAATCACAACTCATACGATCGCATTTCATCATTTATAAGTGTAGAGTTTTTGGTGCCATGGATGATGGATAAATCTACACAGGTCATACATATTAGGTTGTTCAAAAATCAGTCAAGATAATCATTGCTAAGTTAAATGTTCTAATAGTGTGGGCTGAGATGCTGACTAAGTACTTAGTTAATCAGAATTTATGAATCAATGACTCTTGACAATACTTCATTAAAACATAATATAAACATCCCATTTTAATAATCTCAAATCATTAATAGTTATTGTGAATAGTCAAACCACTTAATCATGATGCAATGATCACTCAATTCTAATTAACTTTTTGTTCAGTAGTTATTCAAAATAGAAATCTTGATTTTTTTATTTTTGTAATGTACCAGTTTAATTTTATTTCACATACAAATGATTTATCAAAATAAGAACAGATACCTAACTGTATAATTCTAATCTTCAACTGGGGTTGTAAAATGAGTATCACTTCTTTGGCATAGCCTGGTGGTTTCATTCACCGTAACAGACCCTTCTTCTGCATCACGATGTAGCCTGACTTTATGGAGAGAGTTTCTAATTCGTTGTTTTCTTACATGTCGTACCACACAGAGATGAAAAATGAGCAACAGAGATGTGGTGAAGCTCCAGAGGGGGGCACATATTGCAAACATACTATAACTGTCTGAAAAATATAAGTTGTTCACAGTCCGCATATTAAGTACAGCATAGGCAAATATTGGTGTCGTAATTAGGAGAAACAATATTGGGTACAAGAGAAGAGGTAACATCTCATACAGCGCCTTCTTATGTTGTTTGTCATATTCTGAAAGAGCAAGACTCCTCCTTCTACATGCTCGATGACATAGGATGGTTCCCATGACAATGATAAGGACTGATATAAGCACAAGTACTGAAAATATGATAGTATATACGATGTCTGCTATTAAAACGCATGCTTCTTGCAAGCTTGGTGTTAAATTCATACCCAACAGTGCTGCAGTCACAACCAACGGTACAAGAAGTGAACTCACCACATACAGAGGTTCCAATCTCTGCAAATTCTTATGGAACACAGCAAGAGCAAATAGATGTATTACTATCCACACGGTAAACATCAGCTTGATAAAGGCTGAACTTAGGAGCAATGCTTCGAACATGGGTAGAACAGTTCCCGCTGCATAACTTCCATTGAGATCGATGACAAGGTCATATACTGAGGCAGCAATACACACAACAGAAAATTCCATCGCACTGAGAACTTGGTATAGAGCCAGACGGTAGACCAGGGTCTTGTGCAATTTTAGTACGCACACTAGTATGACCGTCGCCAGCGATGGCAGCAGGGAGACAGCCGAGATAGGTAGGGTTGATGGTATAAAACCGAAATAATATAAAAAGCAGCTGCTGCTGTAGCTTGAGTTGTTCATCTTGTTCTGCCTACTCTAATTAACGCGTTGTAGGTTGTCTCGTACCGAGACCCTAAAATACGTCACAGCCCCCAGCTGTGGCGCATTTTAGGTCTGGGTACAAAAGTAACATCAAACTCACACTAATGGATAAGATTTCGCGATTTAAAAAAATATCATATCACGATATACATGTATACGATATCGGCAAAAGACCGTGCATTCGCAGCAGCACTGCAATAGCGTATAATTTATAATGAACACTCCACAATGGATTAATCTCCAATTGTCCTTATAAGGACAATTGTACAAGAAGCCATTACAACTTTCAGTTGCTGTTTGTCTTACCCCTAAATTGCTGCCATGGTTACCCTGCAGGAAGGAAGCCATAGGTGCACCAATGAACTTCAAGCATGTGGAGCATGCAGGGGCAGGAGAAGCTTTAAAGTTTGATAACATGCCAGTACGTCCAATCAGAATGCGACAGTAATTATACTTGATCTATTCATTATTTTTTTGCTGCTCATTTTGTTTTGTTTTTTTACCCTCCACCTGTGGCCACACCCCTAAGGAGGTTCGAGTTAAGGTTATTAAAAAAGGTTAGCAATCATTCTTATTGTCATACCTACATGTAGTACCTTAATCATTTATACACAAAGCGTCATATATCTTTGACCAGGAGTTGTTTACTAAATTGTCGCACATACACATGTATTTTTAAGCAGAGGTTTCTCTTTCTACTTTGCAGGCGAAGACGTACGGTAAGCAGGACATGATTCTGAATAATTTTAATTTGAAACTGCTGTTTATTTGTCATAAGGCAAGCTGTACTAAAAGGGCAGAGGTACGTTGGTACAAAACTAGCTCATCTATATTGAACCTTGATTACCACACACACACACACACACACACACACACACACATACACACATATGCATGCACACATGCATGTGCTGCAAGTCTAAAATAATGTTTCCATTAATTCTTGTTGCCCCTCCCATCACATCCTGTCTCACCATCCCTCCACACCTTCATGTGCACTGTCACATCATCACTTATTACATCATCACACATTACATCATCACATCATCCCATCACATCATCATCATCCCAACACCACACCACACCTGACACATATTCTCACACACAATCATATACCAAACACCATCACATCACATGCACCATCAAACTGTCATGAACTGTCACAATCACGCATCATATATCATTACACACCATCACACCTTACACCACACACATACTGTTCACATACACACACAACGCCACATGCACACACAACCCACTCCCCCCTCACACACACTGTGGTACCATCACTGCAGGATGCTGGCCCACATTTAGTATTCCATATAGGGGTGTCATGTGACATGTGAGGGGTGTCATGTGACATGAAATATTACATTTCTGGCTGGAGTCCAAGGTGACCATTGCCAGGACTGCATGTGACTTTCTTTTAAGACAGAGATGTTATGTATTCTGTCCCAAATGGAAATTAGGTTTCTATTTAATGCCCTTGATATGGAAACAGCAACCAATGTTGATGTTAATCAGGATTGTTTCATAGTACTTTGGGGAGAGTTAGTATTTTTTAATTATTGGAAGCATTCATTGTGTTGTAATCTGGGTATGGGTGGTACTCTGTTACCAATCTTTGAGCATGTGTTCTGTGAGTATACATACATATGTGGTACCATCATACATATATGGTACCATCATACCATCGTACATGTATTGTATATCATTACAGGCAGCAGTGTTGGTGCATCTGAAGGTACTTCTCAATCGCCAGTGTCCAGGAGCAAGAATGGAAAGTTAGCTTGACAGCCATATAAGTGTGTTGGATGTCTCAACAACATCACACCATCACTACCTATACATGTACCTTTCCCTCATCATCACACACCCACCTTACCCTCATCACACACACCCACACACCTTATATTACCTCACCTTACCCTCATCACACACACCTTACCCTCATCACACACACCTTACCCTCATCACACACACCTTACCCTCATCACACACCACCTTCTCTTACCTCCTCCCCAGACCACAGTCAAAACGGGACCAAATTACGAAGTAGGTCAATGGTTGGCTTCATGTAGTGGGTGGTGAGTAAACTTGTGCCCCTCCCCCTCCCCCTCCCCCTCTGCACAGGCTAGACATTGGACCTCCCACATCCTTTGAGCATGTGGGCAGTCTGTCCTCAAGTATTGAAAACATGATGCAAGTACATGTTAGTGTCACGTGATGTGTCATGTGATGTGTTGTGTGATCTGTCAGATGGTATGTCAGTTGACAGTTGATCAGTGTCATGTGACATTTCAGATGGTCGTTTGAGGTCATGTGACATGTTGGATAGTGTTTGATGTGCAATATTGTGTGCCATGTGAAATGTGATGTGATGCATTTGGGTGTGCCATCTTTATGTTACACACTTCTGTTTTGCTGTTCAATTACAGTTTCAGAGTTCTTGAAGGATACATTCCAATGGTTAGTTACCAGTGCATAAGTGCATGTATTGGTCCTGTACACCTCTGGTCCAATAATGGTGTGCATATGTACACCTCTGGTCCATCAATGGTGTGCATATGTACACTTCTGGTCCATCAATGGTGTGCATATGTACACCTCTGGTCCATCAATGGTGTGCATATGTACACTTCTGGTCCATCAATGGTGTGCATATGTACACCTCTGGTCCATCAATGGTGTGCATAGGTACACCTCTGGTCCATCAATGGTGTGCATATGTACACTTCTGGTCCATCAATGGTGTGCATATGTACACTTCTGGTGCATCAATGGTGTGCATATGTACCCTTCTGGTCCATCAATGGTGTGCATATGTACACCTCTGGTCCATCAATGGTGTGCATATGTACACTTCTGGTCCATCAAATCAATGGTGTGCATATGTACACCTTTGGTCCATCAATGGTGTGCATATGTGCCCTTCTGGTCCATCAATGGTGTGCATATGTAAACCTCTGGTCCATCAATGGTGTGCATATGTACACTTCTGGTCCATCAATGGTGTGCATATGTACACCTTTGGTCCATCAATGGTGTGCATATGTGCCCTTCTGGTCCATCAATGGTGTGCATATGTAAACCTCTGGTCCATCAATGGTGTGCATATGTACACTTCTGGTCCATCAATGGTGTGCATATGTACACTTCTGGTCCATCAATGGTTTGCATATGTACACCTCTGGTCCATCAATGGTGTGCATATGTACACCTCTGGTCCATCAATGGTGTGCATATGTACACCTCTGGTCCATCAATGGTGTGCATATGTAAACCTCTGGTCCATCAATGGTGTGCATATGTACACTTCTGGTCCATCAATGGTGTGCATATGTACACCTCTGGTCCATCAATGGTGTTCATATGTACGCCTCTGGTCCATCAATGGTGTGCATATGTACACCTCTGGTCCATCAATGGTGTGCATATGTACACCTCTGGTCCATCAATGGTGTGCATATGTACACTTCTGGTCCATCAATGGTGTGCATATGTACACTTCTGGTCCATCAATGGTGTTCATATGTACACCTCTGGTCCATCAATGGTGTGCATATGTACACCTCTGGTCCATCAATGGTGTGCATATCAGGACCTACGTTAGTAGGTCCTATGTAGGATTTGAAGTGTCATGAATACGATTAGCAAAACACCAGATTTCACTATTGCCATTGCACCGTAGAATCAGTTGGAATTTAGCGAGCGTATTTGGATACAGCCAACGATTACCTACAATTTAGTAAAACTGCCGGCACTTAGAAAGCTCAGACAACAGAGATAACGCTCACTCGTTCCCACACTAGAACCTTAAAACATGGGGGGAAAGCGTTTCCTTCTAATTCCGGATCTGATAAGATAAGATTTGCTCGGATAAGAGGTTTATTGCATTGTATCTTTGTCACGATTGAAGTGTAATGTTAGCGGCTATGCGGAAGCACTAGAACCGACAAGTTAGAAACTTACTGCCGAGTTGGATTTGTTTTATTATTTTCGTAAGGGGAGTTATGCTTGACACAAATTCGATCTTTAGCAACTTAGTTTTGTTAGCAATAGCCCACAAGAGATTTTATCGGCCCTTGGAAGCCATAAAGTGGAGATCCAGAATAAACTTGTGGTTGAACACGTGTTTCTGGCGAGTGTAGCAGCTGCAGTCGAAGAGAAAAGAATAGTGCAAAGAATATTGTCAGTTAAATTATGACACTGACAGTTGTGGTTGTGCTCGATGAAGCTCCGAAAGACCGTTCACGTGAAAAAAAAAAGAACAATTGGACGCTACAAAGGTGTCAAAGCGGGTTAAGCCGATCCCAAAAGTAAGAAGGATCGATAGGCTAGCATGAAGAAGAAGGATAGCGTGAAGGTGGGAAACCACTGCATGCAACTGGCCGTCGCTATTAAGGCCAAAGAAGTTGGCATTGGTTGGCCATGGGTGACGAGCTACCTAACATACAACGAGAGAATGTTACTATATTCCCCCCCCCCCCCCCCCCCTCATGTAAGCAAGCTGTCAACACCAGGATGGGAGTGCACCACTTCGAAAAGGTGGGTGTATGTGACTGTGTGTATTTTAAGATATGTTGCCAAGCGGTGTAGTGTTGTGCTAGCTATCCCCCTCCCCTTCCCTCCTGTCTCATCTTCTCTTCTCTCCTACCCTTCCTCTTCTCACTTCTCCTTCTCTCTCCATTCTCTTCTCCCTTCCCCTCATCTCTCCCTTCCCCCTTCCCCCATCCCTCCTCTCTCCTCTCCCCCTTCTCTCTTCTCTCCTCTCCCCCTTCCCTACTCCCTTCTCTCCCCCTTCCATCCTCTCTCCTCTCCCCCTTCCCTCCTCTCTCCTCTCCCCCTTCCCTCCTCTCCCCCTTCCCTCCTCTCTACTCACCCCCTTCTCTCCTCTCCCTCCTCTCTCCTCTCCCCTTCCCTCCTCTCTCCTTTCCCCCTTCCCTCCTCTCTCTTCCCCTCCCCCTTCCCTCCTCTCTCTTCCTCTCCCCCTTCCCCTCCCCCTTCCCTCCTCTCTCTTCCCCTCCCTCTTCCCTCCTCTCTCTTCCCCTCCCCCTTTCCTCCTCTCCCCTCACCCCCTTCCCTCCTCTCTCCTCTCTCTTCCCCTCCCCCTTCCCTCCTTTCTCCATTCTCTTCTAAAAGACGAGTGGAACACGTCTGAAAGTGAGAGCTAGTAGCCCTATTAAAAGAACGACCTTTAAGTTTAGTCGGGCCAGCCCAACTACTTCAAGTTTTAGCAAAGCAAAAGCACGTGCTTGTTTATTGTACGAAGAGGATCAGTATTCGAAATAAAAGGCAGGCAATCTGGTAAGCATCTTTTGTGTGAATGGCCAATTGTTCTGATCATATACATGTACTCACATCAAGGGCAGACATTTATGGCAATTATTCCTGATGCCTTCACTACTGGCTTTGAAGAACATATGAGTACCTTCAGTCAAGAGGTGCATGAGAGCGTGGCGTGGCCGGGTGTGGGCTATGTCAGTTTAGGATGCTCTGGTTGGAAGGGCATTTATGGTTTGAGCTCACATTATATTTTGTGACTTCACTACTAATTCCTCCTTTTCTACGCTACTACTTTGTTTAGGGATCCCCTCGCCTTCCAGTCACATGCCAATTCAGAGACATTAACTGTTTAAAGGAAATTGTTTGATTGTGATGTGATTTAATGATGATAGTCTTATTGTACATACTGCTGTGATGTATGTGATGCAATGGGTTGTATTCGAAGATTCCCCTTCCTTCTACGTTTGTGCTCATGCATGCAATGTATAAGTACATGTCCGAACCCGCCGGGGTAAAAAAAGGAGTGAAACAAGATATAAAAATTTAATTAAAATAAAATTGGTGATGTAGGATTTGTATAGATAGCAATTGAGTAAAAAGGAAGGAAACAAGGAATTACGGATATTATGCATTCATTATATTATAAATATTACAGACCTACATTATTTAGCAAATCTACCTGCCTGAAAGTCTGCTAAATGTAGGTATGTAATATTTATAATTTAATGAATGCATAATATCCGTAATTCCTTGTTTCCTTCCTTTTTACTCAATTGCTATCTATACAAATCCTACATCACCAATTTTATTTTAATTAAATTTTTATATCTTGTGTACACTTCTGGTCCATCAATGGTGTGCATACGTACACTTCTGGTCCATCAATGGTGTGCATATGTACACTTCTGGTCCATCAATGGTGTGCATATGTACACTTCTGGTTCATCAATGGTGTGCATATGTACACTTCTGGTCCATCAATGGTGTGCATATGTACACTTCTGGTCTATCAATGGTGTGCATATGTACACTTCTGGTTCATCAATGGTGTGCATATGTACACTTCTGGTCCATCAATGGTGTGCATATGTACACCTCTGGTCCATCAATGGTGTGCATATGTACACTTCTGGTCCATCAATGGTGTGCATATGTACACCTCTGGTCCATCAATGGTGTGCATATGTACACTTCTGGTTCATCAATGGTGTGGATATGTACACCTCTGGTCCATCAATGGTGTGCATATGTACACCTCTGGTCCATCAATGGTGTGCATATGTACACTTCTGGTCCATCAATGGTGTGCATATGTACACTTCTGGTTCATCAATGGTGTGCATATGTACACTTCTGGTCCATCAATGGTGTGCATATGTACACCTCTGGTCCATCAATGGTGTGCATATGTACACTTCTGGTCCATCAATGGTGTGCATATGTACACCTCTGGTCCATCAATGGTGTGCATATGTACACTTCTGGTCCATCAATGGTGTTCATATGTACACCTCTGGTCCATCAATGGTGTGCATATGTACACCTCTGGTCCATCAATGGTGTGCATATGTACACTTCTAGTCCATCAATGGTGTGCATATGTACACTTCTGGTTCATCAATGGTGTGCATATGTACACCTCTGGTCCATCAATGGTGTGCATATGTACACATCTGGTCCATCAATGGTGTGCATATGTACACCTCTGGTCCATCAATGGTGTGCATATGTACACTTCTAGTCCATCAATGGTGTGCATATGTACACCTCTGGTCCATCAATGGTGTGCATATGTACACCTCTGGTCCATCAATGGTGTGCATATGTACACTTCTAGTCCATCAATGGTGTGCATATGTACACTTCTGGTTCATCAATGGTGTGCATATGTACACTTCTAGTCCATCAATGGTGTGCATATGTACACTTCTAGTCCATCAATGGTGTGCATATGTACACTTCTGGTCCATCAATGGTGTGCATATGTACACTTCTAGTCCATCAATGGTGTGCATATGTACACCTCTGGTCCATCAATGGTGTGCATATGTACACCTCTGGTCCATCAATGGTGTGCATATGTACACTTCTAGTCCATCAATGGTGTGCATATGTACACTTCTGGTTCATCAATGGTGTGCATATGTACACCTCTGGTCCATCAATGGTGTGCATATGTACACCTCTGGTCCATCAATGGTGTGCATATGTACACCTCTGGTCCATCAATGGTGTGCATATGTACACTTCTAGTCCATCAATGGTGTGCATATGTACACTTCTGGTTCATCAATGGTGTGCATATGTACACTTCTAGTCCATCAATGGTGTGCATATGTACACTTCTAGTCCATCAATGGTGTGCATATGTACACTTCTGGTCCATCAATGGTGTGCATATGTACACTTCTAGTCCATCAATGGTGTGCATATGTACACTTCTGGTTCATCAATGGTGTGCATATGTACACTTCTGGTCCATCACTTCTCTATGTTTTAGATGTGTACACTTCAATGTAAGTGCAAATATTTGGAACCAACTGTGTTCACGTAGTCATATGTGCATGTGTGGTTGGGTCTAGTTAATGGCCTCTTTGAACTACACAGAAAAGTTTCTCTACACTATGTCATTGAAAATTTGGTATTAAAATTTATACTAGTATAGCATCAGGCAACAATAGCTAAGATAACTTACACTTTTCAGAAGTTTGGCCAGAAGTAATGATTAGTTTTCCGATCATGAATGAATCAAACCATCAAAGCCCTTTGACATCAGTACAGTGCATAAAAAAAAATCAGGATACATGCATCTTTTAAGTATACACAATTTGGTTTCAATTAGCCGATAGCACATGATCATTTATTTAACTTAGGTAGCCATGTTGCTATATAGCTGGCTTATTGCAGTTATCTACTATTGTTATCCCACTGCCATCCAACAGCATCCCAAGAGAGGTAACACTGCTTCAGTATGCGTATGTGTACATTCCTGTATATAGCAGATGGATTCATTAGATTAAGGGTATGGTTAGAATTTTTATGAACATCTGTAATGAGTGATTTGTATTTCTGACTTAAAGCCACACATCAATATGATGACATTGCATGAGGAAGCTAAGAGTGATAAATCACATTTTGCACTCTTGATTTACTTTCACCAAATGGAGTAAGTTCAACTGAGATTTACAATCACACTCCTTGGTTATTATTAGCAATCATCACTTTATCTTCCTATGCAGTTAAGTGACATGTGATCATGATGATGACATCAGTTATAGTTCAGTTTTTGTGCCATGGATAATACTGCACAGAATCGGGAAAATCATATGATCAATACAGGTTGTTTCAAAATCAAGTAACTGAATCATTAAAACCAAAACAGTTTTAATTGAAAATGCTCTAATAGTGTTGGCTGTGCTGAAGAAATGCTGATAAATACTTGGTTAACTAAAAAGTACTACTACGAATTAAATATATAATATTATTATTATTTTAATTATTTTTTTACTATACTATTACAGGATACATAATACAGATGTACATTACAAACAAAAGGACTAATATTGCAAGAAGTTCTATGGATCTTCCACAGATGATCCTGCTCGAGACAGGAGTGCCCGTGCGTTGGCTCATATCAAAGTCAGGCTAAGCCTGCCATACAATAGACAGGTAGCTTGGGACTTGGAGCAATTTCCCCTGGTGGCTAGGCGAGAGGCAAGGCGTGATAACATTTGCATGGCTTCTGCACCCCAGCACCCATAAGTCTCCACTGCTATGGAGATACATGACCAGCCTAGCTCAGAGCACTTGGCATCATTAGCATTGTGCTTGCGCACCTCAGCTGCCAGAGCTGCAGACCCATTTGTCCCACCCGCTTCCATTAACGTACTTGAATTTAGCGTAGATGTGACAGTCAGATCTAGAGCTGCTAGTTTGCCCAAATCCCAATGAGGGATAAGAATGTCTGCTGGCCGAGTTCTATGTCCTTCGTGCCCCAAACCACTTCCTGCTTCAACTTGAGGACCCAAACAGGCCCGTCGGCAAGATTCTAAAAGGACATCCCTGAGCCTGTTATGCCGCGACACCACATCTCCTCCGTGCTTGCATGTTAAGGCATGGTGGCCTAAAGGGTCCAAAGCTTGGGATGGGCAAAAGGAGCAAACAGGAATATCAGTAACAGCAATGCCTAACCACCACTTTACAGCAATCTGAAACTCAGCAGGTTCAAGATGGAGATTGAGCCTTAGGGAAGGAATCACAGAGAGCCAAGCAGCTGCATGTGGCGAAGAAATGGATAGCAGACGTGCTTTGTCAGGCAAAGAGACCTTGTCAAGTAACACACATAAATCTTGATCCTCAATTTTGCCAGACAGAGATCTTTGGTGCATCACAACATCAAGATGGTCCAACACTAAGGCATCATCAGAGGAGAAAAGTTCATTAAAATCCTTGATGGCCTCAGCTAGGTGCTTGCTAGAAGATGAGCAGACACCAGAAGCACTTAAAGAGGATATGTAGGCAGCTGAACTGTGTTCCGAAAGACTACGGAGCCCAAGACCCCCTCTGCTTAGACTGAGTTGGGCTTGTTGCCAAGCAACATTGGGTGGGTTTATCGCGGTACATACGATTTTTTTTTTTTTTTAATACATGTCAAAATCACAATAATAAGTTTACAATACAGGTTATACAATTATAGCACATAAATACAATATTCAGCTCTATGGTGGAGGAGAGGATAGCTGTAGCATTGGCACAGACAAGTTTGAGGTTCAACCGGCCATAGATCTTGTTGAGTATGATGGACTTTGGCTGGCACATGGAAGTGGCAAGTCTGGAGGCTACTGGATATGATGGCAGTGGCTTCTTTTCCCCAAGCCCCATAGGTTTCAACAACCACGGGGACACATACCCATCCTAGCTCTAAGCATTTTGGGTCATTTGCTTGGTGCTTCCTAGATGTGTTAAATTATATATATATATAATTCATATTGGATTGATACAGTACAAACATGACACAGACACATGATATGCACAAAACAAGTTGCTAGCCTACTGAAGCTCAGGAGGAGGTATGGGATCGCGGTGGCATTGGCCCTGACAAGATTCATGCTCAACCTCCCGTACAGCTCATGGATGACCACTGACTTTGACTTTCCCAATGATGTAGCCAAACGGGACCCGAGTTTTGAAAAGAAATCCCTAGCCGTCAAACCCCATGCCCCACAAGACTCCGCAACAACCGGGACACATACTCAACCCAAATCAGCACACTTGCCCGTGTTGGCTTTAAGCTTTCTCTCCTCGGTAGCCTTAGCTGCTGCGCCAGCCGTCACTCCCGCTTCCAGAAGGGTAAGTGGGTTAAGCGGAGAAGTAACGGATAGGTCCAGAGCCGCAGGCTTGCCCATGCACCAGTGAGGGATGAGGATGTCTGCTGGACGTGTGTTGCTGTGGTCGGGAGTAAGGTTATGGCCTACTTCTAAATGGACACTAAGATGGGCACGGCGACAGGACTCGGCCACAATGTCCCGAAGCCTGTTATAGCAATAGACAACATCCCCACCACGCTTGCATGTTGTGGCATGATGGCCAAGAGGATCGAGACTTTTTTCAGGACAAGTGCACATTGGGCATCACCAGAAGTGTCTAAAACTAGCCACCACTTGACAGCAACTTGAAATTGTGATGGTTCAAGGTGGAGCCCCTGGCGCTCACATGGTGGCATTGATAACCAGGAGGCTGCATGAGGTGACGAGACGGACAGCAAACGAGCCTTGTTATCATTATTTATTATTATTATTATTATGAAACAATACAATGGTTACAAGCAAAGTACAAGTGGATATATGTATGCATGCACATGCACAAAACTTGAGACACAACAAAATAAACTACACTACTTACCATTATTATTATTATTAATTATAGTACACACTTAATAATGATAATACACAAGGTACAGGATAACATGAATATCATAATAACATATATTATGTAACTACCTAATCTAAACAGTGTACATGTCCGAGGCAAAGCATCTAGACAGCATTGCAGTGGCATTTGCTTTAACAAGGTTAAGATTTAGCCTGCCTTAAAAGCTATTGAGGACAGCTGCCTTTGCCTTGTTAGAACTGGTTGCTAGGCGAGAGGCCAGACACGACAATGACTCCATGGTTTCAGCACCCCAAGCCCCATAAGCTTCAACAACCATGGGGACACAGACCCACCCAAGCTCCCTGCACTTTCCATCATTTGCCTCATGCTTTCTCAGCTCTGTAGCTCTGGCGGCTGCACCATAGGTCAAAGGCCACTGGCTTGCCCACAGACCAGTTGGGTACCAAGATGTCAGTTGGGCAGGAGTGGCTATGGTCAAGGGTGAGGTTGCTTCTTGCCTCCACCTTAGTTTATTGTGACGAGAGACAACATCACCACCCCGCTTGCATGTGAGAACGTGATGGCCAAGGGGATCGAGCACACTCCCTGGACACAGAGCACACATAGCACCACTAGAGGTGTCAAGGCCCAGCCACCACTTGATGGCTACCTGAAATTCAGACGGCTCCAGATGAAGGCCAAGCCCCTCAGAGGGAATAACTGAGATCTATGAGGCAGCATGTGGGGAGGAGTCTGAAAGCAGACAAGCTCTATCTGCGGGGAGGAGTTCCCTAAGAGCAGATTGAAAAGGTGGTTGTCCACTTTTGTGGATAGCATCTTTTGGGAGAAGGGTGATGTCAGCACATCCTCTACACAGATCAGAAGTTGGAACAAGGGAGTTGAATGCCTCTACTGCTTGTTTAAGGTGTTGTTGAGAGGATGTACTAAAACCAGATGAGCTCAGGGATGCAATATACGCTGCTGGTGAGTGATGGGAAATAGAGCGCAAACCAAGGCCACCCCTACTCAAACTGAGCTCTGCCTGCTGCCAGGCCTGATCAGAGGTGTCAACAGCAGTGCAACGTTAGAAGCAACTGCGTATGTCAAGATCAAAGGCCTTAAGGGCTGACATAACTTGGGAGGGTGGAGTACCACCGAGCAAGGTGAGCCATCTTGCAGAAATCTGCACACTGCCGAAGAAGTGAAAATGCCACGTGTGGATCAACTGATCTAACTTCTTCAAGTTTCAACAACAGAGCTTTTGCCTCCCTATGCTTCCCTGAAATGAAGGCAGAACAGAATGCTTGGTCACCAATGAGACACTTTCATAGCTGGTGGAAATGAGCTGATGTCACTACGGCTGAAGATCTCACACTTAGGGATGTTTATGATGAGACCCAGAAAAGGACCTTGATCCTGAATAATGGTGAGGGCTCTGAGCCGAACCACTGATCTGGGACCTGCTGATGCACCATCATCCAGATACCAGAATTAATACTGAATAATAATAATAATACCTTTTTGAAGCATAATATCATAAGCGTTGAAATGCTCCTGTTTTAATAATTTCTAGTTCCCTAATTTATTAACAGTCAAACGACTTAATCATTGAGCAAACCAATAACTTTATTTCACTGATGCACATCAAATCAATTAAGAACAATTAAGTTAAGATGCCTAACCGGCTGTCTAATTCATAAGTACATATACATATATATAGAGTGCATGTGCCAGTCTAATTTTCAATCGGCAATGTAAAATGAGTATCACTTCTTTGGCATAGCCTGGTGGTTTCATTTACCGTAACAGACCCTTCTTCTGCCTCACGTTGTAGCCTGACTTTATGGAGAGCGTTTTTAATCTGTTTCAGGTTTTTTTTTTCTTACATGTCGTTCCACACAGATATGAAAAATGAGCAACAGAGATGTGGTGAAGCTCCAGAGGGGGGCACATATTGAAAATATTACATAACTGTCTGAATATACATGTATATAACTGTACCCAGTCTGCATATCGAGCACAGCAGAGGCAAATATTGGTGTCGTAATTAGGAGAAAGAATATTGGTTGCAAGAGAAGAGGTAACATCTCATACAGCGCCTTTTTATGTTGTTTGTCATATTCAGAAAGAGCGAGAGACCTCCTTCGACATGCTCGATGACAGAGGATGGTTCCCATGACGATAATAAGCAGTGATATAAGCACAAGAACTGTAAATATGATAATATGCACGGTGTTTGCTACTAAATTGCATATTCCAAGCTCTTGGATGCGTGATGGTGTTAAGTTCACACCCAGCAGTGTTGCAGTCACAACCATTGATACAAGATGTGAACTCACCACATACAGAGGTTCCAATCTCTGCAAATTCTTATGGAACACGGCAAGAGCAAATAGATGTATTGATATCCACACGGTAAACATCAGCTTGATAAAGGCTGAACTTAGAAGCAATGCTTCCATTACCACGTATACTTGAAAAGATTCATGATCATAGATGAAGTCATATACTGAGCCTGAGGACACAACAGAAAATTCAATCGCACTGAGAACTTGGTATAGAGCCAGACGGTAGACCAGGGTCTTGTGCAATTTTAGTACGCAAACAAATATGACCGTCGCCAGAGATAGCAGCAGGGAGATAGCCGAAGCTGGAAGTGCCGCACGTATAATTAATGGATATTCTTTTGTATAGCATGCAGGTAAAGCCACCGGTAGTAGCGTTACCCATCTTGTTCAGCCTAACAATCCGTGCAATGATTAATAGAAGGCTGGTAGATGGGGGTGGCTTGCAAATACAATTCCATATGTGGGCAACTGTTTACATGTCGGTCATGTGGACAATAATGTGGCAGTTGCGTAATAAGTGCTGAGCTGGTAATTAATCGTGACGTAACGTAACGGCTGGCGGCCAAATCTTGCGTTCTGTAAAAGCAAGCTAAACCAGTAACATGCCCGGTGATCGATGTGCGGTGTACGTCGTGTGCCCGCCGTGGGAATACCATAGTTGGGCGTAGCCCGACCTTCGGGAAGGTCGGGTATCAAGCCTATACCTAGTTGGGCGTAGCCCGACCTTCGCGTATACGCGAAGGTCGGGCTACGCCCAACTAGCCTATAATCTAACATGTGACGACTCGGAAACGAAATATAGCAGTCCAGTGAGAGCGTACGAAATTGCATAAAAACGCATAACTAGCTCGATAATACCGTAACTATTTACCGGACTTAAAAACCGACGCGGCCAAAGGTTGCTAATGCTTGTTCTTTAGATATATTGCAAATATGGTTAAGATCTATTGCCTACAGGAGGAGGAATTATGCTTACAATTTCTTTTGTACTGGGGTCACAACAAGTGTTAATAACTAAAGTAAATAGTCACGTGATGCTTTTTAACTTTCAGTATATATTGAAAAATAGTTATACACTATACCTGCGTTGTCAGATTTCCATTTGAGCTCATTGTTATTGAAATATATTCAAGTGAACAAAATAACAGTACAAAAATATTATAGGAGCAAGTGTGATGGTTTCCACTGTAAGCGAACAAATTTAAATTAAGATCAATCAGCTATGAATATATTAGTAATAGCGGTACCAAACTGGCAGGCCGGACCCCGGCCTGACTTTCGGCAACCCTTTCAGCTCGCGGTAAACGTGTGACTGTAATGTGAGCTCTTCAAGGCATATAATTAAATAATACCAATATGTATTCGTGGCTTTGTCAATCAAATCAATGCAGTCCATCTACATGTGTATGAAAATATGAGGTAATAACGAGGTAGCCACATTGGGGCACCTCTAGTGAGGTAGCCACATTGGGGCACCTCTAGTGAGGTAGCCACATTGGGGCACCTCTAGTGAGGTAGCCACATTGGGGCACCTCTAGTGAGGTAGCCACATTGGGGCACCTCTAGTGAGGTAGCCACATTGGGGCACCTCTAGTGAGGTAGCCACATTGGAGCACCTCTAGTGAGGTAGCCACTTTGGGGCACCTCTAGTGAGGTAGCCACATTGGGGCACCTCTAGTGAGGTAGCCACATTGGGGCACCTCTAGTGAGGTAGCCACATTGGAGCACCTCTAGTGAGGTAGCCACTTTGGGGCACCTCTAGTGAGGTAGCCACATTGGGGCACCTCTAGTGAGGTAGCCACATTGGAGCACCTCTTGTGAGGTAGCCACATTGGGGCACCTCTAGTGAGGTAGCCACATTGGGGCACCTCTAGTGAGGTAGCCACATTGGGGCACCTCTAGTGAGGTAGCTCATAGGACTGTGATGTGGAAGTAATAGTGCAGATAAGACAAACTATTAGGTAAGGGAGAGTGAGAGAACTATAAAACATTCCAAAGACAATGTGTAGTCACTAGCAGATGAAACTAGAAATATCACTAGTATTAATTATTAATGATTAGCAGCCACATGCACCCCCATAGAAGAGCACATACAAGTGCACATGTACATCAGATACACTGCCCATTTCAGTGACATGTGTTTGCTTGCAGTTTTGTATGTCTCCCATCCTGAACTGTGGACTGGTCAGATTGGGATCAAGGGGTGTGGCCTCACTCGGCACATCAGAGATGCCCCCTGGGGATGAGGAAGCCTTCCTCCAGTCTGCATCAGTAAACCTCAAATCCTGGTGTGACTGAAACTGAAACTGAGGCTGGTAGTGTCCCCTTTGCTGTGGGTACATTGGTTGTGGGGTGCCCAGGATGGGTGCTGCTCCATGCTGAAGGACTGGGGATGAGGCTGCCCACACTGGGGACCCTGCTGGTAGCAGCTGTCTTCCACTGGTGCTGTCATGTGATGTCCGTGGTCCCTGCAGTGTGGTACCCCAGGCAGTACAGTCCTGGGAGGCATCATCATGTGGTCTTCACTTCTGCTAGGTTGCTGTGTAAGTAAGTAATGTCCATGATAGCCCATAAATGGAGATAATGCCATGACTCTAGTCTAGTGCAATGAGTTAAGGAGGAGTACTATTTATTATGGAAGTAGTACAACTCTTCAAATTCTTGCAACGCTACACACACTGTTACCTCTGCATAACCCAGGTCATATGCTACGCGTAGGTGTGCAGATGTGGGAAAATCTCAGTAGCAATCAGCAATTGAAGTAAATCATACATTTCCCATCTATATGCAAAAAGGGATGGATGGGAGGGGCAGGTATAGCACAAGGGATGGGAGGGGCAGGTATGCATAGGGGATGGACGGGAGGGGCAGGTCTGCCCCTTCCATCCATCCCCTGTGCATATAAATCTACATGTATCTGGCTTGCATCAGTTTGAATGGATCATACAAACATGTGGGTGTTCAGTTTCTTTGTGTCCTATTGTTTTGCCTAACTCTAAGTGTGTTGCATCATGGCTGACTTTTTGCATGCAAAAGTTTCATCTCTCTGTCACCTCTCTGCAGCAGTATGATCTCTGCCATCTTGCCTTCTGCGGCTTCACATGTTTCCATGTGTGCACATCAATGCACTGATCACTTCTTCATTTATTTTTTAACTCACGCTTCAATGCATATGCAATTTTTTTAACCAACTGTGTTCACGTATGTGCATGTTGTGGTTTGCTCTAGTTAATGGCTACTTTGAACTACACAGAAAAATTTCTCTACACTATCACTGTATATTTGGTATTTGAATTTGATATTCTAGAATAACATCAGATAACAATATCTATGGGGAAGTTTGGCCAAAAGTAACAATTGCGGGGTATGGTTAGAATGTTTATGCTGGAGAGAACATTTGTAATGAGTGGTTTGTATTTCTGACTTAGAGCCACACAACATTGCACGAGGAAGCTAAGAGTGATAAATCACAACTGTTTGTGCACTTTCTCCAAATGGAGTAAGTTCATTGTATCGCTGAACCACTCTTTGGTTCATATTAGTCATCACTTTATCTTCCAATGCAGTTAAGTCACATGCAATCAATAATGATTACGTTATCGGTTATTGGTGTATAGTTATGGTGCCATGAACAATACTGCACAGGATGGGGGAAACATGTCATACATATAGATTGCGATTACAAAATCAAGTAACTGAATCATTATAACCAAAACAGTTTTAATTGTTGCTAAATGCTCTAATAGTGTTGGCTGCACAGAAATACTTATAAATACTTACGGTAGTTAAATAGAAATCAAAAATATCTACTCAGTACTACAAATTAATGATTCCCCTTTTACCATTTTGTAAAATAATTTTATAAGCGTCGTATGCTCCCATTTTAATAATTTCTACTTGGCTAATTTATTAATAGCCAAACGACTTAATCATGCATGGTGCAAACCAATAACGTTATTAATTTTATTTCACATACATATTCAAACAAGAACATGCAAGATGCCTATAATTGTCTACTTCATATTAGTACATATATAAGTACATGTGCCAGTCTAATCTTCAACTGGCAGTGTAAAATGAGTATCACTTCTTTGGCATAGCCTGGTGGTTTCATTCACCGTAACAGACCCTTCTTCTGCCTCACGTTTTAGCCTGACTTTATGGAGAGCGTTTTTAATCCGTTTCAGGTATTGTTTTCTTACATGTCGCACCACACAGAGATGAAAAATGAACAACATAGATGTGGTAAAGTTCCAGAGGGGGGCACATATTGAAAACACGATATAATTGGTTGAGTTCACAGTCACACCAAGCACAGCAAAGGCAAATATTGGTGTCGTAATTAAAAGAAACAATATCGGGTACAAGAGAAGAGGCAAAATCTCATACAGCGCCTTCTTATGTTGTTTTGTCATATTCAGAAAGAGCGAGACTCCTCCTTCGACATGCTCGATGACAGAGGATGGTTCCCATGCCAACGATGAGCACTGATATAAGCACAAGAACTGCAAATATGATGATATACACGGTGTTTTCTATTAATCCGCATGCTTCTTGCAAGCTTGATGGTGTTAAGTTCACACCCAGCAGTGTTGCAGTCACAACCAATGGTACAAGAAGTGAACTCACCACATACAGAGGTTCCAATCTCTGCAAATTCTTATGGAACACGGCAAGAGCAAATAGATGTATTACTATCCAAAAGGTAAATATCAGCTTGATAAAAGCTGAACCTAGGAGCAATGCCTCGAACACGACAACAGCTGGTGCAGGTTTAACATCAAGAGAGAAATGGCTAACGTTAACGAGATGATAGCTACCGTTGAGATAGCTAACGTTATAAGTGAAAGATTCAATCTTGTACGCTTGGCGAAGTTGGGGTGCTGCGGCAGTAATCCACACAACAGAAAATTCCATCGCACTGAGAACTTGGTATAGAGCCAGACGGTAGACTAGGGTCTTGTGCAATTTTAGTACGCAAACAAATATGACCGTCGCCAGAGATGGCAGCAGTGAGACAGCCGAGATAGGAAGAGAAATCAAAGTAGTTATTTTAAAATCGATGTAAGGTAAGGTGCAGCTGTCGCTGTAGTTGTTCATCTTGCACGGTACGGTTGTTTCGTTGCAGTGAAACGTTAGGCAAAAAGGCTACGCCCCTTGATATGAAATTTTTTCATAGCAACGGACGTTATTACGATCCTAGCAACACACCTTTTTGTACAGACCGTTTCGATACACCAGCGTTGTCTATGAACAGTTTCTACAATGTATAACGGTGTTAATGATGTGCATCTCTGGCGCTATCTTTCAATCCTGGATGTGGCATTAGCTTGCAAATCCACGAGGTGATTCTCGACCTAAGAGGATAAACGTTAGTAAAGTTTACGCCCTTATAAATATATTCACTACAATTATCGCCATATACGGGCATAATTATTACTCAATAATTTAGGTGAAAATTGACTGTGAAATGATCAGTGCCATGCCCCACCTTCCTATGGCCTTTCGGGGGACAGTGGTGATCAAAAGGATAATTATATAAACTGTGAAAGTGGTACAGCGCAAAATGAGCTACACTAATGTGTTACGCGTCGCACATCGCAAAGTGTAATTTGCAGCAATTGCATATAGCTAGGTGCAAGTAAATACACAAAATATAAAAATTTAATTAAAATAAAATTGGTGATGTAAGATTTGTAGACAGCAATTGAGTAAAAAGTAATGAAACAAGGAATTACGGATATTATGCATTCATTAAATTATAAATATTACATACCTACAATTAGCACAGAATTTCAGGAGGTAATTTGCTAAATAATGTAGGTCTGTAATATTTATAATTTAATGAATATATAGATATACAGGATAAATGGACATGCACAAATACACTGATATATAAACATATACAACTAGACTAAACACAATGTACACAAAATGCTAACTATATATCTACCCTACATCACTTTGACTGATGCTACGGGAAAGGATGGCAATGGCATTAGCTCGTACCAGGTGAAGGTTCAGCCGCCCGTAGAGTTTGGTAAGAACCACTGACTTTGCCTTGGATGAGCAAGTGGCTAGTCGAGATGCTAGCTGAGAGATGGACTCCAAAGCCTCTTTTCCCCAGGCTCCATACGACTCCACCACCAATGGTACACAGACCCAATCAAGTTCATTACATTTGGTGTCATTGGAGGAGTGCTTTCTCAGCTCAGTGGTCAGTGCAGCTACTCCTGTTGTCACACTCGCTTCCAAAAGAGTTGTAGGATTAAGCGGAGATGTGACAGACAGGTCAAAAGCTGCTGCCTTGCCCAAGACCCAGTTTGGAACTAAAAGGTCAGCTGGATGGGTGTGGCTGTGATTGGTGAGATTATTACCCATTTCCAACTGGACACCTAGATGAGCTCGCCGGCAGGACTCTGCAAGGACATCACGCAGTTTGTTATGGCAGGAAACCACATCACCACCTCTTTTGCAGGTAACAGCATGATGGCCAAGTGGGTCCAAGGCAATCTCAGGGCACAGTGGGCAGCATGAACCATAAGAAAGGTCCTGGCCAAGCCACCACTTGATGGCTACCTGAAATTGGGAAGGGTCAAGATGGAGTCCAAGACCTTCTGACGGAGTAACAGACAGCCATGCACCTGCATGAGGGGAGGAAACAGACAGCAAGCGAGCCTTGTCAGCAATGGAGGACATGTCAAGTAGAACCTTGAAGAGGTGGTCATCCAGCTTGGAGGAAAGGCTCTTTTGGGTGACTGAAGTCAACAGAAGTGCCTCTAAGTTAATAGCCTCTGATGGTGGTAGAAACGAATTAAACATATGAGTTGCTGAGGCAAGGTGGTGCTGAGACTGGGAGCCAAAACCCGAGGTACAAAGTGAGGCAATGTAAGCTGCAGGGGAGTGTTGTGCGAGGGAACGCAGACCCAGACCACCTCTACTCAGACTCAGCCTAGCCTGGTGCCAGGCATGATCAGATGTGTCCACTGCAGTACATTGTGCAAAGCACTTACGTACATCGGCATCAAAAATTTCAAAGGCTTTTGTGGTATGCAAAGGAGTAGTGCAAGCCAGATGGATAAGCTTACAGAAACCTCCACAGATACGAAGGAGTGTAAAGGCCACCTGAGGGTCTACTGCTCCAACCTCTTCCAGACTGGACAGGAGTTGTTTAACAGCAACGTGTTTTTTAGAGATGAAGGCTGAGCAGAAGTCAGCACTACCAATAGGAACTCCCAAAATATCTAAATTAGGCTCACTCGACTGTTTCATCTCAGGGGGAAAGGATCTTAAACCCTTGCAGCTGAACACCTCACACTTAGAGATGTTAATGTGAAGACCTAAGGGAGGACCCAGCTCTTGGATCAATTTCAGGACTGAACCCAAAGATGACCTTGGACCAGCAAGTGCACCATCATCAAGATACCAGGCATGGAACAGTAGAGGACAACCACTATCTTTGGTAATTGCTGTAATTAGAGCATTCAGCAAAAGGGAAAAAAACAGAGGACCAAGAGGATCACCTTGCTGCACCCCGGACTTAGATCTCAGTCGCCCTAGGGGATGCCACAAAAAAGGTTGTATACATAATATCCGTAATTCCTTGTTTCCTTACTTTTTACTCAATTGCTGTCTACAAATCCTACATCACCAATTTTATTTTTATATCTTGTTTCACTCCTTTTTTTCTTTTCCCGGCGGGTTCCTACTTACACGTTGCATGCATGAGAGCAAACAAAGAAAAAAGGGCAATCTTGGAATATAATATAGTGCATCACATCACAGCAATATAAGAGTCTACAGTTTGATCTATCATCATTAAATCACACAATTTCTTTCATTGAAACAGCCAAGTATCTGAACTGGCATGTGAGCAACACCCAGCCTCTCAGCCAGGTTATTTTGAAAGGCGAGGGGACCCCTATAAAAGAAGCAGTAGTGGAGGAGAGGAGGTATTAGTAGTGAAGGAACAACATATTATGCTCAGACCACAAATGCCCTTTAATATAAAACACCACCAGCAGATGAATGGAACTTCTTGTAGCTGTAGGATAAGGCAAGATTATCGCTAGTGATTATTAATTATAATGATTAGCTGCCACATGCAGCATAGAAGAGCACATACACATGTACATTAGATACTGTACACCACATGCCCATTTCAGTGACATGTGTTTGCATGTAGTCTGAAGTTCTGTATGTCTCCCTTCCTGAACTGCCTCCCACAGTGTGGGCAGGTCAGGTTGGGATCAAGGGGTGGGGCCTCACTCGGCACATCAGAGATGACTCCTGGGGAGGAGGAAGCCTTCCTCCAGTCTTCATCAGTAAACTTCAAATCCTGGTGTGACTGAAACTGATAGTAGCTGTCTTCCACTGGTGCTGTCATGTGATGTCCGTGGTCCCTGCAGTGTGGTACCCCAGGCAGTACAGCCCTGGGGGGCTTCATCATGTGGTCTTCACTTCTGCTAGGTTGCTGTGTAAGTAAGTAATGTCCATGATAGCCCATAAATGGATGCACAAAGATAACTCCATTCTGATCTAAGCCTTGTAGATAGTGCAATGAGTTAAGGAAGAGGAGTATACTAAATACACTATTTGTTATGGTTATAATGAAGTAGTACATCTCTTCAAATTCTTGCAATGCTACAACAAATAAACTATTACTGGTGCATCCCTCAGGTCATACATGTATGCTAGGTGTGCAGATGTGTGGAGAAACTCAGTAGTACATGTAAATCAGCGATTGAAGTAAATCATATACTCAGTACACAGTGTACGTACATGCACTGGGCATCATGTTCATGCATCAATAATCATCACATACCCATCGGGTGCCCAAAGAGGTAAGTAGGCAGTGGTTGTGGAAGGGTTAACTTGAGTACATGTACATGGTCGGAGGGGCAACTGCCTGGCCTAGCTCACAGGTACATTAAATATGGTGCAGGAACCGTTCGTTGTGATGTGCACATTAACATGCAGGTGAATTGAAAGTTGAACAAGATATAAAAATTTAATTAAAATAAAATTGGTGATGTAGGATTTGTAGACAGCACTTGAGTAAAAAGTAAGGAAACAAGGAATTACAGATATTATGCATTCATTAAATTATAAATATTACAGACCTTGTACCTACATTATTTAGCAAATTACCTGCCTGAAATTCTGTGCTAAATGTAGGTATGTTATATTTATAATTTAATGAATGCATAATATCCGTAATTCCTTGTTTCCTTACTTTTTACTCAAGTGCTGTCTACAAATCCTACATCCCTGTAGTGGTGCGGGAGGGGCCACCGCTGCTGGTAGTGGTGCAGGAGGGGCCACCACTGCTGGTAGTGGTGCAGGAGGGGCCAACACAGCTGGTAGTGGTGCGGGAAGGGCCACCGCTGCTGGTAGTGGTGCGGGAGGGGCCACCGCTGCTGGTAGTGGCACAGCGGCAGGTGGCAGCAGCAGCTCCACCTCTGGAGGGGGCTGAGTTAAAGGAATCGGAGTCGGAGGACAAATTTCGTCCTCCGACTCGTCCTCCAAAAACCGGCTCCCAATGTCATCCACTATCGTCTCCTGATCTGACATGCAAATGAAAGAGAGTGTAAAAGCAACACAACAAAGAAGTTTAATTGTTTATTACCTTTACCCGCTTAAATCTTCCAGGGATATTTATGTGTTCAATGGAGGCATGCATCGGTTTAAATAGTGCCGAAGTATAATAATTTAATCGATGTGCTTAAATAAAGTGGAAAAGCCTCCCATAATAAATGTGTAGAACAAATCAACTATGCGGTGGTGGGGGTGGGGCTGAATTATGTGAATGGCTGGTATTTGCTGATATGCGTGACACTGCACACAATTATGTGTAGAGGGGTGGTGCCACTTTAAATCGACTTTAGCATGAGTAAAAATATGCCACGTAATTAAAAAATATAATGTAGTAATTGTATAGTATATAAAGGCACTATTCCTCTATCTCACACAACATTGATTTAACTCTTGTACCAGATGACATCAGGGAAGGATCATGTTTTCTTATAGCACCCCATAGTACATGTAAGACCACGTGCTGGGCTATATACCATATGTGTTATGCACACAGGAAGGAGGCAGGCTTGCTGTGGTTTTATAGATGTACATGTACAGCTGTAAGTTGTATAAAAGTTGACACAGAGGAACTTTTTCACATGCCTTGCAGCTGTAGACAGCTATACATTACATTACATGTAAACATATGCATGGGAAGGAGGCAGGCCTATTTTGATAAGCACTTTGGACCTATAGAGAACTGATATAATGATTGGATTGTGAGTTAAGTATAAAATATGATTGTGTGAACTCATACTGCCTCTTTTCTGGTGTCACGTCCAGCGTACATCTTAAAGGGAAGGGTCTATTCAATCCACTGGAGTTGTGCTATCTACATGTAACTCGCAACGAATAATGCACACGATACACTCCTACCTCGTAGGATTTCTTTTCCTGCGGCTGTTTATCCTTGAGATATCTCTCTTGGCCTTTTGATTTGCCTGATATTGAGCTTGTTTGGAGGCTAAAATCAGTTCTCGATTTTGATCGTAGTGAGCCTTCGCGCTTTCTTTCATACTTTCCGGATGAAGCCAGTATTGGGCCTTCGCGCTCTCCTTCTTGGTTTCCAGATGAAGCCAGTATTGGGCCTTCGCGCTCTCCTTCTTGGTTTCCGGATGAAGCCAGTATTGGGCCTTCGCGCTCTCCTTCTTGGTTTCCTGATCAAGCCAGTATTGGGCCTTTGCGCTCTCCTTCTTACTTTCAGAATTGGCTTTGTAGTGCTTCCTGTCGCAAGCCTTTTTTTTTTCATGCGCTTCGTGAAAACAGTCGCGCTCCTCACCAGTGGCGGATCCAGGGGGGGGGGGGGGGGGGGGGCACCGGGGGCACGTACCCCCCCCCCCCCCCCCCCTTCCGGACGACTCATTAAATATTCCTGAGTGTATTTTGCGTACCGCGTGCGATTATAACCGCACGAAACAGTGCCGCGGTTAGCTACAGCGCTGATACATGTACTGACAGGGGCGGATCTAGGGGAGGGGGCACCGGGGAGACTGGCCCCCCCCCCCCCCCCCCCCCCCAAATTCAATAATCCCACTATATTCACATGACGTGGCACGTTACTCGTTAATTCTTCAATAATCTGAGTGTTTTCTTGTGTTTTCAAGCGCACATGTACACTGATATACATGATAGCGGAGCGATCTGATCGGTCATGTACAGCGTTTGTAGCGCATATCGTTTTCATACCTAACCGGGTGTGCGCAGACGGTATCATAACATTGATGTCGATCTGCCACATGTAGGTCCTGCGTTAACATCGAACAGTTGTTACCTGTAGCAAAGATATTTTCTCTGCTTGTAGTACCCAATATGAACACAGCAAAAAAAATGAAAAGAAGACCGCAAATCGAGACTTGATTTTACAAGTGATCTGACATCTATACTAGGCACTGCGGAATCCTTGAATTTGGACCGTAAAATTCTAGACGTCAGAAGAAAATTTTTCTGTTTGCAATTTTAAAAATATTTATTGACACCATTTGGTAAAAACGATCTGGTAGCTTCATTGTGCTTCGTTGTGGCTTACTATGCATTAAGAACGACTGCCGAATGCGTGAGCAATAGACCAGATTAGTTTTTAAGTTTTAAAACACGCACCGTATTTATTAAGTGTTGTTCAAATCGAATATAGTTTTCTGGCCACGATTTTCGACTCCTAAACGCTGCGTCCCCTCCACGGTAGGTATTCTCCCCTCTAGATAATTCATCCTTCTATCTTTCTACGAAGTTTCATAAAGATTTGACGAAGCGCAGGGTACCTTCTACGTACGATGCGCCAGTTACTGAACATCTTAGGACCGATACATCAAATGGCACTATACACCAGGATCTACAGAAACATCATTTTTTATAACTTAGATCATAACTTTTGGGTTTGGATCACTAAAAATGTCGGAATTCCTATCTGACACTGAATTTTCAGGGTCAAAACATAAAGGTATCTTCAGGTTAAGGTTTTTGGCTTACAACTCAACAAATAGTTCGACTTAAGAGCTCCTTTTTGTTTTGCCAGGTAGCTCATTATAGTAGCTATATATATATGGAATGTTTGAACTCTTAACTTCAATTCGTTGTGAAGTTAGGATTGTTTTTATAAGGTTTTTGATATGTGTGCTGCTTAGCATCAATACGGCCGAATAAATTCGACTTAAGAGATGAAAATCATGTCATACTATTCAGAGGTCCCTAAAGTAACCATATAATTTTTAATAATTTATTGGACATTTGTAAACATTGCTATAAAGGCAGAAAAGCTTCTAATTTAAGAAATTGTATTTAATGTTAGGATTCTTCAGTAAATGTATTTGATTACGTGACGTCACTGAGGGTGTGCGTACTACAGATAGTCAGTTATCGGCGTCAAACGCCACGGGTTCTTTTCAGAAATCAGAACCAATGCAGCATGACATCCCAGAGGGACCATTCTGGAACAAGAGCCACGAGCCTAATCCGAAAGCGCGTGATATGACGGGTCTATTAGCGGAAGATCTCAGAGAGGAGGCAAAAGCATGGTGCTTGCAGAACTCGTTAAACGAATCAGAATTTCAGCTGACGCTTATGACATAGATTGCAGCAATATAATATAATTATGTACATGCATATATAATCAACAATGTTGATGTCAACCGAACAGCTAGCCATAGCTGCACTTGTACTGCAACGAGTACAATAGTCAGCCAGGTGAGGGCCTTTATACATAGTATGCCACCATTAAAATACGTTCTACTATGGTTTTCAAGTGTAGCTGTGAATTTTAGAATCTTAGAGTTATACTGAGACAGAGTTGCATGCTTATAGCCTCATAAGATGACTATACATCTTGCAAAAAATATACATGTATACTATGACAATTCCACAGGAGCAGCAAACCTTCATTTCCAGAGTATTTACTAATTTAACTTCTCTGCAAGGTGCACGTAAATTCACCAACGTACTATACGATGGGCAGATAACCCATAAAGCAAGTTACCAAAACTAAAAATGAAATATTGAATGATGGATGAATCTGAAGAATAAGGAATTGATGGTCATTGACATGCATGCTCGTGGACTATTTATTGGTGATTTAGTGTTTGTGGCTAATGGAAATAATATTCTTCAATGCTAAATGATATTGTGCTCAAGTGTATGCATGCTAGTCAGTTTTTTGTTCACAATTTAAAAATACACATGTAATGAATTTTAGTTAAAACCCTTCTAAAAGTCTTAACAAAGTCAGAACCACTTATTGGAATTAATATCTTACGGAATGGCAAGGTTATGCTTTATTGTTCCTCAACCGTCACAGTTTTTATTGCGATTACGCTTTGACCGCTGTACAAAAAAAGTTGTCACTTTGGCGCTACATATCTCCGGTGCTAAATATGCTACGGTGACGCATAAAGTACTGTTAAACGCAGCTTTTTTTGCTCGTTCTAACGATAATACTATTATAATCTTTTGAACATTTTTAAAAAAATTCCGCAGTGCCTATCTATACATACTGATACAGACTGATTACATGCAGCCTGCATGCACATACAATCGTTGATTTTCATATGATTTTCTTACAAATTTTTGCTGCGTGAAACCAAGTTAACCAACCTCGGCCTGCGCCTTATATCACAAGGAAAGTACATATCCCTATTTTGCTACTTATGACTCAAATGAAGCATTATGGCTAATAATAAATAAGCATTTTTCGTAACAATTTTAGGCCCGAAACTATTTGCTCATCTAACCGCACGGTGCAAATACTTTTCTTGTAGTGCAATTTTTAATTGTACATGAAGCACTAAAACTAGCCTAGTTTTAATGCTTTAATACTTAGATAGTATCAAAAGCTTCCGCGCTTCGCGCGGGAGGGGGCATATCCCCCTCCCGCACCCACCCCCTTTTGGGGTCCACGCCCACTTTCTTATAACTTTTATTAACCGTGCCCCCCCCCCTTAAAAAATTCCTGTATCCGCCCCTGCTCACATTCAATATCTTGCGACTCGTCAGCACAACTGTCATCATTTTACTTGGCAATCTTCTTAGCACGATTCTTTTCTCTTCGCGATCGACGTGACGGCATTTTGAAGAAAACAAACCAGACGCATCAAGCATTTGGAAGAAACGTGACTACTAAAATATAGTAACCGTAGAGAACGTGTTCAACCACAAGCAAGGGGTTTACTATCCTAACTTTTATGTCTTCCACGGGCCTATAAAATCTGTTGTGGGCTATTGCTAACATAACAAAGTTGCTATAGATTGAATTTGTGTCAAGCATAGCTCCCCTTACGAAAATAAATAAGTTTCTAACTTATTGGTTCTAGTGCTTCCGCATAACGGCTAACAATACGCTTCAATCGTGACAAAGATACAGCGCAATAAACCTCTTATCCGAGTGAATCTTATCTTATCAGATCCGGAAGAAGAATTAGGAGAAACTTTTTTTAAGGTTCGAGGGTGGGAACGAGTGAGCGTTACCTCTGTTGTCCGAGCTTTCTAAACGTCGGCAGTTATACTACACTGTAGATATTCGACGGCTGTATCCAAATACGCTCACTTAATTCCAACTGATTCTACGGCGCATCGGCAATAATGGAATCTGGTGTTTTGCTAATCGTATTCACGACACTTCAAATCCTACATAGGACCTACTAACGTAGGTCCCGATACAGTAGGGACTTGCGCATCAGGATATTAGCACAGCACATCAGTAGAAACTTAGCAAGTTATCAAACCCAATTATCAGCTTGCTTTTAAAGTGGCACAGATTGATTAAGGTTGCTATGCTAGCGGCATCTGCTATTTTTTCCTGATGTGCTAAACTGTTAATATCCTGGTCTGTGAATGTGCTAATATCCTGATGTAGTAATTTGAGGGTGGAGTTAGTAGACTGGGGGAAGGTGTTAGGACACAACTGAAACAGGTGGTGGAGTGGATGAGGGTGTGTGTGCTAACATACCTGCGTACACATATGTGAACTGGTTTTTAATACTTCAATTTCTTTTTTCAGTTCTTCATTTTCAATACGTAATTGCCGTGTCTGGATGTGTAGAATGTACCTCATGATTAACAGTTATGTGTTGTTGATCCAATCAACGTACTTACAAAACCCACCATAGGCAATCGGGTTGGATTAAGTAATATTGTGTTGTATGGCACAGAAGTACCATAGAATTGCTTGCTCTGCAAGCCCAATGGCATTAATATTCTTTCAAATCAACATTATGAATTGCTTATATCAGTTCTATAAACCACATGTCACATTTTCATTTTCATCCATACTGAACATATTTAAACTTTGTCGTTCAAAACTGACACTGCATGAAACAAAGACTGTTTTCACCACTGAAATTAGTCTCGCTTGCCAGATGGTATTCAAACAGCTGCTAGATATATTGTCTGTCAGGAATGAAATGCAATCTGTGCGACAGGTCATGTGCCAATTGCTTATGTGGAAGCTGTGCGCTGGTGCTCTCAGTATAGGTTGCAGTGTCATCCCACACCTACCAGTGACTCTCTGCCTTTGTGTCCTGAACTATTATTGCATCATTTATTATTATTATTATATTAATTCGATATGCCTATTTTGCTTGGCAACGGCTTGCTGTAATATATGCTACCCCCTCCATAGTTATTGCTGCATGCCACTAGTTAATTAATAATGTAAAAAGGTTAGGACATGAAAATACTACATTAAAATGGACTGGGGTGGGGGGGGGGGGAGGGGGGGATTATAAACAGTAGCTGCTCCTTAGATAGTGGAAGTGATCCAGGTACAAAAGGTAAACGAAAACTGCTCCTAATTACATTTCTTAATGAAAAGAAGTGCATCATTACCTAGGGACTGTAAGCTTACTTAAACAAAGACAACAAGCCAAATGGAGATTTGAAAATTGCAACTTTGGTCAACTGGCTTTGTTTGCTACACTTTGTGCATTAGTTACCAACCAATCGTATGGAGCTGCACAGGTAGTATGGGAGCACTGCATGCCACATATGCACATACACAAACACATGCACAAACGTGCAGACTAACACAGACACATATAAAAATGATACTGATGATATAATGCTTTCACAATTCAAGAAACCATGTTGCAGTTGCATTACAATGCATGAATGATTCATAACAATTGACCTGACACATATAGGGCATTAGCCACCCTGAGGATCCTAATTTATTACCATTTTCCATAGTACTGCTGGTACAGGAATGCTCATATATGTATGTGCACAGCCACGTACACCATCCATCAATATCACCATGGTAACTCACCTGGTAGTCCTCTTGGTGCCCATGTAAGGATTCAAGCTGTACGCGCAGCTGTTCATTTTCCGCAGTGAGTGTTCGTATCTGCAAAGTGTTCAAGTTAAACTTCATGTACTACTAACAGTGTGGCCATATTGTTGACTGTGGTATACATGTAGGAGATCATCCATACCCTCTACCCCTCCATACCCTCTACCCCTCCATACCCTCTACCCCTCCATACCCTCTACCCCTCCATACCCTCTACCCCTCCATACCCTCTACCCCTCCATACCCTCTACCCATCCATACGCTCTACCCCTCCATACCCTCTACCCCTCCATACCCTCTACCCCTCCATACCCTCTACCCCTCCATACCCTCTACCCCTCCATACCCTCTACCCCTCCATACCCTCTACCCCTCCATACCCTCTACCCCTCCATACCCTCTACCCATCCATACGCTCTACCCCTCCATACCCTCTACCCCTCCATACCCTCTATCCCTCCATACCCTCTACCCCTCCATACCCTCTACCCCTCCATACCCTCTATCCCTCCATACCCTCTACCCTCCATATCCTCTACCCCTCCATACCCTCTACCCCTCCATACCCTCTACCCCTCCATACCCTCTACCCCTCCATACCCTCTACCCCTCCATACCCTCTACCCCTCCATACCCTCTACCCATCCATACGCTCTACCCCTCCATACCCTCTACCCCTCCATACCCTCTACCCCTCCATACCCTCTACCCCTCCATACCCTCTACCCCTCCATACCCTCTACCCCTCCATACCCTTTACCCCTCCATACCCTCTACCCCTCCATACCCTCTACCCATCCATACGCTCTACCCCTCCATACCCTCTACCCCTCCATACCCTCTATCCCTCCATACCCTCTACCCCTCCATACCCTCTACCCCTCCATACCCTCTATCCCTCCATACCCTCTACCCCTCCATATCCTCTACCCCTCCATACCCTCTACCCCTCCATACCCTCTACCCCTCCATACCCTCTACCCCTCCATACCCTCTACCCATCCATACCCTCTACCCCTCCATACCCTCTACCCCTCCATACCCTCTACCCCTCCATACCCTCTACCCCTCCATACCCTCTACCCCTCCATACCCTCTACCCCTCCATACCCTCTACCCCTCCATACCCTCTACCCCTCCATATCCTCTACCTCTCCATACATTCTACCCCTCCATACCCTCTACCCCTCCATACCCTCTACCCCTCCATACCCTCTACCCCTCCATACCCTCTACCCCTCCATACCCTCTACCCCTCCATACCCTCTACCCCTCCATACCTTCTACCCCTCCATACCCTCTACCCCTCCATACCCTCTACCCCTCCATACCTTCTACCCCTCCATACCCTCTACCCCTCCATACCCTCTACCCCTCCATACCCTCTACCCCTCCATACCCTCTACCCCTCCATACCCTCTACCCCTCCATACCCTCTACCCCTCCATACCCTCTACCCCTCCATACCCTCTACCCCTCCATACCCTCTACCCCTCCATACCCTCTACCCCTCCATACCTTCTACCCCTCCATACCCTCTACCCCTCCATACCCTCTACCCCTCCATACCCTCTACCCCTCCATACCCTCTACCCCTCCATACCCTCTACCCCTCCATACCCTCTACCCCTCCATACCCTCTACCCCTCCATACCCTCTACCCCTCCATACCCTCTACCCCTCCATACCCTCTACCCCTCCATACCCTCTACCCCTCCATACCCTCTACCCCTCCATACCCTTTCCTTCTGCTTCAGATTATCACCTTCTTTCTGACCAAGGTCCACATATTCCAATCTTTGTTCCTTCATCCCGGTAAGTTGTCTTAATTTGCCAAAAAAACCTCTCTCCTTTTCCTTCAAACGGTTGGCTAATCCCTAGTCAGCTGATCATCATACTGTTCCTTCAACCGCTTGGTAGCTTCCAGCAGTGCAGACAAGTTTTCACGATCACGCCTCTCATTGAGAAAGTCCTTCTTGTATTGCTCACACTGGTGAACAGTAGGCACACAATATTGCAGCCCTTCAGTACAATGCATGTCTAGGCATGCTTTCTACAGATAGGTGGTTTTTCACATATATCACTAGTGATACATGCAGCTTGAACCAATTATGATCTACAAATACTATTTTGATCTTCCCTTAAGTGGGTCCCCTCCATGCCCCCTTCCTCCATCTGGCTGGGGTCATCAGACTTCCATATATCTCCCCCTCCCCCCCCCCCCCCCCCACACACACAAACTTACCTGCTGCTGGAGAAGTATTAGCTGTTCCTTCAGTGCTGCAATCTCCTTCCTCGGCTGAAATGAGGACATATATATAATACAATATGATGTAATCACTGTAAGAAACATTAAATAATTAACTAACACCTCTTTTAGTTTGAATATAAATGGTTTTGTTGTTTAATATTGTTTTGAACAGTTTCTGTTTTAAAACCTAATTCGAATTCCTTGATGTCAACTTGTAATACTTTACAATTTAATTTGGACTGCCAAGAATGACTGAGGGCTGAAAGTGACTTACACTGCACTAGAGGTTTTAGATGTGCCCTATTGTAGTTCCAGTAGGACAGCACTTACCTGCTTATGAGGTCACTTCACAACATTTTTATTTATAGCTTGCCCTTACTATTTGTCAATTGTATTTTGTACCCAATGTAGATGATGGAATCAGATCAAGAAGGCTACACACACAAAATGGGGATTAATGAATGCTGCTGTAAATGCATGCGCAAGAGTACCTACATGAATATTGTAATAATATATTACAATCTCCCCCACACCTCAATGCTTAAGTGCTTGATTCTTAACGGTTGTGATGTAAGTTGTGACGAATGGGCTGATGGCAGTGATGCAATGTTTCCTGCAGATCACCAGTGGCTTGGGAATGTGAAGGTGTAAAATGAGGCTGTGAAGTCAAACAAGTCATGGATTTAGGGCATACAGATGATTTGCCATCACTCCTAGGTGATGGGATAGTATCACATTGGAATGAGGTGGTTTCACTCTCTGGACTGGCACTACACATTCCAGAGTTATACTATGTGGTTACTGGGGGGAGGCGTGTCCTTCCCACCATTTCCCCTCCTCTCCCTTTAACTTAAGTTGGCCCCCCTACAATAAAATCCTGGTTATCGCAGAAATTGTTCCATTCAGATATACGTGTACATGATGCAGATCAATTTGTCCACTGCCTCCATTCATCCATAGGCATCATGGTTAGCATCATAATCCATCCTTCTCCTTCCTACTCCAGGGCTGCGCTCTACTAAACACAGTCCTTTGCAGCCCTTGTATCATGTGATACAATAAACAGTCATCCATACAGTAACATTATCCATCCATAACTGAACCTTATATATATCTATATTTGGCCAGTCACCAATGGCAACCCACAAAACTAATCCCTTTTTGTGTTTTTATTTTGTTTGGTCATCATTTCCTGGAGAAAAACTGCACTAACTAAATATACTGAACACAAATGATTGCAAGTAGCAGCAGTAGATATAATTTAAATAATTAAATTAAAGTAGGGGATGTTGGATTTGTTGACAGCAATTGAGTAAAAAGTAAGGAATTATGGATATTATGCATTCATCAATTTCCAAATATTACATACCTACATTATTTAGTAACTATTGCAAAATTTAGGTGTATGTATGCATAATTTCTGTAAACCCTTGTTTCCTTACTTTTTACTCAATTAATTGCTGTCTAGAAATTCTACATCCCCAATTTTATTTTAATTTTTTTTGATATCTTGTTTCACTATTTTTTTATCTGTCATACACATGTGTATGTAGAGATATATACACACCTACTGTATCCTCATCACACATGTCATACCCTCATCATACGCTCATCATACCCTCATCATACCCTCATCATACCCTCATCATACCCTCATCATACGCTCATCATACCCTCATCATACCCTCATCATACCCTCATCATACCTTCATCACACATCTCATCACACACCCACCTTACCCTCAACTCCACACCACCTTCTCTTACCACCCCCTCGCCAGACCACAGCCAAAATGGGACCGGATTATGAGTAGGTCATTGGCTGGCTTCATGTGGGCAGTAAGTGCCCCTCCCCTTGCACAGGCTAGACATTGGACCTCCCATAACCTTTGAGCATGTGGACAGTCTGTCCTCAAGTTGATGCAAGTATGTGTGTGGTGTGTTATGGTCATGTGATGGGTCATATGATGTGCCATGTGATGTGTCAAGTGGTGTGTCAGTTGTTAGTTGATCAGTGTCATGTTACACACTTCTGTTTTGTTGTTCAATCACAGTTTCAGAGTTCTTGAAGGACACATTCCAATGGTTAGTTACCAGTGCGTATGTACATGTATTGGTCCTGTACACTTCTGGTCCATCAATGGTGTGCATATGTACGTACACCTCTGGCCCATCAATGGTGTGCATATGTACACTTCTGGTCCATCAATGGTGTGCATATGTACACCTCTGGTCCATCAATGGTAAGCATATGTACACCTCTGGTCCGTCAATGGTGTGCATATGTACACCTCTGGTCCATTAGTGATGTGCAGAAGTGGTGTGTGTATGTGGGTGTGTGAGAGTAGGTTGGGTTAGCAGGGAAAATTGCCTGCAGCATTTATATTTTCAGTGTGGGTGGTTTATCTGTTGTATCCATGTTATTAAGTAGTCTGGCATAGCAGACCCTCACGTGGACAGAGGCAAGTTGTGCTGATTAGTTTCTATTCTTTCTAGAATTGTAAATTGCTTGACACAATTAATAATCGAATATAGGCAACCTTCCAGACCACAAGAGAGTCTGCTATGTCAGACTAGTTATAAAGTTATAGTTCTCTTTAAGTTAGTCAGTTTTCAGTGTCGTGGCAATATTGATAGAGAGTCTGCCCCTCCCATCCATCCCCTGTGCATATAATTATACATGTTTATGGTATTGCATGGATCATACAAACATATGTACAGCTCATATGCTTAATACAGTGCTTGTGATTTAACTTATATACATGTACAATCATGTACATTAGCAATGATGCAAAACCTGTATGATTGGTTGGGTTTAGATTATGTGATCGTAAGTGTGTGTTTGTGTGTTCACATGCATGGAGAAAGAACAAGGATAGAGTATTCTCACCTCTATTACCATCAAGGCAGGCTTATCCACCAAAGCATCATACTTCTGCATGTAGTAGCTCAGCTGACTCTTCACATCGCCCAGTTCAGCCATCTTCTCCCTCAGCCCCTCCTCATGCTCCCTCTGGAGCTCCTTCATGCGCTGCCTGTAGTCCCTCGTGGCTAGCTCCAGTTTGGCCTTCTCCTCTTTGGTCTACCTAAGCTCCTCCTCCAACTGCCGTGCCTTCACCTCAACCTGGAGGTGCCCATTTTCATCCAATTACTGCATAACTTTGCACACTATGTTACATAACTATGCACACTATGTTACATAACTATGCATACCATGTTACATAACTATGCACACTATGTTACATAACTATGCATACCATGTTACATAACTGTGCATACCACCATATTACATAACTGTAATTGTTAATGTACACAAACATGTCACCCATGTAATACTATATGGATAAAAGATGATGTAGACTTGAATTTTTATACTTGCTGTAGCTAATGGTGGGATCAAACTGCAAACACATGTATTTTGTAACTTCTTACCTCCAAAATATTACTACAGCTGTTTTCATGTTGGGTACACAGCGTAGTGATGATGTCATTGAGCTCCTTGGATGTGGGCCTGTGGTCAGGATGGTCCAAGAGACATGACATCACCACACTATAAAGAGGATGGGCCACTCCCATCTTATCCACCCAATGCTTCCTCTTGAAGATCTGTATCTCCTGCTTCTTGGTAACCAGTGGAGGTATTGGTGGCTCATACACTATAGGAAACTCCTGATTGGCCACATACAGAGTGAGGACACCATATGAAAACACATCCAACTTGGCATCATACTTTGGGTCTGGGCTCAATGCCTCAGGAGGCATGTATGCCCAGGTACCTGGGGCTGTTGTGTGGGCAGATCGCTGGAGCTGGTGTATGTCAAATATCTTGGACACACCTAGATCAGCTATCTTGGCCGACATGCCCTTTGTGAGGAGGATGTTGGGGGCAGTGAGGTCACGGTGGATGATGGGCGGGGCCTGGGAGTGCAGGTGGAGGAGACCATAGGACACATCCCAAAGGATGGACAGCTTCAGTGGTAGAGGGATGTCAGGGTTCATCTCTAAACACTTGGCTAGGTCCATGTGCAAGTACTCCATCACAAGCCACTCATCATTATCTTTTGATCGATGCACACCTAGGAACTGTACAATGTTGGGGTGCTTTAGGTTGCCAAGCAGAGCACATTCATTATGGAACTTTGCCATAATGGCCTCCTTCTCTGCCTCCCTGATTGGTAGGTTTCCTCCATGTCCAAGCAAGATGCCATGCAGCCCTTTAGCAATGCAGAGGAGGCCATTCATCTTCACCTCATACACAGCACCAAAGGACCCACGGCCTATCTCCCTCCGCTGGTCAAGCCCCTCCAAGTGAGGGATGAGGTGTACATGTGAGTCATGGCCGACAACTGCCATTTTAAAACAAATCTCTTAGTTATTACATCCAATTAATATCCACTGACTTAAAAAATCCATCTAAACTAATTTTGGCAAGAGGAATCTAGGCCCGCATAACTAACAGCTGTATATAACTTAGAATGAAAGTTAAACTGCTATCTTACAAATTTATCTGGCAGCATTCAAAGCCATTCATATACAATCGTAGTGATCAAATTTAAATTAAGGTTAATCAACCATGAAATATGCATTTAATTTTACTCAAGTTTCAGACTTGGTATAGGCCAGTTAAATGATGGTTCCATGTTCCCACAAACTAAAGTCAAAAACAAAACAGTAACTCAGTATGTTACGCCGGGCCCCCTTTAACTCTTTGAGTGCCAAGTGCATATATATATATATATATAATTATATATATATATATGCATGCGCACATACGATACATCTGCCACCACTTATGATTATCAACTTTAAAGTGTGTGTTGATCACAACTCCATGCAAGAGCTACACTTCTAACCCCATTTTTGGTTACTGCAATGTGAGTTTCTCAGTACCATGCTAAACTAACCATGCTAAAGAACTCAGTCCATTATTCGCATGACTTCTCTAATACATCACTCACCTGGAACAGGAATTTGAAACCTAGCTACTTAAGTGAAGCATGCACACCATTCTAAATGGTTGAGAATTACCACACCCCTCTCCCTTCACCTCCATAAAAAGGGTTGGTTGTTGCAACAATATCATGCATGTACCAGGATATATGCAATGTGGAACATTTGTCACAGAAACGTGCTTGGGCCTACATCTCATTATATGATCAGGCAACGTACATATACATTCACTGTGGTACATGTGCGTAGATTTTGTGTAAAACCATTTTGAATACTTCCACGTCCAATATCTGCCAATAACTCGCACAAGAATGCAATATTTCATGAAAATAGCTTCCTAACTGAGTCAAGGCCATATGAGACAAAGCTGAACATAAAGAACTAACGAAGAATGAGCTCAAGCATGATAAGTTGATAATGCGTATGCTATACTTCCCCCGCTTCTTGCCTTTGGACGGATCCCGGTCTGTCAGGACAGGGTCCGACCTGCCAGGCCAAGCAGGCTGAAAGTGTGTGTGTGTGTGTGTGGGGGGGGGGGGGGGGGGGGGATTAAGAGACCTTGGCCGCTCCCCCTTCCCAAACCTTGAGACCTTAACCCCGCCTCCACTTCCAAAAACTATCTTCCATTACAACGATGCAAAGAGATTACAACATGTAGCTGTAGCTATAGTTTGTAGTATATATATTTTATCTTTCAGCGCTCGCATGTATAGACGGTTATATGAAACCAACTTACTTCTGAGCTACATGTACAGGCTGGACGTAAAGAGCAGTCGCACTTCGAGAGAAATTGGTCCGGCCAGGCACGCGGGGGTGGGGTGAAAACGAACTGTTTTTATATCATGCGCGCGTAGCTTATAAATTAAAGCCGGAGGAGTTGGCGTATAAAAAGCTTGGATCCAAAAATTTCAACCGGCCGTGCGGCTGCTTTATATTTAAAATGGTGGCTCGATATTTATGCATAGTGGCTTGGCAACAAGTCAACAGCGTACGTACAAGAGTTTTTCACACATATCTTGAATGCCATATCATGCACTAGCACTCATGCGTTGCACAGTCGGAATTCGAAGTTTATAACACGAACAAAACTGTGGATCACATGCATGCTGTTATACAGGAAGATACCTGAGCTAGAGTCTGATCTGCTATGCCAGACTATACTAGTTATTAAGTTATAGTTCTCTTTAAGTCAGTTCTCAATGTTGTGGCAATATTCATAGAGAGCCTGCCCCTCCCATCTATCCCCTGTGCACATATTTACAGGGGATGGATGGGAGGGGCAGTTGTGCACAGGGGATGGATGGGAGGGGCAGTTGTGCACAGGGGATGGATGGGAGGGGCAGGTTAGGGTGTTTAACCTTTAAAAAAATCGATTACTTCTACTATGAAAAAAAGTCTTTTTCAGCAACTCAGTTGCAAATCGAAACATGCAATCGATTTTGGCGATTAATGTATTATTAATTTGCCAGCGATTACATAGTCTCGTACCCAGACCCAAACGTACGTAAGCATTATCGCTTACAGCGTACACTTATCGCGTAGCGGTGATGTAATCCATCCGCTACTGCGAGTGTGGGTCTGGGTACGAGACTAGCGTTTTTCAGGTTTATCCGATTTTTAATATTGGCATGTAAATCAGCCCAGTTTTATAGATGCTATTCATTAGGAAAATGTACGTAAGACGCAAATCATTCTATGACAATGAAATTTAAAACTATTGTATGGCTCAACAGCATGAATCTGTCAACTTGAAATTATTAAAACCCTCCAAGGTATCTCTATAGATAATTTATCCTTCTATATTTCTACGAAGCCGGTTTCATAAAGATTTGACGAAGCGCAGGGCACCTTCTACGATGCACAGTTACTGAACATCATTGGACCGATACATCAAATGGTACTATATACCAGGATCTAATATCTTAGATTGTAACTTCTGAGTTTGGATCACTAAAACTGTTGGAATTCCTATCTGAGCTCGAGACTGAATTTTCAGGGTCAATACATTAAGGTATCTTCAGGCTAAGGTTTTTGGCTTGCACCAAAAAAATAGTTCAACTTAACTTTTAGGCACTGCGGAATCCTTGATTTTGGACCGTAAATCCTAGACGTCAGAAGAAAATCTTTCTGTTTGCAATTTTAAAAATATTTATTGACACCATTTGGTAAAAACGATCTGCATGGTAGCTTCATTGTGCTTCATTGTGGCTTACTATGCATTAAGAACGACTGCCGAATGCGTGAGCAATAGACCAGACTAGTTTTTAAGTTCTAAAACACGCACCGTATTTGTTAAGTGTTGTTCAAATCGAATATAGTTTTCTGGCCACGATTTTCGACTCCTAAACGCTGCGTCCCCTCCACGGTAGGTACTCTCCCCTCTAGATAATTCATCCTTCTATCTTTCTACGAAGTTTCATAAAGATTTGACGAAGCGCAGGGTACCTTCTACGATGCGCCAGTTACTGAACATCTTTGGACCGATACATCAAATGGCACTATACACCAGGATCTACAGAAACATCATTTTTTATAACTTAGATCATAACTTTTGGGTTTGGATCACTAAAAATGTCGGAATTCCTATCTGACACTGAATTTTCAGGGTCAAAACATAAAGGTATCTTCAGGTTAAGGTTTTTGGCTTACAACTCAACAAATAGTTCGACCATAGATAGCTAGAAGAATACCTGGATACGAAACGCGGAGATAATTAGAAATAATCCGCGTTTCGGCACGTGACACATTTGGTGTAATAAACTTATATAGAGATAGCCTACCAAGGGCCGAAACTGACTCAGTTGTGACTTGCCGTAATACGAGCGATACAGGAGACGATTACGGACAGTAACATACCTGAAACATAGGCCAAAACAGATCCTCTTAACGAGTTGGTTATACAACTTCCGATACCGTTGGTCCGTTGCTTTCAATTGATTTTGCTGTGGCCGGGTTACGTTCGGCTATTCTAGCTTGTCTACATCACCCAAGAATAAAAGCACATTCAGCTAGAGAGAGAGCTTACAGATGTTTCAAACAGACACGTTTGATGGAATTGCCGCCTATTTGGAAACACTTTTTCTGTGTCATTGGTCTGCAGTCGGATCATCAATCGCACTTACAAGGCATTTGTTCAATCAGCTACTACACAACTTTAAGTACTATAAGTGCATTCCCTACAACTGATCATTGTAACTGCGTAGATGTGTCTAAGTGCTATCTAGCTTGCACTGACCGTGCAAGAAACATATATCGGTCCAGGGACGATTTAATGAAAATAACCCGCACAACTATAACTTCTATAAGACATTTGCATAACGTTGGTCCACCTTTGGCTGTATGCGTTCCACAGAACAACTCTTTCTGAACATTGAAAAACTAATTTGGACTTTGTTGCGTGTGTCTAACTCACACACTATGTTCCGAAACACGATGGGTCCGCGACCTGTTCACCAGGCAGTTGTACCCACATGCTAAAGCCCCTTACAACGGCTACACGTTCGTTCCACAGAGGGAATAGCATAATGCTTTGCTTTTAGAAATGAATGGTTGGAAGCATCTCTAAGTTGAGATATATGTTCCGAAGAGGCGGAAATGATAGATACGGTACCTACGTAGAGTGTGCTTAGTGAATTGCATGAACAATAGTCACTAACCTGGAAAGCAAGATCAGTGGGAGTACGAAGAATGCCTAAGATCTCGATTTTTCTCTTAAACAGCAGTGAAAATAGGGGGAAAAGCGTAATCTACAAAAGGGTTAACCGAAACACAGTTCACTTCAAAGGGTCCGCCGCCTACAATTGACAATTCAATGGATCACGTGACGCGTTTCGTATCCAGGTATTCTTCAATCTATGGTTCGACTTAAGAGCTCCTTTTTGTTTTGCCAGATGGCTCATTATAGTAGCTTTATATATGGAATGTTTGAACTCTTAACTCCAATTCGTTGTGAAGTTAGGATTGTTTTTATAAGGTTTTTGATATGAGTGCTGCTTAGCATCATTACGGCCGAATAAATTCGACTTAAGAGATGAAAATCATGTCCTACTATTCAGAGGTCCCTAAAGTAACCATATAATTTTTAATAATTTATTGGACATTTGCTAACCATACTAAACATTGCTATAAAGGCAGAAAAGCTTAAAATTTAAGAAATTGTATTTAATGTTAGGATTCTTCAGTAAATGTATTTGATTACGTGACGTCACTGAGTGTGTGCGTACTACAGATAGCCAGTTATCCGCGTCAAACGCCACAGGTTCTTTTCAGAAATCAGAACCAATGCAGCTTGGCATCCCAGAGGGACCATTCTGGAACAGGAGCCACGAGCCTAATCCGAAAGCGCGTGATATGACGGGTCTATTAGCCGAAGATCTCAGAGAGGAGGCAAAAGCATGGTGCTTGCAGAACTCGTTAAACGAATCGGAATTTCAGCTGACGCTTATGACATAGATTGCAGCAATATAATATAATTATATACATGCATATATATAATCAGCAATGTTGACGTCAACCGAACAGCTAGCCATAGCTGCACTGGTACTGCAACGAGTACAATAGTCAGCCAGGTGAGGGCCTTTATACGTAGTATACCACCATTAAAATACGTTCTAATATGGTTTTCAAGTGTATAGCTGTGAATGTTAGAATCTTAGAGTTATACTGAGCTGCATGCTTATAGCGTCATAAGATGACTATACATCTTGCAAAATATATACATGTATACTATGACAATTCCACAGGAGCAGCAAACCTTCATTTGCTAACTGATTTAACTTCTCTGCAAGGTGCATGTAAATTTCACCAACGTACTATACGATGGGCAGACAACTCATAAAGCTTACAAGTTACCAAAACTAAAAGTAAAATATTGAATGATGGATGAATCTGAAGAATAAGGAATTGATGGTCATTGACATACTTCGTGGACTATTTAATTGGTGATTTAGTGTTTGTGGCCAATGAAAATAATATTCTTCAATGCTAAATGATACTGTGCTCAAGTGTATGCATGCTAGTCCGCCTGGCAGTTTTTTTGTTCACAATTTGAAAATATACATGTGATGAATTTTAGTTAAAAACCTTTTAAAAGTCTTAACAAAGTCAGAACCACTTATATGCAATGTTTGGAATTAATATCTTACGGAATGGCAAGGTTATGCCTTATTGTTCCTCAACCGCCACAGTTTTTATTGCGATTACGCATTGACCGCTGTACTAAAAAAGTTGTCACTTTGGCGCTACATATCACCGGTGCTAAATATGCTACGGTGACGCAATAAGTACTGTTAAACGTAGCTTTTTTTGCTCTTTCTAACGATAATACTATTATAATCTTTTGAGCATTTAAAAAAAAAATCCGCAGTGCCTAACTTAAGTGCTCATTTTTGTTGTATAGATAGCTCCGAGCAAATAGATGCATTACTATCCACACGGTGAACATCAGCTTGATAAAGGCTGAACCCAGTTAGGAGCAATGCTTCAAACACTATGTCTGCTTGGTAGCCAGAATAACTTTCATTGGCAAGGTCTTTTACTGAGGCACTAATCCACATAACAGAAAATTCCATCGCACTGAGAACTTGGTATAGAGCCAGACGGTAGACCAGGGTCTTGTGCAATTTTAGTACGCAAACAAATATGACCGTCGCCAGAGATGGTATAGCAGGGAGATAGCCGAAACTGGAAGTGCAACAGTTGTTAGGAACCTATTTTAAAAAAATAGCAGCCGGTGAAGTTGCTCATCTTGTTCAGCCTAACAGTAATTCGCGCAAAAATCAGCAGGCCGGTTGATCAGTGAGGGGGGGGGGGGGGGGGGGGGGGGGGGGGGGGGGGGGGGCGTGGAAACATAATTCCTATGTGAACAACTGCTTACTTGTCATATGGACATGAATAATTGATTTGGGACCGGCGGTTATGTAATCCATCCGCTAGTGTGTACTCGTGCATTTTTGCATCGACAGTACCTCGGTGCCAAAAGGGTATTTTCCATTGCACTGCTAAGAATATCCAGCCTTTCAGGCTGGTATAAAGCTGAAAGGCTGGGTAAACGTATTTAATTCAAAACTATTAAACGTAACCACAAATTAATAAACTTCACACACTCCCTGGCCTGCTCATTTCTACATCTAGTTTTCTTATCACTAGCAGAATAATGGAACTTCTAGACTAGTAGCTGTATCACATGACTCACATTAATGATTATAATCAGGAGTCACATCAGTATAAAAGAGCGCATGCAAGTGCACATGTACATCAGATACGCTGTCCATTTCATTGACATGTGTTTGCATGCAGTCTGAAGTTCTGTATGTCTCCCTTCCTGAACTGTCTCCCACAGTGTGGGCAGGTCAGGTTAGGGTCAAGGGTTGGGGCCTCAATTGACACACCAGAGTTGATGCCCCCTGGAAGCCTTCCTCCAGTCTGCATCAGTAAACCTCAAATCCTGGTGTGACTGTGACTGAAACTGGTAGTGTCCCCTTTGATGTGGGGGACATTGGTTGTGGGGTGCCCATGATGGGTGCTGCTCCATGCTGAAGGACTGGGGATGAGGCTGCCCACACTGGGGACCCTGCTGGTAGCAGCTGTCTTCCACTGGTGCTGTCATGTGATGTCCGTGGTCCCTGCAGTGTGGTACCCCAGGCAGTACAGCCCTGGGGGGCATCATCATGTGGTCTTCACTACTGCTAGGTCAATTGCTGTGTAAGTAAGTAATGTCCATGATAGCCCATAAATGGATGCACAAAGATAACTCCATTATAGTGCAATGACTTAAGGAGGAGGAGTATGCTGTATAGACTATTTGTTTTTGTAAGAAGGAAGTAGTACAACTCTTCAAATTCTAGCTTGCAATGCTACATAAACTGTTAATTCTGCATCCCTCAGGTCATATGCTAGGTGTGCATATGTGGGAGAAACTTAATAGTAATGCAAATGGGACAAAGAACCTGGTCAATCCCGCATATAAATACATCTTTTCATGCGTTAATATCTGTGTGAATGCGTATGATAATTATAAAGGCTTAGATGGATTGATTATAATCAGGGGGTATGGTTAGAATTTTCAGTTATGCAGGACAGGGAACATTTGTAATGAGTGATTTGTATTTCTGACTTAGCGTCACACATCAATAAGATGACATCACACGAGGAAGCTAAGAGTGATAAATCACAACTCATACAATCGCATGTCATCGTTAACTATAATAAGTGTAGAGTTTTTGGTGCCATTGATAATAGTGCCAAGGTCATACATATTAGGTTGTTCAAAAATCAAGATAATTGTTGCTAAATGTTCTAATAGTGCGGGCTGAGGTGCTGATTAAGTACATAGTTAGCTTAAAATCAGAATTTATGGAATTAATGACTCTTGACAATACTTCGTTAAAACATAATATTATAAACATCCCATTTTAATCATCTCAAATTATTAGGTTATTGTGAATAGTCAAACCACTTAATCATGATGCAATGATCTCTCATTTCTAATTAATCAGTCTTTATTTTTTGTAATGTACTAGTTTAATTTTTATTTCACATACCAATTATTTATCAGAATAAGAACAGATACATAACTGTATTATTCTAATCTTCAACTGGCAGTGTAAAATGAGTATCACTTCTTTGGCATAGCCTGGTGGTTTCATTCACCGTAACAGACCCTTCTTCTGCCTCACGATGTAGCCTGACTTTATGGAGAGCGTTTTTAATTCGTTGCAGGTTTTGTTTTCTTACATGTCGTACCACACAGAGATGAAAAATGAGCAACAGAGATGTGGTGAAGCTCCAGAGGGGGGCACATATTGTAAATATGACATAACTGTCTGAATATATATACATTGTGTAAGTGTACATGTCCACATTCTGCATATTGAGCACACCAGAGACAAATATTGGTGTTGTAATTAGGAGAAACAATATTGGGTACAAGAGAAGAGGTAACATCTCATACAGCGCCTTCTTATGCTGTTTGTCATATTCAGAAAGAGCGAGACTCCTCCTTCGACATGCTCGATGACAGAGGATGGTTCCCATGACAACGATGAGCAGTGATGTAAGCACAAGAACTGTAAATATGATGGTATAAACGATGTTTGCTGCCATTAAACTGCATGCTTCTTGCAATGTTAAACCCAACAGTGCTGCAGTAACAACTAACGGTACTAGAAGTGAACTCACCACATAAAGAGGTTCCAATCTCTGCAAATTCTTATGGAACACGGCAAGAGCAAATAGATGTATTACTATCCACACGGTAAACATCAGCTTGATGAAGGCTGAACCTAGGAGCAATGCTTCGAAAATGGTTTCAACGTTAACAGTTTCAGAAATCAGTGTAGTTTCATTGAAAATCGGCCTTGTTGTACTGAGGACGACTGAGCAGACTGAGGCAGTAATCCACACAACAGAAAATTCCATCGCACTGAGAACTTGGTATAGAGCCAGACGGTAGACCAGGGTCTTGTGCAATTTTAGTGCGCAAACCAATATGACCGTCGCCAGAGATGGCAGCAGGGAGACAGCCGAGATAGGAAGTGTAGAAATTATAATATAGTTAAAATCTAGATCTGGATAGAAGCAGCTACCACTACTGTTGTTCATCTTGTTCGGCAATAATCAGCAGGCTGGTACATATACGTCAGGCGGCTTGCAAATACAATTCCATATGTGGGCAACCGTTTACATGTCAGGCCATTCCAAATGCATGGGCGTACGCAGCCTTCGGGAAGACGGGGGGGGGGGGGAGGAAATTTCATAAAAGGTGACCTATCGTTCCGCAAAATTATGAATTACGTAATTCGGCCGATTCAACGAGCGGGGGGGGGGGGGGGGTTCGAAATTTCATAAAAGGTGACCTATCGTCCCGCAAAATTATGGATTACGTGATTCGGCCGATTCAACGAGCCGGGGGGGGGGGGGGGGGGGGGGGGGGGGGGGGGGGGGGTGTTCTGTTCGCCCTGTATGGCGGGTGATCGCTGCCAAAATTCACACCCCCTATCTCGGAGGGGGGGGGGTTATGCAATGTTACAGATTATGACATAAGACAAGTCCAACCTCCATTCCATACCGTTGGAAACTACTATTTATCATTGATAGAAGGTTATCATTGATAGAAGGTTCTTCCGTCGACATAACGGTTGAGCTATAGCTATCCGACGCAATGATCATTATGATGGCGTTGTCGTTGAATGTATTACGAGAGGCTAAGGACACTGCAGGACGGTACGTGTTCTTTATGCTTCTCGACCACGAGTGGAACAGCTAGCTGGGCGGCTCTATTTTTTGTACCTCGAGACCACATGTATCTATATTGCGTGGAAAACCGTTATACCGTCCTTCAAATTGCCGAGGCTGATAGTCACGCGTACCTAGAGGTAGTCATGAGCAGCATCCAGAACTGAGGAATCAGAATCTACGTTAGTAATAGGCTTCATATATAGGATTTGACCCCATAAGCTACGTGGCTACTATTTATGGCTATATTTTGTGTTGCAAACAACCGTAGTGGCTGCATTGTCGCATCCAACTACAATTGAACTTAGCAGATTTATAAAGTTAAGCACCAAATGCTGCTACATGTATACTTTGCGTGCAAAGATTATTAATAGTATTTAGGGTCAACTATCGATAAGGTTTTGAGCATGAGCTTATCGGTAATTATCAGTATTACTAAGTAAACACCTATTATCGATCTATGCCTATCGATAAAAAACTTACCGATAAGCTTTCTTACTGAACGGTAATGATTACCGCTAAGGTAATAGGCGTGTCCAAAGGGTATCTGTTGGCATCTTAGTATCATTTGGCATCCGTGATACAGTAGGTTGTGGCCTTCCCCTATTAGTTCTTTGCATGCATTCCTTCATAGCCTGCAAGGTTATTGATGAATTCCCATTTAGGGCAAGTGTTGTGTGTGGACTATTAACAGTCCTTGGTCCAACCTACCCATTTTATTTCGTACTTTGGTTGCGCTTCGATGGCCAATAATCTCCGTCAGAATAACCTGATATTTTGCAAGGAAACTGCAATGGCAACTTGCATGATCATATGGACCCTAGGTTTTTGTGATGACGAAGCGTTTTAGCCTATGGTGTTTCTTATCTAGTAGCTTTATTTTGATACTTGTAAGTTAAAAACGTCAAGTCTCCCCAATCTCTGTAGTTGTTAATTGTACACCAGTACCAGCGGACCGTATATTGATTTACGTGTGTCCGCATGCAAACGCACAGTTCGTTGCTCTGACGTCACAACGCTAGAAACAACTTCTATTCAAACATGTACTCATGTTGTACACGTGTAGTGCGAAAATTCCCTCTAGTAATTATTCATAACACTAATTCGGTTAATTTTGCCCACATGTTGTCGTGAATAATTATTTGGAAGGCGAGTACAAGAAAAATAAAAAATCTATAACAAAGCCGAGTGTTACCGATAATATTCGGTTAGAAGTTATCTCTTACTGAAAGGTAATGATAAGAAAAATGTCTTACCGGTTGCTTAACGGTATCGGATAACCGGTAAGCGGTAAGGGCAAACCTTATCGATAGTTGACCCTAATAGTATTTCACACAATAAAGGAAAATTAACTCATTTATAATTAATGTCAAATTTGTCTACTGAGAGGTTCTATTTTAATCATAGATATAACAAGTAAATCAAAAACTTAAAGTGATTGGTGGTATGTAGGATTGGTGGTGCAAAAAGCAAGGAAACAAGGTACAGTATGTTAAAGTGAGGTTTGGTAGGATCCTACAATTCACAGTCCTGAATTTGCAAATGAAGAAGCCTATTTGCAAATGTATAGGACTGTTATAGTTGTAGGATCCTACCAAACCTCACTTTAACCATACTGTACCTAGTTTCCTTGCTTTTTGCACCACCAATCCTACATACCACCAATCACTTTCTTGATACTGAGAGAAGTTTTTAATTTACTTGTTCCCCTAATTTTTTTTCCTCTGCCAGGAGTGTTCAGTATAATATATGGCTTAGTGTATTCCTTGCAATCTATAGGACTCTTAGATTCCTCTTATGTGTAATCTGAGTATATAGGCCTCTCAGGTAGATTTAAGGCCTGGTTTCAAATTACCGTGTAATGGCAGCTGCTGCGTATACATGTATATGAACAATACACTGTTATACACATAGCTGTAGATAAGCGTGTATAAAATAGCAATCTATGGACTAGCTAGTTCAGTTTTAGGTGTTGTCTAAAGGAACAACTATTGCTTCTTTTGTTGTTTGGCAGCGTATCACCACCGCGATTTGTCGGAATCGGATCGTGCAGCTGTCGAGGTGGCCGGAAGGTATGCCAACGGGTTTCAGGGTATTTTAATTTAGTTCGATCCACTCACTGAACTGTGTAGAATCCGTTTTGGGGTTGGGGTTGGAAGGAATAAGTACTTGAAGCATACTGGCAGAAGAGAACAGTACCGGGTCCAATGTTCAGGCTTCTATCTTAACCGCGTTAGTCAATTCACTAAACCCCAGCCCGCTCGGTCTTGGCATGTTTATGGTAGAGCTTTCGTTTAGCGTCCAATTTTCTTTCTATATTTTCGTCGTTCTTCGTCTCTCTTTACCTCAGACTTCTTTTTGTAAAGAGACCTGGCCATTGCCTTGGCCTCCTCTGAATGCCGCTTCGCCAAAATTTCTTCTTTGTTGTCAGTATATCTAGCTTTTAACTTTGCTTTACGTTTTCGTTGACGTGAAGGCATGCTTTGAAAATACAGATACTTCCACTAGCACTAAAACGCAATACAAATATGACTAGCAGCTGGAGGTTTGTACAATATACGAGTGACGTCATAATTGGGCGTGGCTAGGCAACCGATAAATTCGCGGGCGAAAATTTTTAATACGAATTTGCACCTGCTCGAGTCATTTAACGGTATTTCGTCACCAGCTAACAACTTTAGGTCTTATTTGTATGAAAGGGCACGTTTAGAAATAAGATGCTACTTTTTGAAGCTAATATCGTCTTCTTACGACGTTCCTGTCGCGAGTTATACGTGATGAACGGAAGGAGGAGGAGAACAAAAATTAAATGGCGGATTTTTGGTACCGACTTGTCACTCCAAGTAAACGGCACTGTTTTGCGAAGCTCACGTTATATGTGCATATCTGTCATGTTTGTGATGGCCGGATTATATGCGAGCTGGCGAGTATAGGCAACGCTTCGTTACCGTTTTATAACGCTCGTTCGAAAACCACGCCCACGAAGCCAATCCTACATAGGACCCACTACCGTGGGTCTAGATACACATCTATGATTTAATTAAGAATGAGATGCTTATGCAAGGCTATAAAAGAATAGTTCATCTTCTCAACATGCAATTAAATAATAATTTCAACTTATTTAACATGAAGTTTTTCTATTATTATTATTATTATTATTATTATTATTATTATTATTATTATTATTATTCTGATTATGAAACAATACAACAGTTACAAGCAAAGTACAAATGGATATATGTATACATGCAAATGCACAAAACTTGAGACACAACAAAATAAACTACACTACTAAACAAGAGGCTGCCTAGCAATCATTGCACGGGCATTGTTCTTCTGCAAAGCAATGGCAAGCCTTTGATATAGCCAGCAAGATACTGATGAAACTGGCTGATCTGATCTGTTGGCCACCATTCTGGCCAGAGTCCATTGCTAGAGATTCACCTCTAGACCAGTTAGGAATGTAAATATCAGCCGGTTTCTGCTTGATACCAGGCAGAATGTATGGTTTTTCCAGATGAGGTGAAAGGGCTGCCTGATTATTATTATTATTATTATTATTCATATTGGATTGATACAGTACAAACATGACACAGACACATGATATGCACAAAACAAGTTGCTAGCCTACTGAAGCTCAGGAGGAGGTATGGACCTGGACAGGATCGCGGTGGCATTGGCCCTGACAAGATTCATGCTCAACCTCCCGTACAGCTCATGGATGACCACTGACTTTGACTTTCCCAATGATGTAGCCAAACGGGACCCAAGTTTAGAAAGTTTAATATTTATTTAACAAGTACATTTTATTATTAAAAAACCACTCCCCCTAAAAGTCAGTACTGGAAAGAGAAAAAAGTGTTCCTATTATGGAGGCAGTATTGCCCCTTTGTACAGCCACTGAAAGACGTTGGAACAGGTAGCTGTAGCTTTTTTGTGTCACCAGTTGTGGCTGAGAGCCTGTGACCTAGCTCCTTGAAGAAGATCATGGAAAGAGGGCCAACTACACTTAATGTTTCATAGGTAATAGGTGTCTGGGTGTCCCTCCAGATACAAGTATTTGGCCTTTTTCAGGTCCTCTGCCTGACTGGGGGCAACCCCTGCTGCCATAGTGGACTGTGCCAGGTGAGATAGAGCATAGCTGTCAGAACAGGTGGCATTCCAAACCAAAAGGTTTCCGTTCTTCCATGGGACCATTGTGATGCCATCGGGACGTTTCCCATCAGAGCGGTCTAGGCCTGTGGGTTCTAATCTTATAAAATTCTTCATAATACAATTGGCTGGGCTTTTGAGGAGGCAGAAGTTGCCCAGACATTTATTTTTCATGATTGGACACTTCCACTGTTTTGTGTAATTATATACATGCGTACATGCACTCTATAATGGAAATGGAATCAGTGGTATGCTTCCTGAAACACCATTGACACACACTATGTGGTTGAGGATTTGATCAGTTGGAGTCCTTAACTGTAATAACAAGTTATCCTATAGTCCCTTTAGTTTAAAATAAAATTGGTAGTTGAGATGACCTCCTCCCCTGATGGCTGAGCTTAGCCACGAACTGATCAACAATGACAGGTGCATGTAAAATCCAATAAAGGAGGGAAATTGTAGCCACATATACAATTTTTAGAACTAAATTGATACCAGAGGAATCATTAGTAGAGTACTTAACATATCAGACTGATGCAGGTACTTTTAATTCTTGTTGCTTGTAAGGATTGGGAGTTGCAATTCACATATCACTTCATGCAACTTTTGGAATAACGTTTGTTTCTGTTATACAGTACAGCTTTGTATATGGCAAATTAAATGTTGTCTTCATGGGTGTTTTTTATTGTTAACATCAGTCAAGTCATGATCGCTTACACAGTGCTGATATAGCCAACTTGGGCTGTGATTCTAGTGTAGTATATAATTATATTATATTATGGGACAGTGTCCAGCAAAATCGGGCTTGTGGGGTTATAATTTTATCACTATAAAAATTGCAAGTTGTACTAAACAACACATATTCGCAACGGTACTACCTTTTCCTTTCAAATTTCGTACACTTGTTCCCACACCATTTCTCTGTGTGAAAATCGATTTTTGTGATCTACACCTTTTCCGTGCCGTGGATACAACAATCGTTAACCCCGCGGGTTAGAAATCCACATTTCTCCACGTACGAGTGTTGAAAATGCGTCAAATTCAGGTTGCACATAGAGGAGTCCTGTAGCTATTGGTTTGTTCTGTTCGTTAATTTCTATATAATCCGTTACGGAGATACAGTTGAACAAACTACGGGCACGTTTTCCCGCTTGATTCGCGCCAATGATTTTGGCAAATCAAGTCCCGCCCAGTGAATGGGAAGGCGGTGATTATAACATTGGCGCGAATCAAGCGGGAAAATGTGCCTGTAGTTTGCTCAACTGTATCTCCGTAACGGATGATTCAGAAACTAACGAACAGAACAAATCAATAGCTACAGGACTCTATGCACACTCCGAATTTGATGCGTTTTCAACACTCGTACGTGGAGAAATGTGGATTTCTAACCCGCGGGGTTAACGATTGTTGTATCCATGGCACGGAAAAGGTGTAGATCACAAAAATCGATTTTCACACAGAGAAATGGTGTGTAAACAAGTGTACGAAATTTGAAAGGAAAAAGTAGTACCGTCGCGAAGATGTGTTGTTTAGTACAATGTGCAATTTTTATAGTGATTAGTGGGGGATTTGACCATTGTTTCTACCAGCACATTTGACATTGGGTGTGGTCAACAGCAAATGGCGCTGCGAATTGACCAGTTATTAACCCACAGCCATGGGGCGTTTGATTTAATAAATGTCAAATCGGGGGGGGGGGGGGGGGGGGGGGGGGGGGGGGGGGGGTTGCACTAGGTGCATAAGTGACACGCGATCATGATTACGTTGATGATGTCATTGGTTATAAGTATGGAATACTGCACTGGTGAAGGAAAAAAATGCCATACATACAGGGTGTTAGAAAATCAAGAAACATTGTAACCAAAGACAGTTAATTGTTGCTAAATGCTCAAATAGTGTGGGCTGAAATGCTGATGAAATACTAAGTTAACTATTAACCAATACGAATTAATGATTCCATAGAACACATCATTAAAAAACATAATTTTAGTAAGCATTGAGCATCGAAACGCTCCCGTAAATAATTTCAACTATGGAGTTGCCTAATTTATTAATGAAGTTAAACCATTGCATACGTGATTCAGTTATCATTCATTTCAAGTTAGTTATTCCAAATTGAAATATTTTCCACACGCAATCTACAAGATTTATTTCACATACCATGAATATTCGGCAAAGCAAGGACACGATGCCTAACTGTCTAATTCATATATACGTATACAAGTGCAGTCTAAACTTCAAGAGTCAACTGGCAATGTAAAATGAGTATCACTTCTTTGGCATAGCCTGGTGGTTTCATTCATCGTAACAGACCCTTCTTCTGCCTCTTTCTGACGTTGTATTTTATGAAGAGCGTTTTTAATTCGTGGCAGGTTTCGTTTTTTGACGCGTCGTACCACACAAAGATGAAATATGAGCAAAAGAGATGTGGTGAAGCTCCAGATGGGGGCAAGTATGTCAAACCATATGTTGAATATGTATGTACTAAGAGAATTGCTTAAATAATAGTTCATATGTCGCACAGCAAAGGCAAATATTGGTGTTGTAAGAACGAGAAAAAAGATTGGGTACAAGAGAAGAGGTAACATCTCATACAGCGCCTTCTTATGTTGTTTGTCATATTCAGAAAGAGCGAGACTCCTCCTTCGACATGCTCGATGACAGAGGATGGTTCCCATGACGACGATGAGTAGGGATATAAGCACAAGAACTGAAAATATTATTACATACACGATTTCTTCTTTCAAACCGCATACTAAGACTAAATCTTCTTGGCTTGGTTGTATTAGATTAATACCCAAGAGTGTAGCAGTCAAAACCAACGGTGCAAGAAGTGAACTCACCACATACAGAGGTTCCAATCTCTGCAAATTCTTATGGAACACGGCAAGAGCAAATAGATGTATTGCTATCCACATGGTAAACATCAGCTTGATAAAGGCTGAACCTAGGAGCAATGCTTCGAGCACGTTTTTAAAAGTTTCATCGATATCGATCGTGAAAGTACTATCGTACGCATGGACCAGGTCATATACTACGGCAGTAATCCACACAACAGAAAATTCCATCGCACTGAGAACTTGGTATATAGCCAGACGGTAGACCAGGGTCTTGTGCAATTTTAGTACGCAAACAGATATGACCGTCGCCAGAGATATATGAGCAGTGAGATAGCCGAGATAGGAAGCCGTGCAGTCATTAGAAACGTTTGATCTAGATTTGCATAATAGCTGCAGTTGATCATCTTGTTCAGCCTATAGTATTGCTCTCCACACAAAAACTAGCAATGTGTACTATTTATTGTGTAGGCTGCATGTGGGGGTGGCTTGCAAATACAATTCGAAAACCCATATTGGGCAACTGTTTACATGCACATGTACTCAGAATGCCTGCATACATGTACATGTAGGTATTGCTAGGTGTATGTAGGTTTGGAATATATGCTATGCTTTACATTTCAATGTTGGTGATACTATATTAGTGGATGCTAAATAAATGGCATAATACGTCAAAGCTGTATGTGCACATATATACAATTTTTATGCAACAAAAAAAATTTGTACCATAATGAATGATTTGGCTGAGGGCCACATCAATATGATGACAATTAGGAATCATGTATAAGTGTATCCACAGACATCCACATTAGCAGATGTCGCAGCGCTGTTTTGTTGCATAGCAGAGGGTGCACTACTCTTTTCTCTATTGTCACATCAGATATTCAGATTCCTAACATTAAGATGACTAAATGTCTATTAGATTGCATGTATCTACCCTAACTTGAACGCATCCAGCTATGAATAAAAAGCAATGAAACAAGTAAATAAAGAGTCTAATAATAAGGAAAAATGAAATACATGTAGTCCTGTATTTAGCACACATTGTAGGATATTATTCATGTGCTAAATATACTCGTTTTTTCTTAGCTTGTTTCCCTGCTTTTTACACCGCTATTGCCTTCAAATCCTATATACCACCAACATTCTCGTAGATATTTACTTGTATGAATTAGTGATTCCAAAGTGACAACACCTCATTAAAACATAATTTAAAAAATCATTTCAAGTTGCCTAATTTATTAATAAAGTCAAACCACTTAATCATGATGCAATGATCACTCATTTCAAGTTAGTAGGCTAGTTATAACCTGCAAAGTGTTCCGTTTAGTAGTTATTCGAAATTGAAATCTTGATTTTCACAATGTAATAGATTATACTAAACATTGATGTTTAATAATACAAGTAAAGCACAATACATGTAATAAGAGAAGTGCTTGACAACATAAAAATCATACAAAATATGCAGTAGAACAACATAGTGACATATCAATATGCAATTAAACACACCATATTAAGGATTCCTGCCTGTGTAGTAGGACACAAAGTTCAATATAGATTATGAAACAGTATAAATAATTTCGCTAGTTATGACCTTAGTGATACATGCATGCATTAGAGAGTGTATTAAAAATGTCATTTCATTGTCAGTGTGCAGGGAGTGCTGCTCCATCATCAAACCCTAGACCACATCGCCATTTCACTCTAGAGCCACGCAAACACAGGCTAGCAGATCTTAAGATTGCAAAAGATAGCCTTGTTCTGACAAAACTAACTGTTTCTGAGTAAGACTTCTCCCATTTCGTTGCAAGGCTAGCAGCTATATGCTTCATAAAATGGTTTGCCTCTCTGTGCATGAGTCCATCCACTGAAACAACAAAGGATGTAAATTGACCACGTCGATCTTCAACAGCTTTCTGATAAATCCTTTTCTTTTCTTTTGCTGCACTTTCAAAGACTACCTCTGGAGTACGGTGTTTATATTGCGGGGCGTCAGTATCAATTATGTGAATGTCAAACAACACCTCTGTCTGTGGTGACCACACTCCTCGGACTCCCAGGTCTAGCCTTAAACTCACATCATTTGATGACGGATCTGTCTCCCTTACAATTGGTTCCTTTATCACAGATGGCCATACTTCTGATGAAATGTCTCCCAAACAGTCCCTCACTTCATTATTATAATATTTATCAAAACGAACTAATAATGCCTATTTGTAAATACACATATAGAAGTGTAAAAATATATGCCAGACTAGTCTTCAACTGGTAATTTAAAATGAGTATCACTTCTTTGGCATATCCTGGTGGTTTCATTCACAATAACAGACCCCTCTTCTGCCTCACGATGTAGCCTGACTTTATGGAGGGCGTTTTAAATTTGTTGTTTTTTTACAAGTCGTACCACACAAAGATGAAAAATGAGCAACAGAGATGCAATGGAACTCCAGAGGAGGGAAAATATGTCAAAGCATTTATTTAAATACAGTGCAGATGACTTTTAAAAAATCATTTACATGTTTGTACATGTTTTTAAAATAACTTACATTATAAAACATTAGTACTTACATATACAGACAGGATGGGTGAAGTTCTATTGCCAGACGACTTGACCAAATGAAGGTTAAGCCTAGCTGCTGTACATGTCCGCCACATCACCACTAATGCCTTTGGCCTGGACTGACTCATGGCAAGGTGGGATGCAAGCCTGAAGAAATGTTCCTTGAGCAACCTCACCCCAGTTGCCATAATTGTCTCTGCCAGAGGAGTACAAGCCCACCCTAGCTCTTGACATTTGGGGCTATTGGTCTGCACTTTTTCAAGTTCATCGCTTCAAATGCTGACTCCCCCAAGATGACAGGAGTGAGTGGAGAGGTCACTGTGATGTCCATTGCTGCAGGTCTACCTCTGTCCCAACCTGTGACTAGTATTAATCAGCAGGACGTTCATGGTTGGGATCTCTTGTGAGACCATGACCCTCAGAAGCATACACATACAGTACCAAATCAGTTTTGATCACTTGGTTTCAATTAGCTGATACACTAATAATTTTATTTACTTTAACTTTAGTTAATTGTGGTTTTCCTTGTTGCAGCTACATGTATGTACTAATGTTATCCCTCTACAGTCATCCCAAAGGAGGTATAATAACAGTTAATAGGGGAAACTGTGGAAATCGTTATTGCTGATTACCAGTATGTTGAACATTTAGTCTTCTATTTGTCTATAATGTGTTCCTAGCAGCAATATTTACATGAGTTGTCTTGTAGCTACTACTATATCCAGTTCAGTCAGTAGAACCAAATTTGTTAGCCATAGTGTTAGGATAGGAGTCAGCTGAGATACATACACAAGGGGTGCTCATGTTATGGGACAAAGTACAATTCTTATTGTATTTAACTGCTGTATCTTTTTTAAGTACATGTGTGTGAGAGTTCAAAGCTGTGTGTACATGTTTTGCACATTCCCTTTGCGTTAATTAGCTACAGGATATGGTTACATTTTTTATGCAGGAGAGAGAACTTGTATTGTAATGAGTGATTTGCATTTTAATTTAGGGACCACATCAATATGATGACAATGCATGAGAGTCATAAATGACAGCGAGCAATGCAACTTTACATATTTTTGCGCTCTTGTTTTAAAAAAAAAATGAGCTCCTTTTATAGCTTGATTTCATTGACCTTGATATTTTCAATACAATTCAAGTACATTTTTAGTTCATATTTGCAACCTGCAACTTCATCGCACCTTTGTACATATACATATACATGTAAACGATATAGACGATCATAATGATATCATCGATTTGACTACATGTATCGATCCAGATGTAGCTAATCTTCAACTGGCAATGTAAAATGAGTATCACTTCCTTGGTATAGCCTAATGCTAGTTGTTTCATTAACTGTAACAGCTCCTTCTTCTGCCTCAAGATGTAGCCTGACTTTATCGAGAGCGTTTTTAATTCGTTGCAGGTTTTGTTTTGTTACATGTCGTACCACACAGAGATGAAAAATGAGCAACAGAGATGTGGTGAAGCTCCAGAGGGGGGCAAATACTGAAAAATAACCATAAATGGACGCGTTTGAACTGAGAAATGTTATATTGAACACAGCAGGGACAAATAGTGGTATTGTAAGAATGAAAAACAATATTGGATACAAGAGAAGAGGTAACATCTCATACAGCGCCTTCTTATGTTGTTTGTCATATTCAGAAAGAGCGAGATTCCTCCTTCGGCATGCTCGATAACAGAGGATGGTTCCCATGACGACGATGAGCAGTGAGATAAGCACAAGAACTTGATGATATACAGTATGATTTCTCTTAAACCGCATGCTTCTTGCCAGCGTGATTGTGTTAAATTCGTACCCAACAGTGCTGCAGTCACAACCAACGGTACAAAAAGTGAACTCACCACATACAGAGGTTCCAAACTCTGCAAATTCTTATGGAACACGGCAAGAGCAAACAGATGTATTGCTATCCACACGGTAAACATCAGTTTCATAAAGGCTGAACCAAACAGGAAGGCTTTTAACACTGCAACAGGTTTGCCATCAGAATAGAGATAGGTAATGTTAGGAGAGGGATAGCCGCTAAAGTTATAAGAGTATGATACATTCATGAGCACTAGGTGAGGTTCGTAGATTTCGGCAGTAATCCACACAACAGAAGATTCACCATCTTCATTATAAGCGCGCTATTGTTAACTTTTGATCAAGCCATTTCAAAATGTTTAGTGTAGTCTGGATGGTTTAGTATCACCATGAACACATACATGTACCAGCTACAGTTGAGTTTAATCGCACTGAGAACTTGGTATAGAGCCAGACGGTAGACCAGGGTCTTGTGCAATTTTAGTACGCAAACAAATATGACCGTCGCCAGCGATGTCAGCAGGGAGATAGCCGAAACTGGAAGTGAAGCATACACTGGAAAGAAACTATTTGTGGATAAGAAGCATCTATAGTTGTTCATCTTGTTCAACCTAACAATTGTAGTATTTTAAACAATCCACACAAAAATTTATATGCAGGTGGTTTGCGAATACTATATGGGCAACAGTTTACAGTTGTAGGATATGCGTGTAATATTACATAATCAGTTATACATTCCCTCGTTATTACTGCATGAGCCAGGAAAATGTACTTATACATGCTCATGACATACATCACATGTGTATCACATGGTTAGGATCTTATGTAATGTATATACATAACCCTGTAAACCTTATACGCGTGCATGCATGCGGTAAACGGTCTATCAACAAGAATTTCTTTATTCTGATATAAATCAATCTCCCAGAACAGGGATTTGTAGAGCACTAGCTCTTTCTGCTGCACTTGATCATACAGTTAGCTGAATAGCGGCGTAGAAAGGAGTTTAAAAGTGGGGGGGGGGGGGGGGGGGGGACAAACTTTGATGGTCATCATGCCGGCTTTCAAAAAGGCAGTTGCAATGGTGTAAGCGAAAACACTTATACGTAGGTAATTCGTGAATAATACCATAGATGATAGTACATCGAAGCAAAAAATAGGTTTCGCTTGGCGTTTAATAAAAATAAAACAGTACGTATAGATACACTGTAGTATGGCCCGCCCACTGTAAAAAGTGGGGGGGGGGGGGGGGGGGGGGGGCAGTTGCCCCCCGCCCCCCCCCCCCCCCCCCCCCCTTTTCCTACACCACTGCTGTATGCTATAAGAGTGCTACGGAAATCACAATGGGATTTGCCGGTTAGAGAGAGGAGAAATTACCTTTTAGTAACCAAACATGCAAGTGCAGCATTACATACACATGCATAACTTTAAAATTCAAATCATTATTACGGTGGAGTACTGCATCTGTAATTAATAATAATATTCCTCTCTGTGCCAATTACAAGGGCGGCCTGTCAGGCTAGACCACACCCCCCATAGTGAGGTAAGCCACAATGACATTGAGGCACCTCTAGTGAGGTAGCCACATTGGGGCACCTCTAGTGAGGTAGCCACATTGGGGCACCTCTAGTGAGGTAGCCACATTGGGGCACCTCTAGTGAAGTAGCCACATTGGGGCACCTCTAGTGAAGTAGCCACATTGGGGCACCTCTAGTGAGGTAGCCACATTGGGGCACCTCTAGTGAGGTACCACATTGGGGCACCTCTAGTGAGGTAGCCACATTGGGGCACCTCTAGTGAGGTAGCCACATTGGGGCATCTCTAGTGAGGTAGCCACATTGGGCACCTCTAGTGAGGTAGCCACATTGGGGCACCTCTAGTGAGGTAGCCACATTGGGGCACCTCTAGTGAGGTAGCCACATTGGGGCACCACTAGTGAGGTAGCCACATTGGGGCACCTCTAGTGAGGTAGCCACATTGGGGCACCTCTAGTGAGGTAGCCACATTGGGGCACCTCTAGTGAGGTAGCCACAATGGGGCACCTCTAGTGAGGTAGCCACATTGGAGCACCTCTAGTGAGGTAGCCACATTGGGGCACCTCTAGTGAAGTAGCCACATTGGGGCACCTCTAGTGAGGTAGCCACATTGGGGCACCTCTAGTTAGGTAGCCACATTGGGGCACCTCTAGTGAGGTAGCTCATAGGACTGTGATGAGGGAGGCAGATGAACACAAACTATTAGGTAAGGGAGAGAAATATAATACTCCACCAGCAGATGAATGGAACTTCTTGTAGCTGTAGGATAAGACAAAAATATCACTAGTAGTTATTAATTATAATGATTCACTGCCACATGCAGCATAGAAGATCACATACACATGTACATTAGATACTGTACACCGCATGCCCATTTCAGTGACATGTGTTTGCATGTAGTCTGAAGTTCTGTATGTCTCCCTTCCTGAACTGTTTTCTACAGTGTGGGCAGGTCAGGTTGGGATCGAGGGGTGGGGCCTCACTAGGCACATCAGAGATGCCCCCTGGGGATGAGGAAGTGTTCCTCCAGTTTGCATCAGTAAACCTCACATCCTGGTGTGACTGTGACTGAAACTGGTAGTGTCCCCTTTGCTGTGGGGGACATTGGTTGTGGGGTGCCCATGATGGGTGCTGCTCCATGCTGTAGGACTGGGGATGAGGCTGCCCACACTGGGGACCCTGCTGGTAGCAGCTGTCTTCCACTGGTGCTGTTATGGGATATCCATTGTCCCTGCAGTGTGGTACCCCAGGCAGTACTTCACTTCTGCTAGGTTGCTGTGAGTAATGTCCATGATAGCCCATCAATGGATGCACAAAGATAACTCCATTATAGTGCAATGAGTTAAGGAGGAGTATGCTATATACATTATTTATTATGGAATTAAGTAGCACAACTCTTCAAATTCTTGCAGTGCTACACGAACTGTTTACTAATGCATTCCTCAGGTCATATGCTAGGTGTGCAAAATTCAGTAGTAATCAGTGATTGACGTAAATGATACACTCAGTACACATACATGCACTGGGCATCATGTTCATGCATCAGTAATTATTATGTACACATCTGGCGTCCAAAGAGGTAAGCAGGCAGTGCCGGGTTGTGGAAGGGTTAACTTGAGAACATGGTGAGGGGGGTGACTGCCTGGTCTAGCTCATAGGTACATTACATGTGCATGCAGGAACCATTCGTTGTGATGTGCACATGAACATGCAGGTAAATTTGATATTAGCACAGCACATCGCTAGAAACTTAGCAAGTTAGCAAACTCAATTATCAGTGCTTTAAAGTGGCACAGATTGATTAAGGTTGCTATGCCAGCAGTTTCTACTATTTTCCTGATGTACTAAACAGCTAATATCCTGATATGCGAATGTGCTAATATCCTGATTTAGTAATTTGAGGGTGGGATCGTTTCATCTATTGTCAGCAAGAGTTGTGACTCACATCGTCCAATTTTGCTCCAACTTCTCATATATGTTGGTCTTGATATGAAAGTGACTTGTACCATTTATTGAGTTAAAAACAATAATGGTTTACGAAATACACGCCACGTACTGAATAATTAATTTTTTCACAAATGTTGCAACTTGGCACACTCATATCATGGTTGCAATACAATTGACAGCAGAGTTTTTTTGGCATCAAATTGAAGGCCATGATCAGTAGAACTGATCTATGGCGATTATTTTGGGGGGTGGGTAAAGGGTTAAATTATTAGCAACTTCAAAGCACCTTTTGCAATATTGAGGTGCCGTCCATATTGAAACTCAATTTTTTTTCACATAAGTGAAGGGACTATCAGTGTCAGTGTTTTTCGAGAATAAAAAGTCTGTGTTTTGATAACCCCTGAGAACCACGCAAGGTGTTATATGAGGGCACATCAAAATTCTATTTTTTTTTACAGACATTACAAGTGGTGTTATGTAAACTGTCTTACCACAGCATGACTCAGCAGATTGTGTTACCTTATTTGGGCAAGAGCGTACATGTACATTTTATTATTATTCTCCGAGAACGTTTTTGCGCCGGGCCATGTCAATCAATTATTGTCATGACCCATTTGAGAAGTATCGGCACCGCATATATTTACACTTTCGAGTTGCATCAGAACAACTTATAGCCGATTGTCCATCTCTGTCTTTGCGAAGTGGAGACTTGCTGTGCAGGCCAGTAGCCAGGGGGTGCAAATGGGTGCAATTGCCCCCCCCCCCCCCCCCCCCCCCACTGGATGCAAGGTCCGCTTGGCAGGCTATGAATATTATTCACTTTATTGCGCAATCTACACATATATTAATAATAATTGCCATGTGCACGAGTGCATGTAAGAGCACTGGTACGGGATCAAATCAGGGCTGTAGCAGCCGGTCAGGCATTTGGGCTATGGCTCGACCCTTTTTGCCCAAGGTCCACCTCGAAAAAGAATATACATGTACTGATAAAATTGTGTGCATATACCCAGTATGGATAATTATATATCACATAGACGTCAGTTCTCAAGTACCCTCCCCAACCATATGACCACAATGTTTGGTGCGAAGGAAATAACTCATGGCCACAATGGTTTCAAAAGAGGTCTTGAATCCACTAACTAAAGATGAAGGTCGTGATATGTATCTACACATGTAGTGTTCCGTTCCATCTGTGTAAAAGCTGACTGCAGCTGGTGACGAAGCATCTAACCGAAAGAATTTGATGACTATGGCACAGTGTCTGAAGTTTATGGCAAGGCAAGGCCTGGCAACAGCTATAGGCCTGTAGGGTGGTCTGGAGAGGGAAAATAATAAGGGCATGGAACTAACTAGTAACAGAGCGGAATAGTTTTTATACTGCATGTAGGGGGTGGGTATGGGAGGGGCTGGGAACTAGGAGCACTATATAGCTGTAAGCTCCTCCATCACAGCAGCTTTGCAACTTTTGCAATTTTTTAGGTCTTGTAATTTTGTACTGAATTGCAAAATAAATTTGTGACACTTCAATCCTATATGGCATTGCATGGCCAGATTTCAGTACTATACTTTGTAATAATGAAAATGTGGTACCAGCCTTCCTTTACCAAGTAGTAAATAGTACTATGTAACAAGCTTTCATGTATGTCTGCATGCAGGGTGAGCTGCCGTATGCTATGCACGTGATTGCAATTGTGCATTGCCCCAGCAGCTTTGCATACAGCTTTTGAAATTTTTGTAATTTTGAATACAGTTAATTGCAACAAAAAAATACATTTGCGACACTTCAATTCCGGTCTTATGGCATTGGCTAGATTTACTGCATGAACCAAATAATGAAAATGTTGTACCAGCCTTCCTTTGTAGTAGTAAATAGGACTATTCTGGCAGTACAACTGAGAGAAAGACTTTACCACTGATATTTGCTTTCATACAGTAATTTACATTAGATTCTGTAGTGTGAGCTGCCTTGAATTGTGCATTGCCCCAGCACCTTTGCAACTTAAGCAATTTTTTTTTAGTTTTGCAATTTTCTACTCAATTGCAAAAAATTTGTCACACTTCAATCCTACCTCGGCCAGATTTACTACGTTTTATGAACCAAATAATGAAAATGTGGTAGCAGCCTTCCTTTACCAAGTAGTAAATAGGACTGTGTAGTAGAGGAAGACTTTAACCTTCTTTGCTTTTATTTCATACATCTGTAGCGTGCGCTGCCTTGAATTGTGTATTGCCCTGGGCAACTATTGCAAATTTTTATGTCTTGCATGCAATTTTGTACTCAAATGCAAAGGAATTAGAAACGATTCATAATCCTACGGCATTGGCCAGATTTACTTAATACTTAGAACCAAATAATGAAAATGTTATACCAGCCTATACCTTCCTTTACCAAGCAGTAAATAGGAAAGAGGAAGACTTTATAACCACATTTGGTTTCATATATCTGCATGTAGTTCGCTACACACATACATGCAGTTCTTGCATTGCTACATGTATTATCCAGGCTACACCACTGGTTGAGTTCACTTATAACATGCTTTGCACCCCCCCCCCCCCCCCCCCCCCAACACACCACCTGGCTATGGGCCTGCTGTGTGTAAACTGTCTAAAAGCAGTTCAAAACTATCGTTCTGAAGTAGCTTCTGAACACGCAGGGCCTAGTGATCTTTCCCATGTGCTCAGCCAAGTATCTCCACACCTTATTCATCAACGCAAGATAGCGACAGTGCAAGTGACATTGATTCGCTCAGTAGTCCTGTGCATACAGATGATGGTGCAAAAATTATCCAACAGCTCAAGGATAAATTCGCTCTGACAAAATCTAGGAGTGAAATTGAGAGTGAAATGATAAGAATTTTTTAACAGCACTGAAGAATTTGTGAAGAGTTTGGTGGCACCATTTACATGGCAAGGTTTGCCAAAAATTTTGTATACAAGACAAAGGGGGTCATGTCAAGTCCTAATTCTAAGGCTGGAAAACCACTATCTGAAGTCACTAGTTTAACAGCTGTGTCTTCAGACAGTGGTTTTCCAGCCTTAGAATTATAGGACTAGACATGACCCCCTTTGTCTTGTATACAAAAGTTTTGGCAAACCTTGCCATGTATAATGTAAATGGTGCCACCAAACTCTTCACAAATTCTTCAGTGCTGTTAAAAAATCCTTATCATTTCACTGTCAATTTCACTCCTAGATTTTGTCAGAGCGAATTTATCCTTGAGCTGTTGGATAATTCCTGCACCATCATCTGTATGCATGCACAGCCTCAGGTCTAACCCCAGTGAGTAGCAAGTTGTATGCTCTCTTCCACCGCTTCAAATAATCTTCTTTTTTGCTACATATATTTGACTATGGATAAATTGCTTTCTGAAGGGGGAGACCTCTTTGTGAGCTGAAAGTGTTTTGTTTATCTTGAGTAATGCAGGACTACCGCGTCTACCGAGCGAATCAATGTCACTTGCACTGATGCTGTCTTGTGGTGATGAATAAGGTGTGGAAATACTTTGCTGAGCACATTCCTGGGAAAGATCACTAGGCCCTGCGTGTTCAGAAGCTACTTCAGAACGATGGTTTTGAACTGCTTTTAGACAGTTTACACACAGCAAGTCTCCACTTCGCAAAGACAAAGATGGACAATCGGCTATAAGTTGTTCTGATGCAACTCGAAAGTGTAAATATATGCGGTGCCGATGCTTCTCAAATGGGTCATGACAATAATTGATCGACATGGCCTGGCACAAAAACGTTCTCGGAGAATAATAATAAAATGTACATGTACGCTCTTGCCCAAATAAGGTAACACAATCTGCTGAGTCATGCTGTGGTAAGACAGTTTACATAACACCACTTGTAATGTCTGTAAACAAAATAGAATTTTGATGAGACAAAATGGCGCCCTCATATAAAACCTTGCGTGGTTGTAAGGGGTTATCAATACACAGACTTTTTATTCTCGAAAAACACTGACACTGATAGTCCCTTCACTTATGTGAAAAAAAATTTGAGTTTCAATATGGACGGCACCTCAATATTGCAAAAGGTGCTTTGAAGTTGCTAATAATTTAACCCTTTACCCACCCCCCAAAATAATCACCGTAGATCAGTTATACTTATCATGGCCTTCAATTTGATGCCAAAAAACTCTGCTGTCAATTGTATTGCAGCCATGATATGAGTGTGCCAAGTTGCGAAAAAAATTAATTATTCAGTACGTGGCGTGTATTTCGTAAAAGCATTACCGTTATTAACTCAATAAATGGTACAAGTCACTTTCATATCAAGACCAGCATATATGAGAAGTTGGAGCAAAATTGGAAGACGTGAGTCACAACTCTTGCTGACAATAGATTAAATGACCCGGTGGAGTTAGTAGACTGGGGAAAGGTACATGTATTAGGATACAAGTCTGAAACAGGTGGTGGAGTGGAGGGGGTGTGCTAACATACCTGCTTACACATATGTGAACTGGTTTTTAATACTTCAATTTCTTTTTTCAGTTCTTCATTTTCAATACGTAATTGCTGTGTCTGGATATGTAGAATGTACCTCATGATTAACAGTTTTGCTTACAGTGGATACACCACAATGGTTTTTTAACTCCAATTGTCCTTATTTAAGCACAATGGTACTTTTAAAAACAATGACATGTTGGAGTATAAAATACCAATCAACATATTTTCAAAACCCACCAAAGGCATTGGGTACTAATTTGTATATGGCACAGCAGTTCCATAGAATTGCATATTTCTTGCTCTGCAAGCTGACAGTGGCAATGCTAATGGCATTAATATTAGTTATAATTACTGATAGGATCAATTGAATATTCTTTCAAATCAACATGATGAATTGCTTATATTTTATAAACCACATGTCACATTTCCACTATATGCTCATCCATACTGAACATATTTAAATTTGTCGTTCAAAACTGACACTGCATGAAAAAAAGACTGTTTCCACCACTGAAATTAGTCTCGCTTGCCAGATGGCATTCAAACAGCTGCTAGGTATATTGATGAAGGTCAATATATACCGTCTGTCAGGAATGAAATGCAATCTGTGTGACAGGTCATGTGCCAATTGCTTATGTGGAAGCTGTGTGCTGGTGCTCTCAATACAGGTTGCAGTGTCATCCCACACCTACCAGTGACTCACTGCCTTTGTGTCCGAACTATTATTGCATCATTTTTATTAAATATGCCTATTTTGCTTGGCAACGGCTTGCTGTAATATATGCTACCCCCTCCATAGTTATTGCTGCATGCCACTAGTTAATTAATAATGTAAAAAGGTTAGGACATGAAAATACTACATTAAAATGGACTGGGGTGGGGGGGGGGGGGGGGCGGTTGTTATAAATACTACAAACAGTAGCTGCATGCTCTTGAGATAATAGAAGTGATCGAGGTATAAAAGGAAAATGAAAACTGCTCCTAATTACATTTTTAAACAAAAAGAATTGCATCCTTAACTAGGGACTGTAAGCTTACTTAAACAAGGACAACTAGCCAACTCGAGATTTGAAAATTGCAACTTTATCGACTGCAGTTGGAGGCTTTGTTTGCTACACTTTGTGCATTAATTACCAACCAATAGTATGGACCTGCACAGGTAGTATGGGAGCACTGTATGCCACATATGCACATACACAAACACATGCACAAACGTGCAGACTAACACAAACACGCATACAAATGATACTGATGACACTAATCATAAATAATGCTTTCACAATTCAATAATGTTGTAGTTGCATTATAATGCATAGCTGATTGATAACAATTGACCTGACACATAGGGAATTAGTCACCCTGAGGATCCTAATTTATTACCATTTTCCATAGTACTGCTGGTACAGGAATGTTCATACATGTATGTGCACAGCCACGTACACCATCCATCAATATCACCATGGTAACTCACCTGATAGTCCTCTTGGTGCCCATGTAAGGATTCAAGCAGCCGTTCATTTTCCTCAGTGAGTGTTCGTATCTGCAAAGTGTTCGAGTTAAACTACATGTACATGTACTACTAACAGTGTGGCCATATTGTTGACTGTGGTGTATGGAGGGGTAGAGGGTATGGATGATCTCCTACATGTACAAGTCTCCATACCCTCTATCCCTCCATACCCTCTACCCTCCATACCCTCTATCCCTCCATACCCTCTATCCCTCCATACCCTCTATCCCTCCATACCCTCTATCCCTCCATACCCTCTACCCAGGCCTCCATACCCTCTATCCCTCCATACCCTCTATCCCTCCATACCCTCTATCCCTCCATACCCTCTATCCCTCCATACCCTCTATCCCTCCATACCTCTACCCCTCCATACCCTCTACCCCTCCATACCCTCTATCCCTCCATACCCTCTATCCCTCCATACCCTCTATCCCTCCATACCCTCTATCCCTCCATACCCTCTATCCCTCCATACCTCTACCCCTCCATACCCTCTATCCCTCCATACCTCTACCCCTCCATACCCTCTATCCCTCCATACCCTCTATCCCTCCATACCCTCTACCCCTCCATACCCTCTATCCCTCCATACCCTCTATCCCTCCATACCCTCTATCCCTCCATACCCTCTATCCCTCCATACCCTCTATACCTCCATACCTCTACCCCTCCATACCCTCTACCCCTCCATACCCTCTATCCCTCCATACCCTCTATCCCTCCATACCCTCTATCCCTCCATACCCTCTACCCCTCCATACCCTCTATCCCTCCATACCTCTACCCCTCCATACCCTCTATCCCTCCATACCTCTACCCCTCCATACCCTCTATCCCTCCATACCCTCTATCCCTCCATACCCTCTACCCCTCCATACCCTCTATCCCTCCATACCCTCTATCCCTCCATACCCTCTATCCCTCCATACCCTCTATCCCTCCATACCCCTCCATACCTCTACCCCTCCATACCCTCTACCCCTCCATACCCTCTATCCCTCCATACCCTCTATCCCTCCATACCCTCTATCCCTCCATACCCTCTACCCCTCCATACCCTCTATCCCTCCATACCTCTACCCCTCCATACCCTCTATCCCTCCATACCCTCTATCCCTCCATACCTCTACCCCTCCATACTCTCTATCCCTCCATACCTCTACCCCTCCATACCCTCTATCCCTCCATACCCTCTACCCCTCCATACCCTCTATCCCTCCATACCCTCTATCCTCCATACCCTCTACCCGTCCATACCCTCTATCCCTCCATACCGTCTATCCCTCCATACCCTCTACCCCTCCATACCCTCTATCCCTCCATACCCTCTACCCCTCCATACCCTCTATCCCTCCATACCCTCTACCCCTCCATACCCTCTACCCCTCCATACCCTCTACCCCTCCATACCCTCTACCCCTCTATCCCTCCATAACCTCTACCCCTCCATACCCTCTACCCTCCATACCCTCTATCCCTCCATACCCTCTATCCCTCCATACCCTCTACCCCTCCATACCCTCTACCCCTCCATACCCTCTACCCCTCCATACCCTCTACCTCTCCATACCCTCTACCCCTCCATACCCTCTACCCCTCCATACCCTCTATCCCTCCATACCCTCTATCCCTCCATACCCTCTACCCCTCCATACCCTCTACCCCTCCATACCCTCTACCCCTCCATACCCTCTACCCCTCCATACCCTCTATCCCTCCATACCCTCTACCCTCCATACCCTCTACCCCTCCATACCCTCTACCCCTCCATACCCTCTACCCCTCCATACCCTCTATCCCTCCATACCCTCTACCCTCCATACCCTCTATCCCTCCATACCCTCTATCCCTCCATACCCTCTATCCCTCCATATCCTCTACCCCTCCATACCCTTTCCTTCTGCTTCAGATTATCACCTTCATGCTGACCAAGGTCCACATATTCCTGCAATCCTTGTTCCTTAATTCCTCCATGATCCTTCCACCCGGTAAGTTGTTTTAATGTGCCCAAAATACCTCTCTCCTTTTCCTCCAAACGGTTGGCTACCTCCCTAGCCAGCTGTTCACCATACTGTTCCTTCAGCCGCTTGGTAGCTTCCAGCTGTGCAGACAAGTTTTCACGATCACGCCTCTCCTTCTGAAAGTCCTTCTTGTATTGCTCACACTGGTGAACAGTATAGGCACATAATATTGCAGCCCTTTAGTACAATAGTAAAGAATGCCTATAGGCATGCCTAAGTATACATGTTCAGGGAATAATTTACTTTTTTTAAATTGCATAGCAATTTTGCTCCGCAAAATCGAAATTGATTAGCAACTTGGTTCAGTTGCATCGCAATTCATTCCCGCCGAGATGTGTGGTGATTCTTCATTTGAACACAAAGCAGAGCTATCCCACGGACACACCCGCGTGCATTTGGAATTATTTTGGATCGCTTTCAGGCGAACGAGTCAAACGACTACTTCCCCCCCCCCCCCCTCCCCCGTCTATACAAAACGAGGTCACCATCACATCTAAAAGTTTTAATATTTGTAGATTTTGTCCACCCATATTGGTACTGTCGCGTACGCGTTCGGGCATATTCGTGTGCAGTACGTACATGTACCACGTAAGTTTGCGCGTAAACGTACATTTTAATTAGTAATGATTTGGTAACTCGAAGCCGGCTGTGTATACTGCGCGCTCATGTCATTCGTACCCGTACGCAATCACATTATAATTGTCGCGATCGCGATGTCACGTGAGTGTGGCTGATGTGACGTGGCGCCAGCTTTCTGATTGGAATTCTTTTGTACCATAAATGCACTCTCTTCGCGTAGCATTTACACTGAGCAACGTGCCTGCAAACGCGAATTAGATTGCATCGCAGTTTTCTGCGACCATGTTTAAAGTTGTTTCGCATCTTATAAAAACTGCTTCGCAAAATGCGATGCGAATCCGGTTAAATTATTCCCTGATGTTGGTATTGCTACTGAACCTATATGCATACAGAGACAGTGTATGAGAATATATGCAAAGTTACAGCTTCCAGCGTAACCATTTATGATCTACCATCATTCATTGGTGTGAGCATAGCATCTACCCATGAATGAGGCTTATATAATCATCACCAACTTTGAAATAAAACACTTAATAACTATTCAAAGCCCCTACATGACTTCTACCCTTGGCAGGGTTCCCTCCATGCCCCACTTAATGACCTTCCTTCAGAAGGGTCCCCTCCATGCCCCCTCCCTCCCTTAGGCTGGGGTTCTAGCCCCCCCCCCCCCCCCACCACCACACACACCGGCACACACTCACCTGCTGCTGGAAAAATATTAGCTCTTCCTTCAGTGCTGCAATCTCCTTTTTCAGCTGAAATGAGGACATATAAATACAATATGATGTAATCACTATAAACAATAAGGATGGCCAGAGGGCCGGGGTGTGTGTGTGTGTGTGTGTGTGTGTGTAGGGGGGGCATAACAATTAACAAAATTAAAATTAACCCTGCTCCTCCTCTCCCTCTGCTTACTGGCATGCCCCTCACAGGACATGCTTATTAAAGCCCACACCTCTCCATTCCCCAGTACATACATGTACCTACATGTACTTGGGAGTGTGTTTATATCGACCACACCCCTCAATAGATGGTACTTGGCTGTCCTCTTATTAAACAAGCAACGACAAATAGCTTCAAACTTAATGACCCGGCAGCCGGTGCATTGTACGTTGAATTCAACCTCTAGTACATGCACATGGGCATTTAATAATTTTTATTGCATTTGAATACCCACCCAATAACACTACGATTCGATTATATGTAATAATGCATTCAATAGTCATCCCTGCGCGGCCGAGTTGAGCGGTGTCTTGGCCAATTTATTATCACCTTGTCTTTCCCCCCCCCCCCCCCCCCCCCCCCCCCCCCCATATCAATTTCGTGACGTCGACAATCAGGGCCTATGTCCGTCCGTACTTATATGACGCAGATCGATCTGACCTCTGCTTCCGTGCATCCCTTGTTGTCATGGCGAGCCATCCTTCTCCTTTCTACTTCAAAGCTAGCTGCGCCTACAATCACTACAGTACGTCCTTTAATACTTATAGGGACAATCCCTAACCATATTTGGAGTATCACGTGGTAAAATGGTCAACTTAGCTAGGGGCAGTCCCTAGTAACGCAAACCCCACCCCTCCATGTGTAATATATAGAACAAGCTCGAGAACAAGAACGGCAGCTGTTTTTAAATACAACTATTTCAAACTTCATCTACCGTCTGGCTGCATACATGTATGTCATATATTGTAGAGGGTATGCACTATGCAATCATAGACTAATAACCTTACGGATTACTATGATGCAATGCATGATGCGTTATCTCGGTCCAATAAAACACGGGCCATTTTTTTTTTGGTGGGAAATGTACCGAATTCGCTGCATGATCATTTAATTCCTTGGCTACATCCTCCAGATTAATGCATTCTGCTAGCTCTTTATGCACATGCAAGATGAAGCAGTTATTAAATCTTCTTCAGTTCTGTCATGGAGGATCTCAAATAGGTAAACAGTAACAGTTGTCTCATCGTCAAAATTATGTCTATACTTGCGTTTGACTTTGATGTCCTGTAGTTTTCAAGGGTACGGCCTCGACAACTCACAGAACTACTCTCTTTGAATTCGTTTCCCCCAATTCAAAACCGCACTTTGTAACGTTTGCCCCACAGGCCACAGCTCCAATGTCACAGGGAACTCGGTCCCCCCCGGACCGAAATCCCTAGGGATCTCGGACCTCCGTGAGTCTTGTACTTCTAGGGAATTGAGTCCGGGGTGGGGGGGACCGAAATCCCTGAACGAAAAATAAACGTATGCGAAGCCGGGAAAACAAAGCCTGCATTCTTCTCACTTCCGGTGTACAGTTCAGCAGCACCCAAGGATGAAGGTAACTTATTAATAGTTTCGCCGAAGGATTTTTAGTTCCTGAACATAGTAATGCATACATGTAAATTTTGCTGCATATGTACATGTGCCAGTTCATTGTCCATTGAAATAGTGTTCCAAATAATTCACCACAGTTTCATCGTAGTTCACAAGAATCACTGCTAATGAAATATTCTCAATAGCTGCTAGGCGCCTGGCTAGGTTGGAAAACCACCAGTTTGAACAGCTGCTATTTCAGTCATCCTCTGCCAACCATGCACGTTTGTTGTCTGTGTCCTCACGCCATGCTGCAGCCTGGCTGTCAGTCATTCCTTCAGTGGGTCTTAACCTTCAGCTAGAACCTGATGAGTTCCAGATTGCATTGAAGTGGTGGCTTGGAATGGACACAACTTTAGGTTCTTGCTGTCCACACTGTCCTGAACACCAGCTAGACCCCCTAGGACACCATGTATTGACGTGTAAAGGTGGAGGGGATGTCGTTCTGTGCCACAACAGCTTGAGGGATGCCTTTTCACAGTTCTGCCATCGAGCGTGTCTGGGGGGACAGCTTGAAGTAGGTTGTGGCTTAGGAGCAGACAAAAGACAGTTGTCCTGCTGATATTCTTGTGCAGAACTGGATAATATATAATCAGCAAACCAGCAGCTTTTGACCTAACTGTAACCTCACCGCTTAATCTCACTACCTTAACTGAAGCAGGAGTTGCAAGAGGGTCTGCAGGTATGGCTGCAGAAGTTTGGAAGCATGGTGTTAATGATCATAAATGTTCAGAGCTCGGATGGATTTCTATACCCTTAGCGGTTGAGACTTATGGTTGCTGGAGTGCAGAAGCCCAGTCCACCATTTCTCGGCTAGCATCCTGTCTGGCCATCCAGTTGCAGTGTAGCAAATCCAAGGCCATCATTACCATCTACCAACGTCTCAATCTAACACTGGTGAGAGCTAATGCTCGAGCTTTACTTTTACGTTCAGGCTTTTTCAGGTCTGAGGGTGGAGTTTAACTTTGGTTTTTGCATGTTCTTCAAGTGGTGTATATGTGTACTTGTTTAACAACAGATGTATTGTAAAATACCATAAAATGAAAATAAAATAAATTAATGAATGTATAATTTCCGTAATCCCTTGTTTCCTTACTTTTTTACTCAATTTCTGTCTACAAATTCTACATCACCAATTTTATTTTCATTAAACACTTACATCATGTACAAAGTTAGAATCGCAACCCGAAAAGCTTATGACTCGGAAATTTGTCATCTGTGCTTCCAATGAACTGTAAACCCACAGCCACATATTCTGAACGACTCAAGGTGCCATCTTTATCCGTGTCGAATAAGTCAAAGCACTCCTTGGCATCGGCTGGGTCTGATCCAACAGACAAGAAAAAGATTTCCAGCTCCTGGTAGGATATCTCACCATCTTGGTCCAAATCAATGGCATCGAAATATGCATTGAACAAAGCAGTATAGGTGTCCTCTAAGGGAGAGGATGAGTGCATGAGTAAATAAAAGGGTATATGCATGCATACACTAATTTCATGCAGGATGCAAGTCACAACTGCACCGATGAACAAAAAAATGTGCAAAATATAAGATTATGTATACTAGTCTGGGTAGCAGACCTTTATTAAGCATTAATATTAGACATTAATAATCTGATATAGGTATGGTGTCCAGTTTTTCAATTGCAGTGGTACAATTGGACCATGGTTACTCCTTTTTGTATGATTACAAAATTAATGATTAGATAAACTAGGAGATCATTGTACATGTAAGTACCTGAATCCCTATTAACGTTTACAACTATGTCTATAGTTAGAGGTCTGGTACCCAGACTTACACCAACAACATTCTTACAGGGAATGTTTTTATTTGCCATGCAGTTTTTTTTTTTACTCTGTTTTTGGTTAAAGCGAATAGTTTACATAGGTTGTATCGAACTTTATTTTCTCTGGATCTCGTTTTTCACAAAATCTGAATTCTTGCTCAGAAGCATGGATCGAAGTATGTTGTAATTTGTAAACTTACCTGTAACCCTAAACAAAAATACAGGTGTGTTATGCAACTGGTCAATGAAATTTGGCGTATTATGCAATCGCTATCAATGAATAAATGTGTAAATTGAGTGCAGATCAGATTGGCTTTACTACCAGTGCGATAATTGATGCTGCACTCTGATTCTGATTGGACTGCAATATTGGTTTGATAGCTGACCTTATGCCAATACGCAAAGGTCGGCGCTATGGACCGCTAGGTGAAAGTCTTATCTGTGTAATGCATTGATGGGTGCATTCATGCCCGGCTAATCATGATTGTGATGACGTTCAAGTACATGTATGTGTGTATGTGTGTGGGAGATGGGGGGGGGGGGGGGGGGTAGTGAACCTAGTGTTACCATGTGATATGGCCAGCCTTGGCCATCCCGTAGCTTGTCTATTCCATCAGAGCGTACTAATACTTCAACGCAAATGAGCATGCTTCCCGGATAGAAAAATGATACATGGTACTATATTTTAAGAAATTGAACGTTCAATTATTAAATATGCTTCGTTTTCAAACAAAATCAAATTGTAGAAACTATTTTGCATACATCTATATAGTAGGTATGCAACAAGCAGACATAGGTAATCAATTTCCCAAGCCTTGACGGTTGACCGTAGTTGAATTGGGCATGGCCTGACCTTCGGGTTTAGTTGGAAGGTCTGGTTGCAAGCCAGGATTTGTTCTGGAGTGCTATGTAATATTTGGTATGTTGTTAGGTGAACATTGAGTGTGAGATTACGTGGTGATAATCGCAACTGCGCCTGGTTGATCTTTCAAGATTGCTCCCACTTCTTCTGTAATGTCTATTATCCTGAATGTCCACCCAGGGGTACAATTGGACACTCGGGTGGACAGCAAAAAAATTTTTTTGCCATTCGGTGACAGAAGGGACCTATAGTTGCATTTAACGGTACCAGCTTATAGTACAAGTCATTTTAACATTAGGCCGAGATAAGTAAGGTAATGAATAGGTTTGCTAGCACGATTGTTTTATGAGTACTGAAGGGATTTAAGCCCGCTTACATATCTTGGCCCGATCCTAAATAGACTTGTTCTGTAAGCCAGTACCTTTAAATGCAACTAGGTCCCTTCCATGACCGAACGGCAAAAGCTATCCACCCGCATATACAATTGTACCCCAAGTGCATGAGCAGCATAACATTCAGGACATTAGACATTAAGATCTTCAGTGTCAAAAACCACTGACAAGCAAGCATAGCCTTTCGAAGGCCAGTTGGAAGAATTACTTAGCACATCCAGAGGCAACAGCCACAGCAATATATGAATCATATTTTAAAAGTTTGAGCCTGGCTATCATATTCCTGATCTTACGCAGACTTACGGTTAATATACAAACCGCACAACAGTAGCCATAACAAACGATATTAAAATTCACGCCGGCGTTTTACAAACCTAGGGCCAGGCACATGTTCACATCAATATTTAGTTTACTGATGGTTTACTGCGTAGTGGTAGTTGGGCGTAGGCCAGCGTCTAATATAGAAAGCGGTTAACTTAAACAGTAGCAGAAAAGTGTTGATTTCTGGCTGAACTGGAGACGGGCGGCGACAGTTTCGAAACTTTACACAAGCCGCCGCCCTCAACGCTTTTCTGCGCATGCATGCACAGAAAAAACCCCGCGTAGAATCAATTTTTGATTTTACAATTGATTGGGAGATTTGGGACCACCTTATCTGGTACAGATTGTATATAACAATTTGTATCAGATATGGTGGTCTGAATCAATTGCGGAATCAAAACAATGATTCAACGCTTTTTTTCCCCTATATTGCTACTGTTAACCGCTTTCTATCCGAAAGGGTTCTGCCCTTAGACTATCACTACGCTATACGCTAGCCAGCCTAGCCCGACCTTTGCCACAATGTTTGGTGCGAAGGAAATAACTCATGGCCACAATGGTTTCCGCACTATGACGATCATGTGATATACATGTATATCTTAGTACTCCGTTCCATTTGTGTAAAAGCGGACTGCAGCTGGTGAAGTTTATGGCAAGGCAGCAACAGCTAGGCCTGTAGGGCGCCAGGGCAGTCCGGAGATGAGAAGGTTGGCGCGGAACTAAATATAGTAACTTAGAGGAATAGTTTTTATATACTGCATGCATGATTTGGCCGAGTGAAATCTGTTTTTACGCCATTTTTACGGTATATATAGGGGGTGGGTATGGGGAGCACTGTGCCCCCTTCTGACCAGCCAGGGGGTATATATGTGACTAGGAGCGCTATATAGCTGTAAGCTCCTCCATGACAGCAGGTTTGCAACTTAGTTTTGCAATTTTTAAAGTCTTGCACTGAATTTTGTTCTTATTGGTGACACTTCAATCCTACGGCCGCATGGCAAGGCCAGATTTAGTACTTTGTAATAATGAAAATGCGGTATACCAGCCTTCCTTTACCAAGTAGTAAATACGACTATGTAGTAGTGGACCGCATTTACTTTCATGTATAATCTGCATGCAAGGTGAGCTGCCGTATGCTATGCACATGATAGCAATTGTGCATTGCCCCGGCCCAGCAACTTTGCATATAGCTTTTTTGAGTAATACAGTCAATTGCAAAAACAAAAAAAAAAATTGCGACACTTTAATTCTGTTGGCATTGGCCAGATTTATACCGGCTACATGAACCAATAATGAAAATGTTGTACCAGCTAGCCTTTCTTTGTAGTAGTAAATAGGACTATAACTGCACGAGAGGAAGTCTTTACCACTGATATTTGCTTTCATACAGTAATGCACATCAGATTCTGTAGTGTGAGCTGCCTTGAGTTGTGCATTACCCCGCACATTTGCAACTTTAGCAAAAAATTTTAAGTCTCTTGCAATTTTGTACTCAATTGCAAAAAAAAAATTGTCGCACTTCAATACTACGGCATTGCATGGCCAGATTTAGTACCTTGTAATAATGAAAATGTGGTACCAGCTTCCTTTACCAAGTAGTATAAATAGGACTATGTAGTAGAGGAAGACTTTAACCGCATTTACTTTCATCATTTTCATGTACATCTGCATGTAGGGTGAACTGCCATATATATGCTATGTGCACATATACATGCAGTTCTTGCATTGTGCATTGCCCCAGCAGCTTTGCATGCAGACATTGCAATTTTGTATTCAGTCAGCATTGGCTAGATTTACTACATTGTATGAACCAAATTAAGTGTTACCATGCAGCCTTCCTTTGTGGTAGTAAATAGGACTGTGTAGTAGAGGATTATGTGCATGCATATTTGCTTTCGTACATCTATATAGATCTGTATATATAGCGTGAGCTGCCTTGAATTGTGCATTGCCCTGGGCAGCAGCTTTGCAACTTTATGTCTTGCATGCAATTTTGTATTCAAATGCAAAGGAATTCGCGACGCTTCATTCTTACGGCATTGACCAGATTTACTACTAATAGAACCAAATAATGAAAATGTTATACCAGCCTATAGCTTCCTTTACCACTGTGCAAAAACTTTGTTATACGATAGCGTATTCTATAGCGTATATTTGAATATACACCTTAAATATACACACCAGCGTATAGAACCATATACGCAGTGCGTATATTCAAATATAACCGATCACGCGACATTTGTGGTTGCTTAGCAAACCATTGAATTCACTTTGTGGCTACGTTGTCGGTCACCGTATACTAAGTGCTTCATATTCCGTATATTATCCTCCTACCACTCCCACCCCTCGTTCCCGATCCAGTTTAGTCAATTTAAAATTTTAATCATTTTGCACATGTACAACAAAACAACAAACTAACAGTCCGAGGCGGCAATCTGCATATATTCGATCCAAGGCACCTGTACAGAATACGAACAATAAATTCATATCGTAAAAAAATTTATTTCACTCACCACATATCATATCCTCGTTCTGTTTATACATGATTCTATATATAAAGCAACAGATACATTATCGGGTAAGTGATATGCTTACCTTTCTTGTCTCCTATTTCCGATGTTTGACTTAAAACAATGGAACAGTGCGGGTTAAACACTTACCATACCGTCCGGTCGGAGTCTGCAAGTTAAAAAAAAACCTTAGCAAAACACAACAAATGAATAGGCCTATACCTTCGCGCTCCATTGTGCCTGTTGTTCTATCATTTCGGTTGTTCAACCGAACGGGAACACTTAGGACACTTGCCAACCTAGTGCAAATAGAGAAAGGTGAATTCATTCTTTAGCAACTGCAACACATAATACCGGTAACTTGTAAACCCTGGAAAGACGAACTATTGCCATTTAACGATCAAAACCCTGATCTCAGCGCGATTCTTACAGTCCTTCTGTCTGTTCATACCAAAAGCAATACGACCATGAAATAGCCCGCCTAAAATCTACAAATCACATGCACGGTTAGTTAACCACATTTCTAATTGGAGCACTTTTAATCGTACTACACAAACATTTGTACAGGGGTCCAATAGAGGTCTACTGTGTAGGCATTCTACTGCTTCCATTGTAGCATTTACTGGGATCCGATGTGATCATGACCAAACTCAACTGGCGAGTTAGCATAGGCCATAGCCATGCACCATGGGCCCGGCCTACCGCTTACAAAATTTACCGCCGCATATACGGGTACACCAAGCAGACATAGCTAACCTTTGACGTCCAGCAGCATTAATAGAAGCAAAGTAGCACTCCTTCCCTGACTTCGATGCTTCCTACCTTACGTGGGTCCGGGTACGGGTCTGACCACTCATGAATTTAATTCTGTGGTATACTTATGTAAACAGTGGGATTTTATGGAATGAAATATACGCCTCACTACAGTATATTCAAATATACTCTTCAGAATACACTATCGTATATTTTGAAGGTGCATGTGCTTATATAAACGGTGACGTATTTGACACTTGCGTATTCTCAAATATACGCGGTCGTACACTTCAAATATACTACACAGGTTATATTTTGCGCATTCCTCAAATATACGCATAAATATACACTATCGTATAACAAACTTTTTGCACAGTGTACCAAGCAGTAAACTGATAGACTTTATAACCACATTTGGTTTCATATATCTGCATGTAGTACGATATCTGCATGCACGTAGTACGCTAGAGCAGTCTTGCCGGTGTAATAGCGGATTATGTCCCCCCCCAATCATTGTCCCCCCGAACAAAATCCGCTAGAGGATTATGTCCCCCCGGATAAAATCCGCTAGCTGATTCTGTCCCCCTGGACAAAATCCGCTAGCGGATTCCGTCCAGGGGGACTCATTCTGCTAGCGGATTTTGTCCCTCCTCCGCAGAATATGTCCCCCCCCCCCCCCCCCCCCCCCCCCCCGCCCCCCGGCCCCCCCCCCCTTCCCCCCTCCACATTTGTGTTTATTAGCGCAGCTTCGTGTGCATGGTCTGACCGATATATATATCCCAGGCTCTGCATGCCTAATTTGGGCCTAAAGTCATTTTTGGTCTAGCTGTCACGGGCCGACTCACAGCCAATATCCTGAAATAGTCCTATAGAACAGAAATAGGCTTTGACAGTCTTATAGAACCATTTGAAGCTAGATAATTACGTAAACGGATATTGCACAATTAAGTGACCTGTTTTTTTTGTTTTTTCACTACCATTGATCTCCACCATAATAATGCATGTCCTATATATAACCTATAGACACACAAGTCAAGTGGCAGTCGTACCCGGCCGTCTTCATGACTATTACTGGAAGCTAGCAGCGGCAAAACGCACCACGTTCAACTTAGAAGGGCAGAGGGCCAAGAAGTCTGGCGGGGAGATCGATTGATAGGACTGCGGGAACGGTGGGGGAAGTACTAGTTTTAGATTTGCTAATCGTATTCACGACACTTCAAATTCTACATACTAGTAATACATGTAGGGATCCAGGACCTACTAACGTAGGTCCAGATACGTACCTTTCGGGCCCGATACGAAAAGGAAAGGGGGATATTGTATGTTTCAGGCCCGATGCAAAAAGTGGGCGGAGTTGTTAATTTATGGGGGGGGGGGGGGGGGGGGGTTCGGGTTCCTTCCGATCTCACTCCCCGGCAGCCCTGGCTATACGTATTAGGGAAGGCGGAGCTACAGTGTAAGCAAAGGCTATACGTTTTCGTATTGGACCTACTGAAAGGGGGGCAATTTCTGCGGAAGGGGGACAATATCTGCTAGCGGACAGAATCTGCTCCGACACCGGCATTGCAACATGTATATTATCCTGGCTATACACCACTGGTTGAGTACATGCTTTGCACACACACACACACACACACACACACACACACACACACACACACACACAGTGACACACACACACACACACACACGCGCGCGCGCGCGCGCACACACACACACACACACACACACACACACACACACACACACACACACACCACACCAGTGACGGATCCAGAGGGGGGGGGGGGGGGGGGGTTGGGGGGGTTGCAACCCCCCCCCCCCCCCCCTTTCAGACCCGTAAGGAATACATTCACTAATAGGAAATTCCGAACAAAAGAGAAAGATTACTAGCAAGGCAAAAAGGCTTTAACCGAATCGACATTGTTTTGTTTCATTCCATTGAAAAGTTGGACATTAGGTCTCGTCCCCATCCCCTGCTTGGAGACAGGCAACCGAACCCTAGTTACCGCATGGCACTGGAATGTGGCTTATCCTTCTTTATCCGCAGTGGCGGATACAGGGGGGGGTCGGTGGTGTCCGGACCCCCCCCTCAGACCCGATGATGAATAACATTAAGTATCAATACTATTAATGAATGCAATTAACAACATCCCACGTGATATAGCGTATCATCCAGATGGCAAGCAATCTGTTCACTCACCTCATTCGGCAAGTATCTTGAGTTACTTTTCCAAGAAAGCAAAAGGTAATTATGTAATGCGCTAAAAGATTTAGGCCTACGTGTACAGGAATCACGCACCCGCCCGATCGCGTTATCTCGTTATGCCCGGTATTCACCATAAACTACTGTACTTTTAAGTTTATGGGTCTTCTATAGTCCCACTGACCAGTTATCACACAGGCCACTTCTTGTATCGGGCCCAAAACGGACAACAACCATTAGTTCAATCAAATGTGAAATGCGGATAAATAAGTTCTGTTCCATTCCACTCCCCCCCCCCCCCCCCAACCATTATTTGCCGCCATTTTTTAGTCTTTCGCCCCAGTTTAAGGCTTCAAAGTATTGATATATAGTCTGTGTCGCTAAGAGCGGGACCCCCAAAAGCTTCCGCGCTTCGCGCGGGAGGGGGCACATCCCCCTCCCGCACCCTCCCCCTATTGATTATTCATGTCGGACCCCCCCCCTTCCAGATTTCCTGTATCCGCCCCTGATCCGTATAACGTAAGCTCACTTTGAATCGATATATCAGTCAGGCGTCCTTCGAGGACTAAAACAGTATACGTTTCATCTTTGTTGTATTTACATACGCGCGAAGAGAGTGCCGAGACTACATGCGCTTTATTTTGAGTTGTTCGTGTCAATAGGCTTTTTTGAGAAATCCGCCCGACCAATTGAAAAAACTCTTTTAAATTTAAATTTAAAACGATCGCTACGGCGATTGCTTGTTCTGTGGTAGCGGAATTGATTTTCTTTCGCTCGTCTCTATGCAAAATGGATCATAATGCAACCATGCAAGAGGCGATGTAACTTAAAAGTTTTCTCCAATACGGCAATAAACTACAATATCACACTGCACTCTAAAGAACAAAACAGGACATTTATAAAAACTCTTACTCAAGTATGCATGCAGTTTTCTTACATTAAAAAGTAAGCATTGATCAATCTATATGACTAAACATGAACGTATGAGAGATCGAGGCACCGAATATATGTAAATGGTCATGGAGAGCGCTTGCTAGATATCGCCGAAGTAGCTATAGTTAATCAATGAGAAGGATCAAAACATATGCAACATCTTTTGGCTTTGATTTCCATGCACGCGTGCATGCACTATAAAGAAAGCTAAAGAGTACCTGTGGATGAAATCTGCGAGCACATCCCAGAAAACTGTTTCAAGCATCCGATTGTAGTACATAGACAGTGGCGTAGGAAGGGAATATACGCAATAACGGTGGTTACTCCGCCTCCCCTGGCTGGGTGGGAGGGGGGGGCACCTCTCCCGCCCAGCCAGGGGGGTATGGGGGAGCGCCCCCCCCCCCCCCCCCCCCCCCATAGCCAACGCTTTTTGCATAGATAAACTCCAAAAACTACGCAAAGACTGTAAGCAGTTAAAATAGTAAGTTTTTTCTTTGCCTCTGTGCATGTAATATAAAACAGCTATAGTTACTAATTATACATGTATAAGTGCAGCCAAGACCACTTGTGGTAGCCGTTGTAAACTACGTAGTACGGGTACATGTAGCTTAAAACCGCTTTGTTTGTTAGGTGATTTGATCTCATATGTGGTCAAATTCTTTTGTGTGGCATGCTGGAAGAGATAATCTAACGACACCCACTAAAGCCATGTTTATGAAGAACTTCAAATTGGTATAATTTTTCATTGGTTTGTGGTCACCTCACCCAAAATACCTTGGTAACAGTAAACACCTATTTGCCGCCTACTTGCGTCTACAGGAATTAATTGGTTAATACCGCAGTTTTGCTAGTGAAGGTATAAGCTAGCGTCTCGCGATCGATTTTAATGTTATTAACTAGCAGCAATTGCTCAGCTAATTCAGTAAATTAATGTATCATGTCAACCTATTTTATTTTATTTTTTGTTGTTCAGTTACTTAATGGAAAAGTGCAGCGGCAGCCCCGCTGCAGCTCCTACGCCACTGATAGATCCAGCAATTCTTATAAATTGCTGAATTATTTGAATTTGATTCATGAAAAATAAATACCATTTCCTTTTTTTACGTAGTGTTTTGAGCATGATATAATAAAAAAGCGTTGGCGTCTGGGGCAGAGCCCCAGACCCCGCTGGGGGAGCTTACAGCGCTCCCCCAGGCCCCCTAGCTGGGCGGGCGGGGTACCCCCTTTCGCACCCTCCCCCTCTTTTATTAATTATTATTCATTAACAACCCCCCCTTTTATGAAATCCTGGATCCGCCCCTGCACACCACCTAGCTACGGGCCTGCTGACTACATTAACAACTATCTATGTATGCATTGAATGTTACCTGATATGTTTGCAGCGCGAGAGACCCATTCATCAGCGGTAATCTCAGTGTCGTCCGGAACGCCGAAAGATAACCATATGCGCATGACACGCTCCCGCACGCTCTGCCCCAGGGTCTCGCTTAGCTTTCCATTTCGGATCAAATTATCGGCAAAAATGTCAAAATCTTTTTTCGAGACGGCACCATCTTTGTTGAGGTCCATCAAGGCGTGCCTTGCCCTCAGCTTTCGCTCCCAGTACGGGCTGTTCAACAACTTCTGTGATTTCTCGTTCTCCATTAGCATGCAGTGTCCCAGCGTGAAAACTAATATGTAAGTTGGCCAGTTGCATGGTTTTATAACAACGCAATTACACTTGCATGACGGCCGATTCGAAGAAATACCACAAAGTGCTGTACATGTACATGTGATGTCATAATCAGTGGCAGATACAGGACACGCGGTTGTTTGCGGCTGGAAACTAAGTCAATAATTAGATCATTTACGGTATTACCACATTATTGTGAAATGATGGCTCATTATAGACATCTAATGTTTAAAAGCTTACTACGACTGACAAGAAACATCAAATATAAAATTTAAAACGAACACAAAAACTACATTCCTTTTCCTAGCATGTCCAATCGATGCGCACATTTGAAATTCTACATAGTTACCATGCGCATACCGTTTTATAAGGTCATGCGGCAAGTATTTAGAAGAGGGGCGTTACTAACTTCGACAACGTAGCCTTTGGTGACTGAATTGGAAGGTAAGCGTACCACAGCGATGCTCAGGAGGCATGTGGCTACCAGAATGTACTAACCTGAAGTGGTAACGCATTTTCTGTCACCACTAACAAGCCGAGCGTATTGCATGAATAATCGAAATACGTTGTGGTTTTGTCCCCACATGTACATGTCCTATACATGATCATAGATATGGATTACCACAGCGAACAAGTTCCCCTACATTGTAGAGTGTGTGGGCAGAGGCTGAGCAAGTACAGGGCAAGAAAAAGAACCAACTATGTCTGCAAAACATTTTCAGCTGAGCTGAAAATAGCGTTTGACATCGACACATCTGGGGATGATGTCAATACACACCCTGAGATGTTCTGCATTAAATGCAAGCTGAGCATGGAGAGAACCATCTGTGCCATATCAGAGGGAGTGCATCACAAATGTGCAGTGATGCCATTTGAGTGGCAAAAACATCCAGATGAAGAATGCAAGGTAAGGGGTATACATTAATTTGCTCTAAGTAAACATATGACATCATGGTGTAGGTATGTGAGCACTTCCAAGCATGCATGCTCAAGTGGACACAGTAGGAGGCCAACACTTGGTGGAGGCCGTCAGGCAGGCATCACACCTAATGCACTTATAGCTCATTGTGAGAAGATTGCCTCTCCTCAAGTTCTCCACAGTAGTGAGCCTAGCCCACCTTTGGCAAGTGCTAACAACCAGTCAATGCTGAATGAGCTGAAGTGTGCACTGTGCTCCAACACCCTCTCACAGCCACTGGAACTGCAGTGTGGTGCACTGGCATGCTCCAAATGCCTCCAGGAGTGTATAGCAGCATCTGGTGCTGAGAACTGTCCCTGCTGTTCAGATGATGGTCCCCTGGCTTCATCCCACGTCAGACCAGCATCCAGTGTGATTCTCCTGCTGCTGTCGGATGTTCTGGTGCACTGTACAGACTGCAGCAGGGACATTAAGGCTGGCGACTATGAAGGGCATGAGTGTGTACCAACACTTAAACCTGAGGAGGAGAAGCAAGCAGCAGGATTACTGAAGAGGGCCATCTCTACCAGTCCTGACAAAGCCATCATACAACTTGCTACAGGGGGAGCAGTTAAGTGAATGTCATTGACTTGTGCGGAGGTTACATAATATCTACCACTCACTTTAGCCAATGACATTCATGCATGTCACCAGAGCAAACCAGAAAACCACAGCTGCCTGCTCAAGGACTGTGAAGATGAGATGTTTAGAAATGCAGAGGATCCGCACTGTTGTTAGTGGTGGAGAAGCGTCTGCCCTTATCCAAAATGAGGTCCTTATCCTCAGTGATGAAGAGAGGCAATCTTTGTTGGATAAGGCAGGCATCTCATTGTCCATTGAGATCGGGGCAGCTGAGGTATTGGCGATTAAGGCTGAGCTTGCCCTACCTTGGCACAAACTGAGGTTTCTAAGGCGGTATGTCACAACATACAGCAACATACAGCAAATGCACAATTCTAACTCACTGGTGTTTCAGGTGGCTCAAAGCATCTGGAATCTCTCTGGCTGGCGAGGAAAGGATGCGCCACATTTCTACCCAAATTGTGGGTGAGAATCTGAAAGGAGAGATTGCCCCATTTTCTTTTCCACCTCCATCTGGGGGAGAGGAAATCAAGGGAGCTCCTTTGGTATACATTCCACATCTGGTGGATAAAGTTGTGCAGCTCTTAGATGGGAATGAAAGGTAAGACAGTGGCATACAAAGGTTGTTCTTATACATGGTTTCGGTTCAGGACTGGTAGGCTTACATGGCATGAGGGGTTTATACCAGCCAGTGAGATGTGGTTGAAGATCGGAGGGGACAAGGGAGGTGGAACATTCAAAATGAGCTTCCAAATTGTGAACGTTGCTGCACCCAATTCAGTCCATAATACTTGTGTATTCAGCTGCTTTGCCGCTGGTGACAGTGTCACTAACCTCCATGTGGCACTTGATCGCTTTAAGGACCAGGTAGAACACCTACATGGAATGAAGTGGAGGTGAGAGCTCTATACCTTAAATCTTCTTATAGTACACAAGGGCTATAAATTACAGGCAATACACAGTAATAGTGTTCATATGTGGAGACTATGAGTTCTTGTCAAAGATGTATGGCATGTCAGGAGCCAGTGGTATGTACAAGTGGTATACTAAATGCAAGCATAACTCATGTAAATGATGACCATGCAATATAGGGTGTTACCCTTGCCTATACTGCAAAATTCGAAGCGAGCAGATGGTTATACCCCTATCCATTCGAGGGCACGCCACAGAAAGGTCACTTGAAGATATGTGTGCTGACCACCAGCGTTACATCTCATCAGGCAGTATTAGAAAAGATGCACAGAAGTTCTTTAACTGCATTTCAGTGCCTATCTTTGACATCCCCATTTCACAGGTAAATGAATCTGATATTGTGAGTATTTCCGTTAACAAACACCATGCAGGTCTGCCCACCTGGTCTCCACATAATGTTGGGGATCTTCACTAAGATGTTCCATTTGCTGGAAGCTTTATGCTGTCAGCTGGACTTGGAACTGGCACGTCAAACTACTGATTTTGACTCTTCCAGCTTTTCCAAGTACAGTCAGGCATTTCAATTTGCAACTGGCACAGTGTACGTCCAAACGGTTTAACCATGTGGCAACCATAGGCCGGCATAGGTAGACTTATGGCGAGTACACGACATTTAATCTGCCTTTGTGTGATGCATGCACTTGTTGCCTTCTTTCCCATATGAATGTCTTTAAAAATTTTACTTAAGTAAAAACACTATATACATGTATGTAGGTAACTATTCAAATCCATCGATAAATTGCTATCAGTGTTCAGTGTAAATTAAGCATTTTTGCAGAAATGAGGATGTATTAAAAGTACAAAATTCATGTACTACATAATACTAAAGTGTCCCTCAGGGCCAGACTGCAAGCAGGGCAGAAGTTACACTTAGAGCACTCACTTGAGAGCAACACAAAATTCAACTGGTTGGACTGAGGTGGATATATTGTTGCATTTTCAGTAGCTCCAAATCTTGAGATGTTCAGTGCAGGTTTAAAACATTCACTATAATAAGGTTATAAAGATGAGGTGATGTAGTATGTCGCATACAATATTGATTGTATTTCTCAGGGGATGTTACGACGCAAGAAACATGTGTAAGCTACAAGGGGGGCAGGTCCAGGATGTTGTAGCATGTGTGGGCCAACGGCAGACACTCACATCCTGGTCCACCGTCCATCTTCTGCACACCTACATCTACAGCGTACATGCAATGCTGTGGAATACATCCTTGATATCCCGTATTGGGATATATATTAGATGTTATGTACATATACCCATTGTCTACAATAGCAACTGTACATTGTTAGAAAACGGTTTAGTGTGTATATAACTTGCTAGGAACTGGTTTAGATTGTCAAACCAGTTTGGTTTGTAGTCAGACAGGTTTTGCCTAGTTGATATAAATAGGTTATGCTGTACCAGTGATCGCTCTCTCTCCATCAATTATACTTTGCGCTATCTGGGACTCAACTGGTTCATATATGCATGCGGCACCAGCTATAGACTGGATACTACTCGTATATACTGCAGTTTGATTATATTGTGTGTGCATCACATGACATGCACATGACATGCACACCACATGGCATGTCTCACATACAATCACATCACCAAAGCTACACATGTACATGTATGCTAAATGAAAATAAAACTATGATAACGCATGGGCTATTAACCTATACTTTGCATGCTATCACATAGCACTGTGCATAACACCCATACCAATCATTTACACATCACTAATAAATGCTACCAATATTGCTACCCCATGCACACAATTGCACATACAAGTACACAAACACTGGTCTCTATATATGCAGTGGGAGAGGCACAATTTGCTGGCTGCTGGGTGTATATGTCCACAAAGTCCACTATTTTCAGCTTAACTACATCTACCAGTAGTCACTTAACCAATTTCACATGCACCAGTAATAATCATTATTAGTGCCTTCTAACATTAGGGCTTGCTATCAGTACCTTCTAACATTAAGGCTTGTTATCTGTGCCTTCTAACATTAAGGCTTGTTATCAGTGTAGTCAAACATTAGGGCTTGTTATCTGTTCATGGGGTGTATTCTAACCATTTGAATTCGCTAAATCTCTCAATTAAAAAATGAACCTGCATGGTTTCTTGTAGTCTAAGAGAATGTATTTTTAATTGCTTCTCGGCTTATAGTATTTCTTGATGCATGCTTGGAAGGACAGCTTTGCATTGGGCAGCTACTGAGGGCCATGTAGCTGTGGTACAGACCCTCATCTCCAGTGGTGCCTCTGTGAACATACAGGATGACTGTGTGAGCACTTGTATTTACACTTATATGATGTGGTGTAATAGGTATGTAAGTGCAGCTGGTCTAGTTATTAAACAATAGTCTTGCATGTTTGTTTTAATTGAATGCTTGCAAGTGATATACATGCACCTGTAACACGTTCAGTGCTGATGGAACAATGCACTCAGAGCTGGATAAGGGTTGAATCTGTGTTATATTTTGTTTTTTGTATCTATAAGGTCTCCACATACAGTAATTACATTAATACAGTACATGCAAAACGATCCTTACTTTAAGACCTTCCATCACACACTACATTTTACTGTCTCATTGCATTGAAATGTGTGTCAAAAGACCGACGCCCAGAAATTTTGAAATGAAATTGTAAGCTGCACAAAGCACTAACTATTTGGTTAGCCATGTTTTTACTTCTTTTGGAAAGCTACAAATGTATAATTGAAAGTAGAGAAAGATGCCATACAACCAAGCTAGTACATACATGCATGCATATACAAACATGTGCATGTAGTTCATATGTATACATTAAATTTTTCCTTCTCCTAGCTTGACTTATAAAAATGGACTGGAATATTTGCCTCACTGAATTGCATTCAATCGATTTCACAACTCGATCCAACAGCCATGCAGGAATTCGTGCCCAGGCATTTTCACCTACGTTCATACATCAGTACATATGTCGTAAAAGGCTGCAATTCAGTATTTCACCGCATGCAGATACTGGGGCCGGGTGAAGCGTGCAGTATTACATTGGACCTGTACATAATTGTATAAACTGACTCAAGGATATAGATATATGCAAACACATTAACTATATACAGTAAGTAGAACAAGATGGCATTCAACCAGCATAATGCATGCAAATATATAATAGTTTACTTAATGCATTCTCCGACTATTCTTCAACTGGGGGTGTAAAATGCGTATCACTAGTACTGCTTTGGCATAACTTGGTCGCTTCATTCAAGGTAACAGATCCTTCTTCTGACTCGTGATATAGCCTGATTTTAAGGAGAGCAGTTTTAATTCGTTGCAGGTTTTGTTTTTTAAAATATCGTACCACACAGAGATGAAAAATAAGCAACAGAGATGTGGTGAAGCTCCAGAGGGGGGCACATATTGAAAATATACCATAAATGGATGACCCTGAACTGTTAAAGGAATGGAGCACAGCAAAGATAAATATTGGTGTCGAGATTAAAAGAAACAATATTGGGTACAAGAGAAGAGGTAACATCTCATACAGCGCCTTCTTATGTTGTTTGCTATATTCGGAAAGAGCGAGACTCCTCCTTCGACATGCTCGATAACATAGGATGGTTCCCATGACGATAATAAGCAGTGAAATAACTATTAAAACTGCAAATATGATGGTGTACACGATGCCTTCTCTTAATTATATAAGTTGCATGCTTCTTGCCAACGTGATGGTGTTAAATTCATAACTAACAGCGTAGTAGCAATGGCCATTGGTACAAGAAGTGAACTCACCACATACAGAGGTTCCAATCTCTGCAAATTCTTATGGAACACGGCAAGAGCAAATAGATGTATTGATATCCACACGGTAAACATCAGCTTGATAAAGGCTGAACCTAGGAGCAATGCTTCGAACATGGCAGCATGTTTATCGACTAACATGGAATCGTTGGAAGTCATAGACATAGTGGTACCATTGTAAGTATAGGAGTAAGGCATGTGATTCATATACATGTAATTGCAATATACTGCGGCAGTGATCCAAACAACAGAAAATTCCATCGCACTGAGAACTTGGTATAGAGCCAGACGGTAGACCAGGGTCTTGTGCAATTTTAGTACGCAAACAAATATGACCGTCGCCAGAGATGGCAGCAGGGAGATAGCCGAGATAGGAAGAGAAGCAATCAGTGGAATATAAAAATCAGCATTAGAAAAGCAGCTGTAGCCGTTCATCTTGTTCAAGCCTGCCTGGCAGTGGGGGCTAATAAGTATATTCATATACAAGTGGGGTGGTACGAGAGGGGCGCACCTCCTCAGAGCTAAGTCCAACATTGGCACTACGAATCATCAAAGCCGAATATGTGGTAACAGGTGCATATTTTAACAGCGTGAAAAGAACAAACCATGCATGTGAGTGATAATGGAGTAATTTTTTAATTGAATACATGCATGCAACCTTCTGAGACTTATTATGCCGATGTCTTTCAAGGTTCAGCACACACCGGCTTTGAGCAATGCCAATAAATGCTTCCTTTCTTCATTAATCAACCATACATGATTTCACACAAGTCAAGTCTTCATCTAACAAGTAAATCAAAAACTTCTCTATCGAGAAAGTGATTGGTGGGATGTAGGATTGGTGGCGCAAAAAGCAAGGAAACAAGGTACAATATGTTAAAGTGAGGTTTGGTAGGATCCTACAACTCACAGTCCTGAATTTGCAAATGAAGAAGCCTATTTGCAAATGTAGGACTGTTATAGTTGTAGGATCCTACCAAACCTCACTTTAACATATTGTACCTTGTTTCCTTGCTTTTTGCGCCACGAATCCTACATCCCACCAATCACTTTCTCGATAGAGAAGTTTTTGATTTACTTGTTCCCCTAATTTTTCTCTGCCAGGAGTGTTTAGTCAATATAATGTATGGCTTAGTGTATTCGTTGCAATGCATAGGACGCTAAGATTCCTCTTATCAGTATCGCCTATCGGGTATTAAATCTGAGTATATAGGCCTCTTTTTAATTTTATTAATAGGCCTACCGTTGTTCTTCGGATATCTTAAACTCAGAGTTCTCCTTGTTAACGAGCCGTTTTCTTTGGCTTGGTCATCTTTTCTGAATTAGAACCGCGTCTGCAGCTGCGTACATGCATAGATATTTGTGTAGCCTGGCAACAGTTAATTAAGACGCGTGTGTGACGTCATATTGGATACTGCTAGGCAACCGACCGATAATGAATTGCCACCTGCTTGGGTCATTTCACGGCATTTCATCACCAGCTAACAACTGTAGGTCTTATTTGTATGATAGGGCACGTTTGGAAATCAAATGCAACTTTATGAAGCTAATCTCGTCTTCGTACGACGTTCCTGTCGCGAGTTATACGTGCTGAACGGAAGACGGAGGAGGAGAACAAAAATTAAATGGCGGAATTTTGGTACTGACTTGTCACACCACGTAAACGGCACTGTTTAGCGAAATTCACGTTATATGTGTATATCTGTCATGTTTGTGATGGATTATATGCGAGCTGGCGAGTAAAGGCAACGCTTCGTTACCGTTTTAAAACGCTCGATCGAAAACCACGCCCACGAAAGCCAATCCGAAGCCAATCCTACATAGGACCCACTACCGTGGGTCCTGATATTAATTGCAGCTACACGTACATATATCTATATGCTGAAGAGTAGTCGGGCGGGTCCTACCGCGTTTGGTCGACCAAACGCGCGCGGTGGTTGGGCCCGCCCGACTAGTTGAAGAGCTCAAGGTCAGAACTGAATTATCCTAACTCCCGCTCATTGTAAATACCTGGTTTTTTCATAATGTGCCAGTTGAAAGTTTTGACAAACTCTACGCCGGAAGAGTTATAAAGCTGCACGACGTTGTGAGATGGATGGCATCAACGAACCTCAACTACCCTGTTTTGCAATGTCCACCACTCAATTTTATTTACAAGTAGGGAGACCCCTTACTTCCACTGACACAGGACAACGTCACACACTAGGTCCATTTCTTGACATCTTCCCTTCAGTTCAGCACTAGTACGCTTTGTACATGTACACACAAAATACTGAAGTACATGTACATGTTTACACCATATAGTTGTTATCATTTTATTGACCATTATAGATGTAGTCAGTGGTTAAACTGCCTCCAGGATTGCAATGACACTGGTTTGGTGTTCACTTCTTGCAACATCAAGGGCAGTATTGCCATCCTGAAAGTGAAGTATACACATGTAAGTCATTACATTAAATTGTTCAGCCGTGTTCCTTCTCCCACTGTCCCTACCTCCCCAATACAATTCTTCTTCCCTTCACTTACCTTGTTCCTAATGTCCTGCTGTGAGCCAGAAGAGAGAAGTACCCTCACCACCTCTGGGTGGCCCTCAGAGGCCGCACTATGTAGGGCTGTCTCCCCCCACTGGGTGTGCGAACATATGGAACGTTATAAGACCAACAACAATGTCACTTTATAGGAGAAGTAGTCTAAATGCAAGGATCATTTTGTAGAAATTACTGAGGTACTAAAAAATCATAACACAAATTCATCCAGCTCTGAGTGCATTGTTCCATCAACAGTGAACTTGTTGCAGGTGCATGTACATGTATAACACTTGCAATAACCAGACCGGCTTGCTGTCATGCTGCTGTTTTTTTGCTGCACATACATACAAGAGTACCTATCACACCACACCATGTAAGTGTAAATACAAGTGCTCACACAGTCATCCCGTATGTTCACAGAGGCACCACTGGAGATGAGGGTCTGTACCACAGCTACATGACCCTCAGTAGCTGCCCAATGCAAAGCTGTCCTTCCAAGCTGAAAGAGATACATGTATGAACCTATATGCATCAAGAAAAACTAAAAGCCAACAAGCAGTTTAAAATTAACATTCTCTGCAAGAAACCAGGTTCATGTAGAAATTAGAATTGAAGTGGCAGTAGTATAAAAAGAATGGAAACAAGGTAAAAATGTTATAAGACACTCCTTAAATGCACTGATAACTTAGAAGACACAGATAGCAAGCCTTAATTATGGAAGGCACTGATAACAAGCCTTAATGTTAGAAGGCACCGATAACAAGCCTTAATGTTAGAAGGCACAGATAACAAGCCTTAATGTTAGAAGGCATTAATAACAAGCCTTAATGTTAGAAGGCATTAATAACAAGCCTTAATGTTAGAAGGCACATATAACAAGCCTTAATGTTAGAAGGCACTGATAATGATTATTACTGGTACATATAACAAGTGCTCATTTAGTGCTCGAAGATATAACAACTGATGTTCAGAAAAGATTCTCATACATGTATCCTATAAGCTATATGATTGCCATTCATTTGTTGACTTGGTTGCCATGGCATTGATTTGGTTGCCATGGCAAGCCATGTGGTTTCCCTCACCTTGGTCTGGGCATTGACATCAGCACCTTCGCTCAGCAGAACCTTAATGGCCTCCACATGTCCATCATATGATGCGAGATGAAGTGGTGTTCTGTAGGACTAGAAATTTCAAATCATAATAAAATTTCACCTTTTATTCTGCACCATCTTAGCGCATATAAATGCACATGCATGCATGCACATTGTAGGAACGTTACGGTGGAGGCTGTGGGTTAGTTTATTAACTTTTGTAGAGCTAGGTATGCTAATTGATTAATTTTATAAAAGAGACTGTGTGTTATTTCAGTTATCAACTCAGTTTTGTAGAGGTAGCAGGTTAGCTTATTATATATCTTTTGATTCAGCCATGTTAAATATGAATGATAGTTTGAATGCTATATCATCGTAATTCATCCAACAAACATTATAAAATAGGAGAGGGAGCAGGGCTAGCTGTTGTAACACCTTTCTGTATGGTGAGAGAGAGAGAGAACCTAATTATATCACTTAACCAAACAAGTAGTCCTGACTTTATAACTATTAACATCACTTAAACCACAAAGGGTGGTTAAAATACATGTCAGAAACTCACCACATTGTCTCTGACGTTGACGTTGGCCCCACGCTTCAGTAAAGCCTTGATGATGGAGATGTGTCCTCTGTATGCTGCCCAGTGGAGGGCTGTTTCCCCAAACTGGGGAGGGGGAGGAGGCATGGGGAGGAGGCACAGATGCATGGGGAGGAAGCACAAATCCGTGGGGAGGAGGCACAGATGCATGGGGAGGAGGCACATATATGCATGGCGAGGAGACACAAATGCATGGGGAGGAGGCACATATGTATGGGGAGGAGGCACAGATGTATGGGGAGGAGGCACAGATGCATGGGGACGAGGCACAGATGTATGGGGAGAAGGCACATATGTATGGGGAGGAGGCACAGATGTATGGGGAGGAGGCACAGATGTATGGGGAGGAGGCACAGATGTTTCTCTGCTTTTTACACTGAAGTCAAGACCAAATGCCACCATATGTGTGCATGGCCAATATGTGGGCGTGGCATTACCCGGCCGTGGGTGTGGCTCTTGGTGTATCCATATTATTACTGTTATGATGTAATCCAAGTAGAGAAAAGTGGAGGTTTCAAAGTCCTTACATTTAATGAATTTGCATAATCAACGTTGGTAGTGTGTTTTGAGAGCATCACATAAAACCGTTTTGTGTCTGAGTACATGACTGAGGTGATCAGTTGGTGTCCATCATAGCTGTACTCCTGAGGTACGGTAGGAGGGACACTTAAATGTGAACATGCATGGAGTACCCCACAAGTTACACGTGTACCTCTTCTTGGCCAGCCATGTCTTCTTCCTTCATGAAATAACTGCCCCCAGGAGAGTATCCGCCCCCTTTATGCAACGACCACTCGTAGAGGAGCGCGGGGAGGAAGCAGAGGTAAAGTCGAAAAAGTCGAATCGACTAGTACGGGGTTCACTTTAAAAAAAAAAAAAAAATTAATCTATGCAATCCACCCCGCCCCTTCAATTCAAACGGTTCTACGAGGAGGTCGAGGCTGGGACAAGAGCTTCGTTACACATGTCACCTACGACCACACGATCAGTGGCGCCAGTGTTGACTTACATTTAATACTCCTGGCGGACCATGTCAGGTTTACATGTATATGTATGTTGCTGTTCATGAGTAGTCTCGTTCCCAGACTCATATATAAGCATTCGCCAAAAAAAAAAAAAAAAACCGGTCCGACGTAATTGAGTCTGGGAACGAGACTAGTAGACTGAGAATATTACATGTAAACGGTACTTGTACCTTTGACATCACCTACACAGGTCACATATATAGCAATATCACTGCAAAGGTCGTATGACCACTGCAACCACTGGCCCACTGGGCCTGGGCCCTGGGGTAGGATATGAACAGCACTTTAATTTTAGTTCCTCTCTAGCTCTGTTGAATAAATCTGCTGACTGACGGGCCAGGGCTGCTCCAACTTTGGTAATATGAGGAACTGGTATTATTATGTCTACATGTGAATCACCATGTATACATGGGACCTTTTCCCCTACTTTAATATTAAAAGGGCCTGGGGACGAGGCTAGGGACCTTTGTAAGGCTTAGACTTAGGGGTTTGGGCCACTGCCTCATCTGCACGCCTGTTCCTGGTCACTGAAGATATGAACTCCCACTTTTAATCTGCTTAATGCGTCTCCGTGGCATGGCCATCCAAAGGTGAAACTTGCATGTGTTTTGGGGTCATGAAAGTCACTTCGATAAATGGCCATAGGGAAAACTTTGTAATGTTACTTTTCTTGTGGCTGATATTATTAATATACATGTACAATATTTACAATGTAATCAATAAAAATAATTAATTCAGGTATGGATGTACCTCACATGCAATCTCGACATAAGTCCAATTGATACGCACAATTACAATGACTATACAGCACACACACACACACACACACACACACACACACACACACAACAGTTCTTTCAATACAATACAATGTAACCTGGGTGAAAAGGAAAATATTCATATATCCATTATTATGGATACTCCACAAGCACCTATGTACATATATGTATTAAAAACAAGCACACACTTAGTTTATAGACCATTAGATGTAGTCAGTGGTTAAACTGCCTCCAGGATTGCAATGACACTGGCTTGGTGTTCACTTCTTGCAACATCAAGGGCAGTATTGCCATCCTGAAAGTGAAGTATGGTCATTACATTAAATTGTTCAGCGTTCCTTCTCCCACTCTCCCACATCCTCCCCAATCCTTCTTCCCTTCACTTACCTTGTCCCTAATGTCCTGCTGTGAGCCAGAAGAGAGAAGTACCCTCACCACCTCTGGGTGGCCCTCAGAGGCCGCACTATGTAGGGCTGTCTCCCCCCACTGGGTGTGCGAACAACAGTATGTATATGGAACGTTACATGACCAACAACAATGTTATTTTTTGTAACGGGAAGTAGTCTAAATGCAAGGATCAATTTGTATTAATGTAATTACTGTACATATAGAAATTAGGTACTAAAATACATAACACAAATTCATCCAGCTCTGAGTGCATTGCTCCATCAGCAGTGAACTTGTTACAGGTGCAAGTACATGTATATCACTTGCAAGCATTCTCTTTAATAACCAGACCAGCTTGCTGTTGCACATACATACATGTACCTATCACACCACATCATGTAAGTGTAAATACAAGTGCTCACACAATCATCCCGTATGTTCACAGAGGCACCACTGGAGATGAGGGTCTGTACCACAGCTACATGGCCCTCAGTAGCTGCCCAATGCAAAGCTGTCCTTCCAAACTGAAAGAGATACATGTACATGTGTACATATCAATATGCATCAAGAAATACTAAAGGCCGACAAGCAATTTAAAAAAAAAAACATTCTCTACAAGAAACCAGGTTCATGTAGAGTTGAGGAAGTTAGAGAATAGAAGGGGCAGTAGTATAATAAGCATGAAAGCAATTTACAAATGTTAGAAGGCACTGATAACAAGCCTTAATGTTAGAAGGCACTGATAACAAGCCTTAATGTTAGAAGGCACTGATAACAAGCCTTAATGTTAGAAGGCACAGATAACAAGCCTTAATGTTAGAAGGCACTGATAACAAGCCTTAATGTTAGAAGGCACTGATAACAAGCCTTAATGTTAGAAGGCACTGATAACAAGCCTTAATGTTAGAAGGCACAGATAACGAGCCCTTAAAGTTTGAAGGCACTGATAACAAGCCCTAATGTTAGAAGGCACTGATAACAAGCCTTAATGTTAGAAGGCACTGATAACAAGCCTTAATGTTAGAAGGCACTGATAACAAGCCTTAATGTTAGAAGGCATTGATAACAAGTTTTATAACGTTAGAGGGTGCATGTGACACATTAAATAACTAGTCTTTTACAATCCTGTGACACAGTACTTGTACATGTACATGTACATGCACCTTCATGAATAAATTCTACAGGCTCTTAACACTCACAATTGTTTTTATCTATATAACATTGCAATAATACACGTTAGTTTATGGGACATTAGCTTGTCACACACAGAATGTCTTGCACATAGCAGCTAGGGTGGGTGGGGGGTGGAGTGGGGGATTACTGCAGTCATAAGGTCTCATGTAAACATATCCTCCATTCCCATGCACACCTATGTAATGCCATTCACTTGTTGACTTGGTTGCCATGGCAAGCCATGTGGCTTCCCTCACCTTGGTCTGGGCATTGACATCAGCACCTTCGCTCAGCAGAACCTTAATGGCCTCCACATGCCCATCATATGATGCAAGATGAAGTGGTGTTCTGTAGGACTACATGTAGAAGTTAAAAATCATATCTGGTAATGGAACTATCACAATTAAGTTTATTTCACCTTTTATTTTGCAGAATCACAATATTATTTTTCATCCTAGATCTAAATCTACATATACACTGCAAGGACAAACTGAGTGGTCGAGGCTGTGGGTTAGGTTATTAACATTTGTAGAGGCTGTGGGTTAGGTTATTAACTTTTGTAGAGGCTGTGGGTTAGGTTATTAACTTTTGTAGAGGCTGTGGGTTAGGTTATTAACTTTTGTAGAGGCTCAGAGTGGGTTAGGTTATTAACTTTTAGGTGCTGTGGGTTAGATTATTAACTTTCATAGAGAGAGGCTGTGAGTTAGCCCTATGTACACAGGCTGTTAGACTGTGTGTTAGGTGCATGTGATTGCAAGCCTTTATAGCTATAATCCACAAAGGGTGGTTAAAATACATGTCAGAAACTCACCACATTGTCTCTGACGTTGACGTTGGCCCCACGCTGCAGTAAAGCCTTGATGATGGCGATGTGTCCTCTGTATGCTGCCCAGTGGAGGGCTGTTTCCCCAAACTGGGGAGGTGGAGGCATGGGGAGGAGGCACAGATGCATGGGGAGGACGCATAGATGCATGGGGAGGAGGCACAGATGCATGGGGAGGAGGCACAGATGTATGGGGAGAAGGCACAGATGTACATGTATCCCTGCTTTTTACTATACACATGTAGCACTCTTATGACATTAGACCTTTAGGGGTACATGTCCAGGGTATGGTTCTATCAGAGTAATTTCAAGGGGGAAGAGCTGAGTTCAGACATATTTTCGAATGAAGGAGGGTGGGTGACAAAAATTAATGACTGGGTTTATCAAATTCAACGATTGGAGATTTACTGGAATCAAATCAAAATCTCTCAAGTGCAATTATTTTATACATTTGCCTCCCTCAACATCCCCAATGCAGGTTATGGGTGTGATTCTTACAAAATCTGCGTAGTCCGTTCCCACAGTGTTCTTCGCTAGTATCGCTTCCACTCTCTGAACGTCGGAGTACATTACGTTCGTTATCAACATATGACCGTCTATGCTGTATTTGAAAGGCTATCAAGTACGGGAAATAGGGTTATCGTCACGTGTTTCTTTTTATTTGTCAGACACGGCCAACCTTAATCTCGATCTTTCTTTCGCTTGACATGGCTATCTGGTTGTGTATTATAGCAATGAAGAGGATTAGTAGCTGCGCCTTTCACGACTATGCCACGCCCACTACGTAGAGGATAAAATTGCAAAGTAAATAACAATCATTATTATTGGGTTTACGGCACTAATGAAATAGCATGTATTAACAAAAAAAGAAAAAGAAAAAAAAAAAACCGCGGGTCGCCGAATAAACTAGCACTTTATGACCTTTGAACGATTATATATTAAGCCACTCAACCTCGACATGCATGCATTTTCGCAATACTAGTACACGAGCTTGAGTGCCTGTATTTCAGAAGCTAATTACGTCAGCGCTGTTGTGGTGACACACCCCTTCGTACCAATGACATGCACAGCAAGCTAAGTTGACGTAGCTAACGTTGGCTGCGTTTACTGTATACTTGGGAAGACACCTGCTAACGTAAGAGGCTAAAGCGTCCGTGTAGAGTGATTTTCATAATTTTTGTACGTTGTACAGCAACAGCTACGAGTGCGCATCTTTTAGAATTACCTATGTATTGTAACCATGTACATGTAACAATATATATACCGGTATTTATACGTAACTGCGTTTCGGTGTTGCTTATTCAGCTAACACCTGACAGTTACCTCGCAACATGTTTTCGTGGGGACGAGCACTCAGCGGGCAACTAGGTCTAGGCGGCATTGAAGAAGAATTCGTCCCTGTTCCTACGTGGAATAAACACGTTGGCTCTCACAAAGTTCTCCAGGTGGCGACTGGGCTGCAGCACACGCTCATTTTGCTGGATAATGGCTGCGTGCTGTCTTGTGGAAAGAACGAATCGGGGCAACTCGGCCAAGACAAAAGTTGTTTGAGACCAGGTGTGTGTGTGTGTGCATACTATATATGGAGGCATGTTTAGTTACGTGTCCCATGTGAACGTTGTGTGTCTGTCGGTCGTGTGATTGGTGTTATGTATACTTTTTCGTACTGGACTCTTGCTGACGGTTGTTTATTGACAATATTGATACTAGTAGCTGTATGTTCAGGGAAAGTCCCTTGCTGAGTAGTGATGTCACATTACTGACAATAGAATTTATCAGTCAGGTAAATTCGTATTGATCTCAGGCTAACATGTAACCACCCAATCCCCTTATTTGTCATAGCTCCATTATAATATACACTTTGCACACACATACACACACACATACACACACACATACATACATACATACATACACATACACACACACATGCACACACGCACACACACACACACACGCACACACACACACACACATGCACTTACACATACACAAATACACACAAACACACATGCACACCACACACACCACACACACACCTCCACCTCCTTCAGGAGCGATAGATGCTCTGGAGACCAAGTTTATAACTTCTGTGGCGTGTGGATCGTCCCATTCCTTGGCCATAGACAAGGAGGGTAGCCTGTTCTCCTGGGGGGACAATTACTATGGCCAGCTGGGACTGGGGAGTGCAGAGCAGTTCCATCCTGTGCCCAAGTACGAGGGAGGAGTGTATATGTGTGTGTAGTATAAAATTCCCTCCCTCCCCTCCCTCCCCTCCCTCCCCTCCCCTCCCTCCCTCCCTCCCTCCCTCCCTCCCTCCCTCCCTCCCTCCCTCCCTCCCTCCCTCCCTCCCTCCCTCCCTCCCTCCCTCCCTCCCTCCCTCCCTCCCTCCCTCCCTCCCTCCCTCCCTCCCTCCCTCCCTCCCTCCCTCCCTCCCTCCCTCCCTCCCTCCCTCCCTCCCTCCCTCCCTCCCTCCCTCCCTCCCTCCCTCCCTCCCTCCCTCCCTCCCTCCCTCCCTCCCTCCCTCCCTCCCTCCCTCCCTCCCTCCCTCCCTCCCTCCCTCCCTCCCTCCCTCCCTCCCTCCCTCCCTCCCTCCCTCCCTCCCTCCCTCCCTCCCTCCCTCCCTCCCTCCCTCCCTCCCTCCCTCCCTCCCTCCCTCCCTCCCTCCCTCCCTCCCTCCCTCCCTCCCTCCCTCCCTCCCTCCCTCCCTCCCTCCCTCCCTCCCTCCCTCCCTCCCTCCCTCCCTCCCTCCCTCCCTCCCTCCCTCCCTCCCTCCCTCCCTCCCTCCCTCCCTCCCTCCCTCCCTCCCTCCCTCCCTCCCTCCCTCCCTCCCTCCCTCCCTCCCTCCCTCCCTCCCTCCCTCCCTCCCTCCCTCCCTCCCTCCCTCCCTCCCTCCCTCCCTCCCTCCCTCCCTCCCTCCCTCCCTCCCTCCCTCCCTCCCTCCCTCCCTCCCTCCCTCCCTCCCTCCCTCCCTCCCTCCCTCCCTCCCTCTCCCCCACACCAGACTAGTACGGTTCAAGGCTCATGTAGTACAAGTTGCAGCAGGTGGAAACCATACAATAGCACTACTGCAAGGTAAGCCATGTGTGGACATCTTATTAGTCCTTGTAAGAGTTGCTCAACACTGGTTAAAAATTTTAATATGGTATTGGTGTGGATAAAACCCTGGCATGTACACATGTGTATGTGTACATGTATACATGTATGTGTGTGCATACATGTACATGTATGTTATGTGCATGTGTGTGTATATAACATGTAACATGTACACAGTGTACATGTATCTACAGAGTAGGAGTGCTTGCTATAGAACTTACTGACATCAGTCACTGGAACAATTAATCACATTCACATATGTTGGCACGGCAACTACAATAATGCACATTTTGTGCTCGAATTAAAACTTATGAATTACATTATCTTTATTCACGGCTGAACCTTTTCTTTGTAAGGGACAATGAAAGGGCAATTTTGTCCAAGTCCATATCAATGTGCTTGTAATTTGATAATGTACATATTTTATTAATTATGTTGTGATCATAAAACATTCACCCTAAATGTACGGTGACCTAAGCAGTCTTGTTTCTGCCTTCCTCTCCACAGATGGTAAGGTATACTCATGGGGCCAGAACAGCTATGGACAGCTAGGCTCCATGGAGAAGGAGTCCAACGTTCCCCGGTTGATGGTCGACTTTGAGGGGATCCCCCTTGTCTGCATAGCAGCTGGGACCAGCCACTCAATAGCTGTGACCTGTTCTGGACTGGTGTTTGGCTGGGGGAGAAACAAGTGAGCGAGTGTCCTTCTTGGGCCAGTTCTCCCTCTCTCCCTTCTTCCTCCTCCCCATCCCTGACCTCCCCCATACCTCACCCTCTTCTGTCCTAAATCTTACCTGATACGTTGGGTGTTTCACAATCATGGAAAATTGTTTATAAATTAGCCACAAATAGTTACTTAACTAATCAATAATTGTTGCTAAAAATTCTACCAACAAAAGAGAAGACATTCTAGTGATATAACCTTTATTAATTAATTCAATATTAATGAATACCTCCAAAATGGAAGTAGTTACTTAATGATGTCCATTGCAATCTGTGTACATGTGTATCTACATGTACCATTTATTAAAAATTAGTTGTCTTGATTTAGTGGTTTGAATTTATTGGGTAAGTTGAAATTATTAAAATTCAAACAATGTTGGAGCCTTAAATGCCTATAAAATTGTACATAAAGTGTATTGTGATTTCACATAAGTTAATTTTGATTCATTTGCATTTTAAATAGATAATAATTTACATCACCATACATTGGTATAACGTTTTCCAGCAATTATATGGTTTTCCCTTCCATTCCAGCAAGGGTCAGCTTGGCCTTGGCCATGAGGATGGTAAGTGACAGGTGTACATGTGTCCTCAGATGATGTTCCACACACATGCATGTGCTGTGTTCATACAGTCTATAGTGTCACCTTTGTAGGCTGTACACTACATCATTTGTCAAAATTACAGTACTTTGTGACAAGGTGCTGTATTGTATAAACATGTGACTGGCCTGGGCAATGGGTTATTCTGCACACACACAGTACACCTTTTTGTGGGTTTGTGGGGCCCGGGGGGAGGGGGGGGGGGGGGGAGCTGTTTGTTTCTGACTATTGACAAATTGTCAATCTCAGTTAATAATATCCTCCTCCCCCATTACCACACCTCCCCATCTCCCTCCTCCCCTTCCTCCCACTCTCCCTCCTCCCCTTCCTCCCCATCCTCCCCTCTACCTCCTCCCCTTCCCCGCTCCTCCCCCTCTCCTCCTCCCCCTCTCCTCCTCCCCGTACTCCCCCTCCTCCCCCTCTCCTTCCTCCTCCTCCTCCCCCAATATCATCTGTACCTCTTCTAGATGTCTACAAGCCAACAGATCTTCCCACCCTGAGGGCCCAGAATGTTAAGCATGTCTCCTGTGGTGAGGAACACACCGTCTTCCTGACAATGGTAGGGGGTGGAGGGGAGATAATAGGTGTGGTCTGGGGAGGAGAGGAGGTATGGTCTGGGGAGGAGAGGAGGTATGGTCTGGGGACCTATGTCCTTTATAGCTTTGAACTGGACCACCATAATTCAGCACATACATATACGTTGTACATGTTGTACACAGTACATGTACATGCCTTTTGATGAAGCTTTGCATGCATGTGTGTGCAGTGTGATCTATTTACAAAAATTAACCAGTTTATCTACATGTACATGTACGAGCTCAGAAGTGAACTAAAGTATTGTAGACCTCATGAACATGTACATGTACATGTACATATCTTTTTGGATAAAAAAATACTCCCAGAGTTAAAAACAAAAAAGAAAAAACAACTTCATCTATTTTTATATGGATTTCTATTAGCATGCATAACACTTCTTTTATTCACGACTTTGTCCCTTTGGTGCAATGTTACATGCATAGCTACAGTAAGCTAGCCTCACTTAGCCTGGTGCTGAGGACCCTGCACTCCCTGTTGCTTGCAGACATCACCATTGTGTTAAAAAAATAAAAAATAAAAAAACATAAGCCTACAGAGGGACCTCTCATAATGTTAGGTTACCAGGCTTGCATCAGGTGATAACTACATGTACATTTATGTGTATATGACACATGTGCATGTAGCTGCTCTCATGAACACTCTGTGTACATGTACATGTAGCTGCTCTCATGAACACTCTGTGTACATGTACATGTAGCTGCTCTCATGAACATTCTGTGTACATGTACATGTAGCTGCTCTCATGAACACTCTGTGTGTACATGTACATGTGGCTGCTCTCATGAACACTCTGTGTACATGTGCATGTAGCTGCTCTCATGAACACTCTGTGTACAGGCCCGTAGCCAGGTTGTGTGGTGGGGGGGTGCAAAGTATGTTATAAGTGGACTCAACCAGTGGTGTAGCCAGGATAATACATGTAGCAATGCATGTATGTGTGTGGTTCTAAGTATTAAGTAAGTAAATCTGGCCAATGCGGAAATGCCGTAAGAATGGAGCGTCGCGAATTCCTTTGCATTTGAATACAAAATTGCATGTAAGACATAACAATTTGCAATAGTTGCCCAGGACAATGCACAATTCAAGGCAGCTCACGCTACAGATGTATCAAATATTAAAAGTAAATATGGTTAAAGTCTTCCTCTACTACACAGTCCTATTTACTACCACAAAGGAAGGCTGGTACCACATTTTCATTATTTGGTTCATACAATGTAGTAATGTGGTATAGAATAAGTGTCGCGATTGTTTTTTGCAATTGACTGAATAAAGTCTGCATGCAAAGCTGCTGGGGCAATGCACAGTGCAAGAACTGCATGCACGTGCATAGCATATGGCAGTTAACCATACATGCAGATGTACACGAAAGCAAATGCGGTTATAGTCTTCCTCTACTACATATAGTCCTATTTACTACTTGGTAAAGGAAGGCTGGTACCACATTTTCATTATTTGGGTCATAAAATCTGGCCATGCAATATGCCATACTGAGGATTGAAGTGTGACAAATTTTTTGCAATTGAGTACAAAATTGCAAGACTTAAAAAAAATTGGTTAAGTTGCAAAGGTGCTGCTGGGGCAATGCACAATTCAAGGCAGCTCACACTACAGAATCTGATGTACATTACTGTATGAAAGCAAATATCAGTGGTAAAGTCTTCCTCTCAGTTGCACTGCCAGAATAGTCCTATTTCTACTACAAAGGAAGGCTGGTACAACATTTTCATTATTTGGTTCATGTAGTAAATTTGGCCAATGGCATAAGAATTGAAGTGTCGCAATTTTTTTTTTTGCAATTGACTGTATAAAAATAAATAAATCAAAAGCTCTATGCAAAGCTGCTGGGGCAATGCACAATTGCAATCACGTGCATAGCATACGGCAGCTCACCCTGCATGCAGATATACATGAAAGCAAATGTGGTTATTACATAGTACTATTTACTACTTGTTAAAGGAAGGCTGGTACCACGTTTTCATTATTACAAAGTAGTACTGAAATCTGGCCATGCAATGCCATAGGATTGAAGAGTCACAAACTCTATTTTGCAATTCAGTACAAAATTGCAAGTCCTGGCAAAAGTTGCAAAGCTGATGTGATGGAGGAGCTTACAGCTATATAGCGCTCCTAGTTCCAGACCCTCCCATACCCATCCCTACATGCAGTATAAAAACTATTCCGCTTTGTTACTAGTTAGTTCCATGCCCTTATTATTTTCCCTCTCCGGACCACCCTACAGGCCTATAGCTATTGCCGGGCCTTGCCATGCCATAAACCTCAGACACCGTGCCACAGTCAGCAAATTCTTTCGGTTAGATGCTTTGTCACCAGCTGCAGTCAGCTTTTACACAGATGGAACGGAACACTACATGTATAGATACATATCACGCGCGACCTTCATCTTTAGTTAGTGGATTCAAGACCTCTTTTGAAACCATTGGGGCCATGAGTTATTTCCTTCGCACCAAACATTGTGGTCATATGGTTGGGGGAGGGTACTTGAGAACTGACTTCGATTCTATGTGATATATAATTATCCATACTGGGTATATGCACACATTTTTATCAGTATATCCTTTTTCGAGGTGGACCTTGGGCAAAAAGGGTCGAGCCATAGCCCGAATTGATCCCGTACCAGTGCTCTTACATGCACTCGATCGTGCACATGGCAGTTCTTATTAATATACAGTGTATGTGTAGATTGCACAATAAAGTGAATAATATTCATAGCCTGCAAAGCGGACCTTGCATCCAGTGGGGGGGTGCAATTGCACCCGTTTGCACCCCCCTGGCTACGGGCCTGCAGTGTACATGTACATGTGGCTGCTCTCATGAACACTCTGTGTGTACATGTAGCTGCTCTCATGAACACTCTGTGTACATGTACATGTAGCTGCTCCCATGAGCACTCTGTGTACATGTACATGTGCATGTAGCTGCTCTCATGAACACTCTGTGTGTACATGTACATGTAGCTGCTCTCATGAACACTCTGTGTACATGTACATGTAGCTGCTCCCATGAACACTCTGTGTGTACATGTAGCTGCTCTCATGAACACTCTGTGTACATGTAGCTGCTCTCATGAACACTCTGTGTACATGTAGCTGCTCTCATGAACACTGTGTACATGTAGCTGCTCTCATGAACACTCTGTGTACATGTAGCTGCTCTCATGAACACTCTGTGTACATGTACATGTGGCTGCTCTCATGAACACTCTGTGTACATGTACATGTAGCTGCTCCCATGAACACTCTGTGTACATGTACATGTAGCTGCTCTCATGAACACTCTGTGTGTACATGTAGCTGCTCTCATGAACACTGTGTACATGTACATGTAGCTGCTCTCATGAACATTCTGTGTACATGTACATGTAGCTGCTCTCATGAACACTCTGTGTGTACATGTACATGTAGCTGCTCTCATGAACATTCTGTGTACATGTACATGTAGCTGCTCTCATGAACACTCTGTGTGTACATGTACATGAAGCTGCTCTCATGAACATTCTGTGTACATGTACATGTAGCTGCTCTCATGAACACTCTGTGTGTACATGTACATGTAGCTGCTCTCATGAACACTCTGTGTACATGTACATGTAGCTGCTCCCATGAACACTCTGTGTACATGTACATGTAGCTGCTCTCATGAACACTCTGTGTACATGTACATGTAGCTGCTCTCATGAACACTCTGTGTGTACATGTACATGTAGCTGCTCTCATGAACACTCTGTGTGTACATGTAGCTGCTCTCATGAACACTCTGTGTACATATACATGTAGCTGCTCTCATGAACATTCTGTGTACATGTACATGTAACTGCTCTCATGAACACTCTGTGTGTACATGTACATTACATGTAGCTGCTCTCATGAACATTCTGTGTACATGTACATGTAGCTGCTCTCATGAACACTCTGTGTACATGTACATGTGGCTGCTCTCATGAACATTCTGTGTACATGTACATGTGCATGTAGCTGCTCTCATGAACACTGTGTACATGTACATGTAGCTGCTCTCATGAACACTCTGTGTGTACATGTACATGTAGCTGCTCTCATGAACACTCTGTGTGTACATGTACATGTAGCTGCTCTCATGAACATTCTGTGTACATGTACATGTGGCTGCTCTCATGAACACTCTGTGTACATGTACATGTAGCTGCTCTCATGAACACTCTGTGTGTACATGTAGCTGCTCTCATGAACACTCTGTGTACATGTACATGTAGCTGCTCTCATGAACACTCTGTGTGTACATGTAGCTGCTCTCATGAACACTCTGTGTACATGTACATGTAGCTGCTCTCATGAACACTCTGTGTACATGTACATGTAGCTGCTCTCATGAACACTCTGTGTGTACATGTACATGTAGCTGCTCTCATGAACACTCTGTGTACATGTACATGTAGCTGCTCTCATGAACACTCTGTGTGTACATGTACATGTAGCTGCTCTCATGAACATTCTGTGTACATACATGTACATGTAGCTGCTCTCATGAACATTCTGTGTGTACATGTAGCTGCTCTCATGAACACTCTGTGTGTACATGTAGCTGCTCTCATGAACACTCTGTGTGTACATGTAGCTGCTCTCATGAACACTCTGTGTACATGTACATGTAGCTGCTCTCATGAACATTCTGTGTGTACATGTAGCTGCTCTCATGAACACTCTGTGTGTACATGTACATGTAGCTGCTCTCATGAACACTCTGTGTACATGTACATGTAGCTGCTCTCATGAACACTCTGTGTACATGTACATGTAGCTGCTCTCATGAACACTCTGTGTACATGTACATGTACATGTAGCTGCTCTCATGAACACTCTGTGTACATGTAGCTGCTCTCATGAACACTCTGTGTACATGTAGCTGCCCTCATGAACATTCTTGACCTGCTGCAGGATGGAGGTGTGTTTGTGTGCGGCTCTAACACCAGTGGACAGCTAGGCCTGCCCAGTGCACACCTGTGCCTTCATCCAGTCAAGGTGCATGACCTCATGGGGAGCACTGTGACCCAGATAGCTTGTGGCAGGTAAGCAGTAAGCTCACACGTATTAGATACTCAGGGTAATTAAGTGGAGAAGCAGTACATATCATACCTTGTATGTACATGTACCCAAATAAATATTCCCTGCACCCCTATTCTGTGACAGCAGACCTTCCATACGGATGCATACATGTACATGTGCTACATGTACATGTACATGTACCTGCATGTGTGCATGTGTATTGGTCATTTGCTGCAAATGTTGCCAGTGCACGAATTATGCATTTTGTGGCATTTGGTATATTCTAAATAAATTTTATATCTAAAAATAAGCAAACAATTAAAGCAATTCTGCCATCCAAAGACACAAGGGTGAAGGGGTCGTAAAATTTGTTCTCTTAAGGCTTATATGAAGCACATCTACATGTATCTAGGTGCCATGAACTTGATGTACACAAAATTATGTACTTTTATCTACATGTACATGTACATATACTATGTACATACATGTACATGTACGTGTACATGTACATGTACAGTGTAATTTACCCGAGGTTTTTACTTAATGGGACCATTCAATTTCAGATCTCATACCTTGGCTTTCATCAAAGAGAACATGTCCGTCTGCACTTTTGGTCTGGGCACCGTTGGCCAGTTGGGTAATGGACGTGCAGCCAGCTCCCGGGTACCCAGCCCCGTGGTGTTCAGCCAGCCCCCTGCGCTCACAGGGGAGGGCTCCTCTGTGGACCAGCTGACATGCGTGGTGAAGAGGATCTTTGCTGGAGGGGACCAATCGTTTGCCTCCGTGGAGCCTCTGGTATGTACTGGGGAGGAGGGGGAGGAACCATTATGTACTGGGGTACATGTATGCTGATTTGGGAACCTGGCCTGGGGTACCAATCCTTTGCCTCTTTAAAAAGCCTCTCACAATTGTGCATACAAACTACATGTACAAGTACATGTACTTGTGTACATGTACTTGTGTACATGTACTTGTGTACATGTACTTGCACATGTACACATGTACAAGTACATGTACACATGTACAAGTACATGTACACATGTACAAGTACATGTACACATGTACAAGTACATGTACACATGTACAAGTACATGTACACATGTACAAGTACATGTACACATGTACAAGTACATGTACACATGTACAAGTACATGTACACATGTACAAGTACATGTACACATGTACAAGTACATGTGCATGTATGTACATGTACATGTAGTTAAGAGTTAATGTGTACTCCATGTATGTTTGAAACACTGATCTCATCTACCCCCTCCCCCCATCTGTTCCCTCTCCACAGACTGAGGGAGGGTTCTCTGTGCCATGGGATAGTCGGGTGCCCAGTCCTTCAACTCTTCCCATGTACCTCAGCCACCAGTTTGTGAAACAGGTTATTGAACAAAGCCCTTTGGAACTGACCAGGTAAGGGGTAGGTGAAAATACTGTACATGCGCATGTACTGTATTACTATATTAGACATGTACATGTATGCACATGTACATATACAAATGTATGCAACATTACATATACAGCACAATGAATGTATGTGTACTTGTGTGCATGTGTGTGTGTGTGTGGTGTAAAGGGGTTTCACCATTCTCCTGTACATTGTCAGGATTGCTGAAATGGTATTCAATTCAGCTCCGTGTGTGAATGGATCCTTCTTAGCACAGTATGTGTTCCTGGAGTTATTTGTGTGTGGGTGGAATGTTAGATGTCTTCGTTGCTATAGGAACCACGTGGAAACGAATGAAGCAACATCAGGTGTTGATTTGGAGAACATTCGCCAGACTTTGGGCACATTGAAAGCGTATTTTGCCGGTGAAGGAATGGGAGAAAGGGTAATGTGTATGTGTGTGTGTGTGTGTACATGTATGTACATGTATGATGTCAAATGTGTGTGTACAATTTATATACATGTGTATATACATTTAAACCATGTATGTGTGTTGTTATGTACATGTACTAAAGGTATGTACATGTATGTATGTGTGGTGCATTCATACATGTACATAATAGATGCATGCATGATTTGCACATACACCTGTACATGTGCTACATGTATTGTCTACATGTACATGTATGTACATGTTAGTGTACATACACCTTTGTACATGTCATGTTCCCCATGTGCTATTGTCTACATGTACATATGTACACATCATGTCATGTTCCCCATGTGCTATTGTCTACATGTACACATGTACACATCATGTCATGTTCCCCATGTGCTATTGTCTACATGTACACATGTACACATCATGTCATGTTCCCCATGTGCTATTGTCTACATGTACACATGTACACATCATGTCATGTTCCCCATGTGCTATTGTCTACATGTACACATGTACACATCATGTCATGTTCCCCATGTGCTATTGTCTACATGTACACATGTACACATCATGTCATGTTCCCCATGTGCTATTGTCTACATGTACACATGTACACATCATGTCATGTTCCCCATGTGCTATTGTCTACATGTACATATGTACACATGTACACATCATGTCATGTTCCCCATGTGCTATTGTCTACATGTACACATGTACACATCATGTCATGTTCCCCATGTGCTATTGTCTACATGTACATATGTACACATCATGTCATGTTCCCCATGTGCTATTGTCTACATGTACATATGTACACATCATGTCATGTTCCCCTTCACAGGTCCAGAGGTGGCTTGAGTACATGTTCATGAACTACAGCACCACCTCCCCCCTATCCCTCGAGTGCCTTCGTGTGGTCTATGTCTACCCCCTGTTTGTGCCCGTCAAGATGGCCGCCCTGGAAGGCATCAGACCATTCCTTAAGGCGTTCCACAATTTGCCATCAAACTTCAAGACAATATTAGGTGAGCAGGCCTTATGATGGTGGTATTAGGTGAGCAGGCCTTATGATGGTGGTATTAGGTGAGCAGGCCTTATGATGGAGGTATTAGGTGAGCAGGCCTTATGATGGAGGTATTAGGTGAGCAGGCCTTATGATGGTGGTATTAGGTGAGCAGGCCTTATGATGGTGGTATTAGGTGAGCAGGCCTTATGATGGTGGTATTAGGTGAGCAGGCCTTATGATGGAGGTATTAGGTGGGCAGGCCTTATGATGGTGGTATTAGGTAAGCAGGCCTTATGATGGTGGTTATGCATACATGTATGTATAGCGGGAAACATGGAGTGGGTGTGTCCTTTTATTAGCACATGTACATGTGTGTCAGATTATGTACATATATCCTTTATTAACACCTTGTACATGTGTGTGTGTGTGTGTGTGTGTGTGTGTGTGTGTGTTTTGTCTCCTAGGAAACTGGCTGTTTAATAGCCCATATGACTATGTCAATCACTGGCTCGAGGTATGTACATGTATGCACACACCTCTAATCGTATGTATGTTTACATGTGCACACCCTTAACCTGCATATACATGTATACATGGGCCTGTATATGTATGTACATGTGCATGTACCTGTATATGTACCTGTACACATATATATATTCGGCTGTACACATGTATATGTGCCTATACACATGCATGTACATGTATGCGCCTACACATGTACATTTACATGTACACTTTTAGGTGGCAAAGTTGAACTTTTCCAGATGTTTACTGTACCACTCCAGAAAGGTTTCTTGTGTAGGTCAGCAGGGTGTTGAGGTGAGCCCTGCATGGTCTGTAGGGTGTTGAGGTGAGCCCCTGCATGGTCTGTAGGGTGTTGAGGTGAGCCCCTGCATGGTCTGTAGTACATGTACATGTACATGTATGCATACATGTCGTGGTGCTTGCATGTACATGTACGTTGTGTGTGTGTGTGTGTCCATCCCTTTGGTACTGAGGCGTGTACATGTGTAGACGATGTGGGTACTGTACAGGCTACCTTATTATATGGTATGCATGTACATGTACATGCATACCATATACATGTACATCACCCACACTGGATTTTGTAAATACATACAATGTATGCATGAAGATGTAATATTAATGTTGTCATGGCAACATATGTAGATCTACGTACATTGTACATGTTTACTGATTTGTAAGATATGCATGTGGACATATACATGTACACATGTAGACATGTATGTATACATGGATATCCACACGCACATGTGTATGTCCAGTATACATGTGCATTGTTCTTGTTAGTGATACATGTACATGTACATGTATGTGTGCAGTAATGTCAAGATACACACATGTATGAGTGGTGAAGGAGAGAGGGGAGGGGAGAGGATTGAGGGAGGAGGGTAACATGGTGAAGTAGAAGGGAGAGGGAGGTAGGAGAGGGGAGGTGGGGGTATATATTGTGTATCATCGTTTGTCTCGGTACTTTTAGTCACGGCAGTTTGCAAGAAGGAGTGTGTCAATCAACGTCTCCACCCAATCCCCTCCTCCTCCCCCTCCTGTGTCCCCACCAGCCCAACCCTCTATGGGCAGGCAGTCTTCAAATGAAGGGGTCCAGCGAGTCTTCAACTATCCAGTGCTTCCTAATGCTTACAGTGTTCCTAATGTGTCATTGGCACAGGTACATGTGTGTGTGTGTGTGTGTGTGTGTGTGTGTGTGTGTGTGTGTGTGTGTGTGTGTGTGTGTGTGTGTGTGTGTGTGTGTGTGTGTGTGTGTATGTGTGTGTGTATGTGTATGTGTGTGTGTGTGTGTATGCATGTGTATGTACATGTACATTGGTAGGGGAGGTAATGTGTTCAGGCACAGTGTTGTAGGTGTACTTTTAGATGCACTGATTAAACACATATACATGTACTTTGTACATTTATGTATATACATGTATTGTAAGATGTACATGTTTGTGTAAATTGTGTTCCTGGCTAATTATTTCTACATTCAAATAACCCATCATATCAGTGTATATCATAGCCTACATGTAAATGTGCATTACACATGTGTCCCGTCTCTCCCTAGACCGATGAGAGTGGAAGGGAGCTGTACTATGGCTTACATTTCATAGTACAAATATATCAAGTAAGACACTGTTCCCCAGTTCCTTTATTACCCCCACCCCACTGAGGGGGGAGGGCATACATGTACTTATGCTTTGTGATTCATTTCTCTTCCCTCCTCCTCCCCCTACCTTCCCTCCTCATCCCCCTACCTTCCCTCCTCCTCCCCTTACCTTCCCTCCTCCTCCCCTTACCTTCCCTCCTCCTCCCCCTACCTTCCCTCCTCATCCCCCTACCTTCCCTCCTCCTCCCCTTACCTTCCCTCCTCCTCCCCCTACCTTCCCTCCTCCTCCCCTTATCTTCCCTCCTCCTCCCCTACCTTCCCTCCTCCTCCCCCTACCTTCCCTCACAGTGGAATAAGGAACACAATGACATCATCCCCCATACAGCCTTCTATGTTCACACAATATCAGAAGTGGTTGACCTTGGGATGGACTTCATCAACTGGATAAATGAAGTACGAAATACATTTTACATGCAAGCAAACGTACATGTACATATACCTGTACATGTACATATACCTGTACATGTACATGTACATTTTCTGTACTACATGTGGTGGTTTGTAGCAATGTGCACTTAATCATCACACCAGCAGCACACCATGCATCACTGATGCGTCTGCTCAATTGTGCACACCACACATGATCTCATCCTCTGTGCATGTGTGTGTTAGTGTGTGCTTTTGTGTGTGTGTGTGTGTGTGCTTTTGTGTGTGTGTGTGTGCTTTTGTGTGTGTGTGTGTGTACATGTGCGTGCGTGTGCGTGTTTGTGTGTATGTGTGGTGGACTGAGTTGCCATTTCCCTGTCTCTGAGGGTATTTACGTGTACGTGGTTGGGTCGTGTGTTCAGTCCTTTACGGTGTGTGTGTGTGTGTGTGTGTGTGTGTGTGCTTGCAGCAGTCCACACAGTCTTCCAGAGTGGTGTCATTCTGCCGCTACCCTTACCTGTTGGACCCACAAGCCAAGTCCGTACTGATGCATGTGGAATCACGTGTGCAGATGGCGGTAAGTCCTGGACGTACATGTGTACAGCTTGCACTCAGGAATATACATGTACATGTAATGTTTAAATACGTGTGCATATTCTCTTATCATCCTGTACATTGTACATGTACTAGGCACATGTGCAGAGTGAAAGTGGAAGGAATAGTTGATTTTAGGAAGGTTTACCATGTGCTTAGTTTGAAGTATAATACAATGTATGTTAATTGTATCTACATGTGCATTGTACATGTACATGTGTACATTGTGTACATGGATTTACATGTAATGACTTTTGTGATCACTATAAATACATGTACATGTACCTGTTTTTAAAAACAGAGTGGCTTGGATTTTAAAAATGGATGGCAATGTTGTACTGTAGATCTACATGTACGTGTACCTGTATGATATGTGTCCCCCCTTGTGGCCCCCTCAGATAGCTGTGGACCAAGCCTTTAAGAGGAACCTCCACAGCCTGGTCACCCAGAGCCACCTCATAGACCCCACCCCTCAGTGCTTTGAGCTGAACGTCAAGAGGGATTCACTGATCAAGGATACCCTCACCACCCTGGTGACCACCTCCAGGCTATCTCCTTACGACTTTAAAAAGCCACTCAAGGTTGGTAGAGGTGTAGGGAGTTAATGGGAGGATGCAAGGGGTAATGTGGGAGGAAGCAAGGGGTTAAGAGATGTTAATGTGAGAGGATGCAAAGAAATTACGGTAATGTGAGAGGATGCAAAGGGTTAAGAAATGGTAATGTGGGAGGATGCATAGGGTTAAGAAGTGGTAATGTGGGTGGATGCAAAGGGTTAAATGGTAATGTGGGAGGATGCATAGGTTTAGAAGTGGTACATGTAATGTGGAAGGATGCAAAGGGTTAAGATATTATTGTAATGTGGGAGGATGCAAAGGGTTAGGATAAGTTGTGTGAAAAGATACAAATGGTTAAGTAACAGTGAAAAATGTAAAATCTAGTGGATGTACATTATGTACATGTATATTATTATAAGTAATATGTACATACATCTACATGTACATGTATAATGAACTGAAGGGGTTAAAATGTTACATTGCGTATCCCCTTTAAGGTGACCTTTATTGGAGAAGAAGGGTTGGACGCTGGAGGAGTGCAGAAGGAGTTCTTCATGTTGCTACTACAGGCAGTCCTCAACCCTGACTTTGGAATGTTCGTAGAGGACCCTGAGTCCCACCTGATCTGGTTCAGGGACCAGGTAATTATTGTGTACATGTGTGCCTAATAGTTCGGCTGTACATGTACATGTACATGCACAGCTATAACACATCGACATATAAATACACATGTACATGTATGCAGAACCTGATTCTTTATGTTTAATATGTATATCCCTTCTTCAACCTTTCTTCCCTTGCCCTCTCTTCCTCCCCTCTCCTCCCCTTTCCCCCTCCTCCCCTTTCCCTCTCCTCCCCTTTCGCTCTCCTCCCCTTTGCCTCTCCTCCCCCTTTCCTTCTCCCTCTCCCTCTCCTCCCTCTCCCTCACCTCTTCCCTTTCCCTCCTCCCCTCTCCCCCTTTCCCTCCTCCCCTCTCCCCCTTTCCCTCCTCCCCTCTCCCCCTTTCCCTCCTCCCCTCTCCCCCTTTCCCTCCTCCCCTCTCCCCCTTTCCCTCCTCCCCTCTCCCACATGCAGGAGCTGATGTATGAGAATATAGACTACTATGTCCTCATAGGCATACTATGTGGTCTGGCTATTTATAACTCTGTGATCGTGGAGCTACCATTTCCCACTGCACTGTACAAGAAGCTTCTTCAGAAGTAATGATGGCCTTAATGAAATACCGTTACTTAATGATGACCTTAATTAATGAAATACCATTATTTAATGATGACCTCAATGAAATACCATTACGTAATGGTGACCTTAATTAATGAAATACCATTATTTAGTGATGACCTCAATGAAATACCATTACGTAATGGTGACCTTAATTAATGAAATACCATTATTTAGTGATTACTTAATGGTGACCTTAATGAAATGCCATTATGTAATCATGACCTTAATAAATATCGTTACTTAATGGTGACAATAATATACATGTATCATGATGACCTTAATGAAATGCCATTACATAATGATTACCTTAATGAAATATCATTTATACTTACAGCATGTATGCATGTACATGCACGTTGCTGATGTGCCTCCTCCCCAGACCAGTAACCCTGTTGGACCTTAAAGAGCTGAAGCCATCCGTTGGCCAGAGCCTGGAGGACATTGAAGGTTACCAGGGAGCTGACTTTGAGGATAATTTTCTACTTACCTTTTCAGTAATTCACACTAACATGTCAATCATTCATGAGCATGTCTGTGTGTGGAGTGGTACTATACCATGTAGAATTGGAACATGTTCTATTTATAAGCACGCATGTACATGTTAATAGTTCAAATGTGTATGTGAAACATTTTAACCCAAAGTACATGTACATGTATATGTATTATCAGAAATTACATGTACTCTGGAACTGGCATTAAAAGGAGTAAATACTTTCTCCTTACATGTACAATGTTATGACATGTAAATGTCACGTTTGTGTTTGTGTGATAGAAATTATTAGTGCTAATGGACCTTTGCATGATGACGTTTGGTCAGCTCTGGTCCCCATGCCTCTGCAGATAACTCGCTTCAGCTTTGGTACTCCCGAGGCAGTGGAGCTTATCCCTGGTGGAGTGAGTAAACCTGTTACCATGGAGAATCGCAAGGAGTATGTCTCCGCTTACGTGAACTATGTGCTCAACAAATCTATAGAAGAGCCATTCAAGGCATTTGCTAATGGATTCATGAATGTCTGCAATGGAAGAGTGCTGGTGGGTGTGGTTAAAAGTAGTGCTGGTGGGTGTGGTAAACGTAGTGCTGGTGGGTGTGGTTAAAAGTTGTGCTGGTGGGTGTGGTCAAAGTAGTGCTGGTGGGTGTGGTAAACGTAGTGCTGGTGGGTGTGGTCAAAGTAGTGCTGGTGGGTGTGGTAAACGTAGTACTGGTGGGTGTGGTAAACGTAGTGCTGGTGGGTGTGGTCAAAGTAGTGCTGGTGGGTGTGTTTAAAAGTGGATTGCTGGTGGGTGTATGTGATTGCTGATACATGTACATGTACACATGTAGGTGTGATTACGTTTGAAGTAAAGGAGGTGGGACCTACAATGTATACGTCCAGCACCCAACACCTGTATAGAGTCTTTTCAAGTTCTGATAGATACTAATGTGTATGTGCATACATGTATGTGTGCATATGGGTAGCAGTATTGGTGGTGGTGTGTGAATGATCAGTATGGTGTTATGTTCCCATGTGATCAGTATGGTGTTATGTTCCCATATGATCAGTATGGTGTTATGTTCCCATGTGATCAGTATGGTGTTATGTTCCCATGTGATCAGTATGGTGTTATGTTCCCATATGTGCAGGAGATGTTCCATCCAACAGAGCTGATGACACTTGTAGTTGGCAACAGAGTGGTGGACTGGACTGAGATGGAGAAGGTAATTTGGATGCTTTCTGTATCGCAGTACATGTAAATTTTGACTGCATGCAGTAAGCTAAAGTACATGTACATGTACATACAATTAGCAGAGGACTCTTACAATATGCTGGATACGGGGGGGGGGGGGGGGGGGGGGGTCCCTGCCAAATTAGAAATTAAATATGAATCGGTTCAGTGAAGGGGCAGTTGTTTAAATGATCAGATGTACATGCAAAGGCACAGGTTGCAGTGCCAGCCTGTGGAAACAAGTAATTCTTGTCGTATTTCGTCTGTTAATTACTATGTAATTACATGTAGGCTATGTTTTGTAACAAGTGCGAAAGCTATAAAGTGGCTGACCCCAATCAGGGAGCTTACAGCACTTCCCCATGCCCATGGGGGAGGGCACCCAAAATCCTAGTTCCATGTTTTGTGTCACAAAAGTTGATGTTGTAATGTAGTACTGTGTGTCACCCAAAGTTGCCTCACCCAACGAGACTAAATCTATGGTGATCAACTATTGGTCAGGTGATCATCTATCCCACCCCATACCTCTCAGTACATGGACTACAAGAACGGCTACTACCCTGAACACCACACTATTAGAATATTCTGGAAGGTCTTCTATGATCTTTCTACTGAAGCCAAGAAGAAGTTTTTAGGTTAGCAGTACACTAGTGGTCATGTTTCATATGCATATACATGTAAGACAGAGTGTACAGAGGTACTTCAGTCTACATGTACTTCAGTAATGTGTAATTTCTAGTCATGGTGGACATGGGACAGTGCATTGAAGTTCCGTTCTCACATGCATGTACATGTGCACTCAATTATTACTCCTCCCCAGTCTTCTACACAGGATGTAATAGAGTTCCAGTTACTGGATTCAAGAATATGCATGTAAGTCTTCTTGGTAGCTTCAGTACTTCTCAGTCCTGCTGTAATACATGTACCTTAATATGGTATTTTGCAGGTCAATTTTCCTTTCTTTCTTCTCTTCTACATGTATCTGATTTGTGTTACCATGTACATGTACATGTATGTACATACACTCATATCCATACTGAATATATGGTGCTCTGTCGCACTCCGTTGCGTTACAATCGGAATTACATGTACATGTAGCTACTTTAATACTGTGAACAAAATAGACTATATTGTACGCTCCAAACGGAAATAAATAGGGCAAGAGAACCTATTAAGGTGCAACCTACATGTACATGTACTTTCCTTGACTGATGTGGACAGACTATGCATGCTAGAGAGGTAATTTAAACACTGTTGGATAGAAAATTACAACTGTACTAACCATAGGAAATGTTTCATGAACCCTGGTATTGAAACTTGCAAACGTACCTCAATGTATGACAAAGGTACTGAATAAGATAAACACACAGCTTGCATGGTGTTTGCCACCGACTAAAAAAAATTTTAAGAAATTTCTATAGTGCACGAAGGTCTATGTAATAGACTATATGGCAATGGACCCTTTGCATGAAAGATCAGAAGTACGATAAACGTCATATCTGGAGTAAACACGGTATTGCGCAAAGGTCCGCAAACGTGACACAATGTCTCTAGGCAACCGCTGTCCGGACATGACGTTTATCATACTTCCGATCTTTCATGCAAAGGGTCCATTGTGGCCGATAAGTGTAAATGCTATGCGGTCACTAGCATGGCCTATGAGGTCACTAGCATGGCCTATGAGGTCGCTAGCATGGCCTATGAGGTCGCTAGCATGGCCTATGAGGTCGCTAGCATGGCCTATGAGGTCGCTAGCATGGCCTATGAGGTCGCTAGCATGGCCTATGAGGTCGCTAGCATGGCCTATGAGGTCGCTAGCATGGCCTATGAGGTCGCTAGCATGGCCTATGAGGTCGCTAGCATGGCCTATGAGGTCGCTAGCATGGCCCTACATGGCCAAAAAGGGCTCATTCCACTAGATTGCATCCACAAGCGATCGACTAACCACCAGCCACCGGCGAAGTAGCGATTCTAAACCAAAGGCAGGTGGGAGTAAAAACTCTGCCACTACTGCCAGACCTACATGTATATGTACTTTGTTATTGGCGACTTGAACAAAACTTGAAAATGATCGTCTTTCCATTGTGGCTCGATAGCAATAAAGAGCTAAACTATCCGTTTCTTGGTACGCGATTTATAGAGGTCACGTTTTTATTGACTTCATGATACAGCACAAATCCTATATGGGAGTTACCGTAACTCTCGATATATACATTTAAAAACAGATTTTTGTAATCATGTTGACAACTAGTTTATGAACAAGGTCACATTTAGCAGTGAGTAAATAACCTCTTAGCAGGAGAGTTTAATAACCCTATAACATCTCACCCATTGACCACACCCATGGGTCCTCTTCGCCGGAGAATTCATTAACCCCGCAACATCTTAGTCATTGGCCACACCCATGCATGGGCCCTATGAGGTGGTGGATATGTGATTGGCATGTGATGTGATGTATTCATGATGTCATGTGTGCCTATTTCAGATGGTCATTCAGAAGATGGACGGGGGACCAGGATGTGAGCGTCTGCCAGTGGCCCACACCTGCTACAACATCCTGGACCTGCCCCCTTATAGCTCAGAGGCCAAACTGAAAGAGAAACTTTTACAGTCCATTAATTTTACCTCAGGATTTGGGATTGTGTGAATGCTATGACAGCTGGTGTGCATTGTGACCTGCCTGTATGTTGTTGGATGTGCTGTTTGGTGGATCGTAATGTATGGTTTATTCATATGATATTGGGTTGTCCTTTTATACCAGGAAGGAAAGATGAAATCCGTATACCAGTTGATATATATGATACCTGAAGATATTCTTCTAGGAAATTACAAAGCCATTGGTATAATTGGTGCTCTTTAAAATCTAGATTGATACTCCACCATAAAGGACTACATGTAAAATTGGTCTGGGAACGAGACCAACAAGCGTTTTTTTTTTTTTTTTTTGTTCTCACAACAAACGGTCGGGCGACTTGAACAAAACATGAAAATGACCGTCTTTCCATTAATGCTGGTTCGATAACAACAAAGAGCTACACCAATATCCGTTACTCGGTACGCGGGGCGTTTTCTTTTTTTAAATTTTTTTATAAATACCGGTAATGCTATACATGTATATATGGAACTATTTGTACATGTGGGTTCCAATTCAAAACCATTAAGGGACATAGTCATGGTCCTAAAGTGGAAGGGGCTAGAGCTATACCTCTGCAAGCTCAAGTGGGTCTTGTGTGATGTGACGTGACTAGATATATCATACAGTTGCACTGCGGGCCGGCCATTTGCAATTGGTTATTTGAATGGTACATGATCATGATACACCATATCATGTCTTGGCAAAGCCATTAACTCCTTGACCGCAAGTGCATATATTTACATGCATGTGCACACAATGATAATTATCGGTGTCACCACTCACGATTTGGATCTGTATGATACATGCATGCAATAAAATTTCTGTGGTCAGGGTAGCAATGAAAGAGTACTAATTCAAAATCAGGATTTTCAGGGTGGTTTTAAATACGGTATCTGTGTTAAAAATACATGTGCATACACCTTTAATTATTTCCTCAGGTTTATTTACAACTTTAATTACTTCCTCGTGTTTATTTACCTTGACATCCCAAACAAACTACAACGCTTGTTTAACAATAAATCAGGATTTCAGGGTAGTTTTTAATTATGTAATGGCACACAATACATCTGGCTCTATTAAAGTTTTTCTGTGCTTAGGAGAACACTGCTCTATATACTTCTGACACAATTTGAACATAATGCTTCATAATCATTCACGTCAGAAATGCCAGCTTGTCCAGACCACTTCATGAAGGCTGGTTCACGTTGGAACCTTTCTTCTTGCCATTTAAACCACACACCACTACAATTTTTGCCGGCTTTCAATTCAACAATACTTGCAGATCATACTAAACACATGGCATCACTTGGAGTACATATACATGTACATAGCTACTTCTCATGTTAAAATACAATAGTACCGGTACGCTAAATTGGACTTCAGTAACTCTCTACAAAGCCGGATCCGATGGCTGGTATTAGCATGCATATTATGCTTAGCATGGGCTACCGATCCAATGACCGCAAAGGATCGATTCGATAATAAGTATATATGCGAACGAGGATTATGTGATTTTGTCCAATTTAGCGTTCCATATTCCAAACCTGATTGTGGTGGATTGTGGTTGTTTGGTGTTAGTAGTCCATCCTATAAGCAATGAAAGAGTACTAATTAAAAATCAGGATTTCAGGTGGTTTTAATTATGTAATGGCACACAAGAGACCCTTTTCATCGCGTGATCTAGTTTCATTAAAAATGATGTCATCGTTACGGACGCCATGATGGAGCACAGCTGGTCTATGAAAAGCATAGGCGGCCGGAGGGGGGGGGCCCAGGGGGCCCTGGCCCCCCGCCCCCCCCCTCCCCAGGCTTTGGCGCCCCCTTCCCCCACCCCCAATTCCTACAATTACTACAATCCAAAGAGACTACAACATGCGGAGCATAATTTAGCTTCTAGCGCTCGTTCGCAAGCATTATTAGCAACAATCCAGAGTCAAACGGTTACGCGCATAACGGAAGTATCGTAAGCCACGCCCATTTTTGGCGCCCCTCGTGTGTTTGGCCCCTCCCCTCGGTAGGTGCTGGGGCCGCCTCTGAAAAGATGACTGGAAAACTATATAAACAAAGTGTTTGGAACAAATCCACTGGGATTTCAATGTGGTCATTGTGATGTGCTCCCTGGAGATCGCAGCAATGTATCCATCCCGGCCCTACGCTTCATGCTCATTTTTTTAATCTCTAGGACCTTTCCTGATCACACAAATAATTCGGTAGAACGAAACATCTTTATTGCGCCCGGAACGATTGGAACAGCCTATTACTACGCACAATACCATGGCTACCTGTGCACCATCATGGCGGCTGATAATATTCATGGCAACTTGTTTATTAATTCACATGACTTGTGACGTCACATGAAAGGGGTCTATACATCTGGCTCAAAGTTTTTCTGAGCTTAGGAGAACACTACTCTATAGACTTCTGACACAATTTGAATATAATTCATTGCTACTTTGACCATGGAATTTTTTAATTGCTATTATGTTCTGTTCAACAAATAAGAGTTGTACCAGATCAATGGGACAAAGGACATTGTATAAAATGTAGTAAAGACTAACTTTGTCTATTATTAAACAAACATTGCTGTTTGTTGGGGAAGTCAAGGTAAATAAACATGAGGAAGTAATTAAAGGTGTAAGCACATGTATTAATACTTTCAGATACCATCAGGTAACATCAATCATTATCATTACCATTAACATTTAAAGATAAGTGGTCATATTTAACTAACCCCTACCTGGCACACTATACTCACTGGGATGTCAGATTGGTTTACATGTAGTGATGAAAGGGAATGCATGGTCAGTTTGATATTATGTAAGAAAAGCATTGGATGAATATTGTGGCTTACTAATTAATGCACACCCAAAAAGCTGTGGTTGTCATCACGTAAGAGAATGTGGCTGTATAAAGTCACCTTCTTGGACTTGAAATCTAGACTCCTTATTTATTTCATTTCATCCTCCCCCCCCCCCTCCCCCCCCCCCAAAAAAAAAGCACACACATGCACGCACAAGATGACCAAATGGTGATGACCATCCCTACATTGTTGCATGATAGAGAGGGTCTTGTGCGGAGCTCCAATTTGATGATTCAGAATTCTTTATTTCAATCAAAGTGTTGAATTTGACATGTATTATTAAGCTATAAGGAGTGCTAGTGATCACCAACTTGATGTATCAGAGAATGCTACTGCATTGTTATATACATTTATACAAAGCCTAAGGCATTTACTAAATGTATAGTAAGGTGATGTGATATGGCTCCTTTCCATACTTTTTATTCAAAAGATGAGGACGTGCGCAGGCCGGGGCACCCTCAACTGCATCAACTGTTGGCCCGTGCAGTTCGCTGTTTATAGGAACACAACACCCGCAAACAGTACAAATATGCATGTACAGCTAGTACATGTATACAGCTAGCTATAGACATGCACGCACGCACAAACGCAGGCACAATCCAGCGCTTTGCGTTTGTGCACGTGTCTTCATCTAGCTTAGCAGCGTGATCTTGATCCGTATTACAATATGCCAAATATAGTCAGAGGCGGATCCAGAATTCAGTAACTCTCTACAAAGCCTGATCCGACTGTTGGTTTGGGGTGGTATTAGCGTACATATTATGTTTAGCATGGGCTACCGATCCGATGACCGGATTATGTAATTTTGTCCAATTTGGCGTTCCATATTCCAAACCTGATTGTGATGGATTGTGGTTGTTGTGGTTAATTGGTGTGAGTAGTCTATCCTGCATGCTCATAACAGGGCCGAAGACAACTTTTTTTTTGTATGGGGGTGCTGAAAAATGGAAAGGTGTGGGAAATACAAAATAGTATAGTTTCAATTAATTGTACAATAGTCTCATTATGCACTGAAAGAATTATTACAGATGCGATAGACAGATGCAATAGACGACCGCGATTTGGATCTTAACCCTTTGAACGCGGAGGGCATATTAATATACGATATTCCATGGACATGACATTTTACATGCATGTGTAGGATCTTAAGCAAACCATGTATAAGAGATACATGTGCACATATGTCACCTTATACATGTCTTGTAAGTACTCATTCCGTAACTTTCCTCTTCCGGCATCAACTTACATGCACAAGAATTTTTAGTGAACAAGGTAGGAAGGAGTTCACTGGAAACTCCGCGCTTCATTAAAGTGGTTTAAAAACTCCTCGTGTAGGAGTACCGGCTACTGAAATGATGGTGCTGAAAAATGGAAAGGCGGGGGAAATATATAGTTTCAATTAATTGTACACTAGCCAAGTGTGTAGAATACATTATATGCACTGAAAGAATTATTACTGATGGCGATGCAATAGACCACCGTGATTTGGATCTTAAAGTCATATGCATGTGCTATTATAAGTCCCGTGAATGCTACACTTGAAGTTACATGCAGGTCTGATTACTAAAAAGCAATTTTCTTCACCCCCAAACAAAACAAAAAAAGTTGTGCTACGAGCATGCAGTGATAATCAAAGTATTGTGAACTGAGTTCGCATAAATAAACACCACATCTTAGATGAAACGCCATACCTCAGGCCTGAAATGCCGGAGCTACGTTTTACTGATCAACGATGAAAGAAATCATATATGCATGGTGTTCTGTTGTTATTTTTTTCCACCTGGTATTAAAGGACAACCCATTATCATATGAATTAACCATATATTACGATCCACCAATCAACACATGACACAACAGTACAGCACACTAACTGTCATAGAATTCAAAAACACTCCCGCCATATGAGTAAATTCGCCTTAATTGGATCAGTACCAATAATGGATAGTTCAACTTAAGACGCTTACAAATTGCTTCCCGGCTTGCTAACCTGGTTAAACTTTGTCTTGACCTCTTTGTGAAACATGGCCTCCTAAACAGATCTATGCTTTTTGTTCAAAAACTGATGAACAGATCTTTAACAGTAGCGTTAAGTACCGAACTACCTTTTTCATTTGTCTTTCTGAAAAATGCAATACGACCCAAATTTTGCGCAGATTTGGGCTGAAAAGGCTCGGGAAAAGGTTTGTTCCCTTCAGGAAGCTAGTCAAACAAGCGGCATCTCTTATGCAACTATGTACAGGCTTGTTCACGACCCGAAAGTGATCGATCGCTGCCTTCATGGCTCCAAATGTACATTGAATCCCGAGGAAGACGCTGGTTTGGTGAAGTGCTGCACGTGGTTAAACGATCGAGGGGTTGTAGTAAGTAAGCGCGACTTACCTATAGGGCTGCCAAGTCGATGTGGTGGCCATGGACCATTTGGTACGAAAACGTGCACGCCCAATGAAGCCATAAAGTACAATGTAGAAAGTTGAAGTGGCAGTATCGGTAACTTCGATGGTTTTGCATATGTATAGATGTAATAAAGAATTACTTAATTCATTTTAGGTATTCTGGCTTGATTTATTAACCATATACGTGTCGGTCGTTCCGACTTCTATCATGCACGTCTCACGTTTTGAACACATTCCTTAAGTTTAGGGCAAAAGGTTAAAAGGCTGAAATTATCCATTATTGGTGGATTTCCTCTACACATATCTGTTACTACATCAAAGACTGTCACATATTCAATATGGATATGGATGTGCAAAAAGTACTAACTGGTACCACAAATCCAATCTAGAAAATGCTAAAGAAAGAAAGACTGAATGGGGAAAGGAATAGTTACCTACAAAAATACCATATTCGGGTACATGATGATGATGATGAAATCTGTATACCAGTTTCATGCTTTATTTATATATCTGATACCTGAAGATGTTCTTCCAGAAAATTATGAAGCAATTGGTATAATTGGCGCTCTTTAAAACCGTTCCTGTCTATAGACTAAGAGTTATACTCCACTATAAAGAACTGCATGAGAAATTGGTCTGGGAACGAGACCAGCAAGCTTTATTTTGTTCTCTTAATACAAACGGTCTGGCGACTTGAACAAAACATGAAAACGACCGTCTTTCGATTTAATTCTGGTTCGATAGCAAAAAGTTCTCGATCGCGTTTTTTTTTTTTTTTTTTTTTTTTTTGTAATAATGCTCTATATACATGATGGCTATACGGAAACTACTTGTACATGTGGGTTTCGATTCAAAGCCATTAAGGGACATAGTCATGGTCCTAAAGTGGAAGTGGCTAGAGCTATACCCCACGCTCAAGTGGGTCTTGTGTGATATGTCATTAGATCAGTATGATACAGTTGCACTGCATGCGGGCCGTTTGAAATTGGTTATTTGAATTGTACATGATCATGAAACACCCATGTCTTGGAATACGTGCAAAGCCATTAACTCCTTGCATTGATCACAAGTGCATATATTTACATGCATGTGCACACAATGATAATTATCGGTGTCACCACTCACGATTTGGATCTGTAAAGTCATACTGCAATACAAATAAGAAGAAAAGTACCAATGTGAACCGGCCTTCATGAATGAAGTGGTCTGGACAAGCTGGCATTTCTGACGTGAATGATTATGACGCATCATGTTCAAATTGTGTCAGAAGTATATAGAGCAGTGTACTTCGATTTCTAAGCTCAGAAAAACTTTAATGGAGCCAGATGTATTGTGTGCCATTACATAATTAAAAAACTACTTGAAATCCTGATTTTGAATTAGTACTCTTTCATTGCTATCTTGACCACAGAATTTCTTTATTGGTATTATGTTCAACAAATTAATAGTTGTAGCAGATCAATTGGACAAAGGACATTGTATAAGATGTAGTAAAGACTTTATATATTGTTAAACAAACATTGTTGTTTGTTGGGGATGTCAAGGTAAATAAACATGAGGAAGTAATTAAAGGTGTATGCACATGTATTTTTAACACAGATACCGTATTTAAAACCACCCTGAAAATCCTGATTTTGAATTAGTACTCTTTCATTGCTACCCTGACCACAGAAATTTTATTGCATGCATGTATCATACAGATCCAAATCGTGAGTGGTGACACCGATAATTATCATTGTGTGCACATGCATGTAAATATATGCACTTGCGGTCAAGGAGTTAATGGCTTTGCCAAGACATGATATGGTGTATCATGATCATGTACCATTCAAATAACCAATTGCAAATGGCCGGCCCGCAGTGCAACTGTATGATATATCTAGTCACGTCACATCACACAAGACCCACTTGAGCTTGCAGAGGTATAGCTCTAGCCCCTTCCACTTTAGGACCATGACTATGTCCCTTAATGGTTTTGAATTGGAACCCACATGTACAAATAGTTCCATATATACATGTATAGCATTACCGGTATTTATAAAAAAATTAAAAAAAGAAAACGCCCCGCGTACCGATCGAGTAACGGATATTGGTGTAGCTCATTGTTGTTATCGAACCAGCATTAATGGAAAGACGGTCATTTTCATGTTTTGTTCAAGTCGCCCGACCGTTTGTTGTGAGAACAAACAAAAAAAAAAAAAAAAACCGCTTGTTGGTCTCGTTCCCAGACCAATTTTACATGTAGTCCTTTATGGTGGAGTATCAATCTAGACATGAACGGTTTTAAAGAGCCCCCATTATACCAATGGCTTTGTAATTTCCTAGAAGAACATCTTCAGGTATCATATATATCAACTGGTATACGGATTTCATCTTTGACAAAATAAAATTATGGCCGTTTCCTTCGTGCATCGTGACGACCCAAAGGTCGAAAGTAAGTGAAGTACTGGTAGTGGTAGTGAAAGCAGAAACATGCATGTGCATTTAATACGAAGAGTGACCAGGTCATCCTAGCCTATTTGCGCTTCGTGCATCTGGTACCTGTAGGGAAAATAGCGTCTCTTGGGTTACGAAGGCGTCGAATTGCTGAAATCCCTCTTCAGTTGTAGTGTGATGCTTTAAATAAAGATTCGTTAGTTGTGTCGTGAATGCATGTTTAAAGATCGATGCCTGAGCTGCATGCATGTCCGATTTTACGGGACTGAGGTGCTGAAAACATCAAACTCCTACAGAGTACAGACCAAATACGGGCATCGATCTTTAAACTTGCATTCACGACACAACTAACGAACCTTTATAGCATCACACAACAACTGAAGAAGAGTTTCAGCAATTCGATGATGTGCATGTGAATTGATGTGATGACAATTGTGATAATGACAGTGCATGGCGTATATATGGCGCGGGAATCGTGCCAAAAGTACCTTTATATCTACCACACTTATGTACACTTGCTAAATCAACTACTGTACCGCATTGGGGTATATACCTCCAACTTGTGATGTGCATGAATGGTGCATGTGATGACAATTGTGATAATGACAGTGGCGATAAGCTAGGTATTTCCGCAGTGCTTTCAGCTGTCAAACATTACATGCTATAGCTAGGTTTACATGCATGCATGCAGCACCTTATATCGTCAAGCCTTATAAGGTCACCCCCTGGGCCAAAAAAGAATCAGTAGCGGATAATTTGTATACGTACACCGCTACGTATATACATGTATATTGATGATAACATGCAGTATAGCATTTACCAGGTTAAACGTATCACGATCAGTTATCACTTCTAATCTTACTCTACTACAAAAAGATTTGCATGCTATCATTGAAACTGAAGCTCGCGCACAGGCAAATAAATACGCAACCCTTGAGGTACCAAATGTACATGCACATATGTGAAACTCATGATATTATACAAATGATAAGCAACATATCTTAGACATTAAAAGCACGACGGCCAGGGTCATTCGGGGGACGCGCGCCAAGACGCTGTTTGAAATTACTACCCGTCGTCCATAATGTGCAGAATGCAGGTGATAAAATGTTCCATCATAATTTATTATCGCGAGCGTATATTATAATTAAGGCGGGGGAGGGGATTGCATATAAATATTAGTGAGACGTACCAAAAATATCAGTGTCAATTAATGGCTGCGTTCAGCGATGTATCCGTTGCTGATACACCACAAGACTTGAACTTGCAAGACATACCACTAGATGTCGCCGTACAAGAGGATCAAGAAGTTATAGGAGAAAGTGGGGAAGGAAGGGAAAGAGGAGGAGGAGGAGGAGGAGGAGGAGGAGGAGGAGGAGGAGGAGGAGGAGGAGGAGGAGGAGGAGGAGGAGGAGGAGGAGGAGGAGGAGGAGGGGGAGAAGGAGGGGGAGAAGGAGGAGGAGAAGGGAAAAGAGAAGGAAAAGAAGTACATGTAGTAGTGCGAAAAGTAAAAGGAGGAGAAGAAAACGAGATCAAACCGCCAAACTATTCCCGACTCGCAGAATTTGGACTTGGGCTAGGAGTTGATGCAACTGACCCCACCCCTTTCATGAACAAGAAACCTTTCCAAGTTCGTCCAGTGAACTCTGAAAACTCAATATTTATCGACGGGGGCGGAGCTCTGGAAATCATCTTTCATAAAATAGAAAGATCCGATACTCAAACGGCTCAGCTCGCTGCTTCATTCACCACCCCAAAGACTCCGATTACAATAGGTGCGGCAATAGAGCACTCTAGAAGAGTCACTCAAAGAGGCTACACACTGGGGAGAAAAGTTATCACTCGCTCCATCCAGTTCAGGAAAGATTTGTCCAATGAAAAACTGTCGTTTTTTGAGGAGTGGCTTACCGAACGAAAGTATTATACAAAAGACGATCCGATTCCGTCTAAAGGTTTATTACAATTTCTCATAGATTACGGGATTACCCATTACGTCACCAAAATTCAACTCGGAGCGGCAGAGTACCGCACCATGTCCGAAACCAATTACAGCAGCTTCATATCGGGCAAGCAGACACTAGGGATGGACAAGATCGCCGATCTTGCTCTGTCAATGTCCAACGCAAAAACTCAATTGACCCATAGTTTTGAAGTCAAGCGCATTGGATTTATGAACCCCGGGTTCGTCGTCCGGAGGGAAACTTATGACGAGGCAGTGGTGGACGTCCAGCTGGAGTCCATTCTCAATCTGATTAGCGACGAAGATTTGAAGGACCATCTTTCAACGGCGTTGCACATCTACGCCGACAACCATGGGCGTTACGACATTGGGTGGCGAAAGCCTAAGGAAGAAGACATGATAATAGCCCTCAGCCGTCCGTGGAAAGGCCAAGCGCCTCGGAGCCGAGAGAAGCAAGAAGACTGCAATGCGTATGAGCAGGGGGCAGTTAATGAAAATATAGAAGCAGGCACTCCCGATGATGAACCCGATGCTAACTTGAGGAGTTTTGAACAGTCGGCTGTGATTTATTTCAACGCAGTAGAAGCTATTAAACAAAAGCTCCAATTTCCACCTAATCGTAAGTTACAGTGGAAATTAGTACCACCGGGTGGTTTCATAAAATCAACTTCGGGCTAATGTTAAATCGGTAATTCAGTTGCAACATGATATGAAAAATTACCGCCCGAAAGGTCTATACAATTTGGCATGCAGTGATCAACACGCACGCACGCACGCACGCGCCTCAATAGATATTTTTGGCCCACCTAATCAAAATTTGCTGGGTACGTAGTTATACATATTAATAGCACGGTCATGTGCAAACGTTATAAACTAGTACCGCTGCCAACCGTGCTACGACTAGCATGTATTAATTGTTTCTAGAAAACTATATGCCGTGTTTACTGTAGCGAAAAACGTTAGAAACTATGTTGAATTTTTTTAGACTGCATGCATGTCAGCCAAATTAAGTTTCTTCGCGTATTTGTATGTATCATCATTTTACGGACGCCAGATCAGACATCCGCTGAAAGTTTTTCCGCCAGATGTAGTTTTCATCGCGATTCGTGAAAGATTTCACCCTCAAAAGTTTTCTGCTAAATGACATTTTTTTTGCTGTGCCGGGTCAAAGGCACTGTGAAAAAAGTACCGCTTCGATCCACCGCGAAAAGAACAGTTTGAACTGACTTGCATGCGACTGAGCAACAGCATAGCTTCACTCTCTTGTTCCTTGCAAGGAGCCGGTTCTTAATTTCTGCAAAGGGGTTTGACAAGTATGATAGATAACTACTTGGTAATTCATCAGGAGGGCACACAGTTTAATATTTTTTTCAGCTCCTCAAACAAAGCCATGGTAGCAATCTTTAAAAATACTTAACCTTTGCATCAAAAAATCCAATTTTAATATCACATGTGTGTGCATTTCTAAAATGATTGTACAATACAAAAAAAAAAAAATTAGCCGTTTTTATCTGTTAAACTCAATGCACATTTATGCATTGCCTTCTGCAACTACACTCTACTTTCTTTAGTACCTTTCTTCAATAACTGCAAATTCATATTTTGAGCTTGTCCTATACAAAATTTAATTTTTTTTTTCCTGATTGCTTTGAGGTTTTGAACATTTTTGACTTAATTAACCTTTGCATCAACAAACACATTATGTGTATTTCTAATATGGTAAACAGGTTATACAATCATCTATTGTCTAATGTTATAGGCATAGGCCTGATATCCACTGAAGACATGAATATATTGCTTTACGACATGCTGTATACTGTTGTCTTCTCTAGTACTGATGTGTTGTGCTAAATTGTGGCCTGATCTGTTTTAGCCCTTAATGCTTCATTTTCCCACTCAAAACTATGGACCTTCTTACATAAAAAGGTATTACTTCTCTTTAGATTATGCTCTATTTTTCACGCCTCCTATGAGTAGACCTCATTTTGATGTATTTAATCTTTTAATGTCTAAAGTTGTCATGTGCTTTCCTTATTATATAACAGTTCAGTTCAACAGAACAGAGCTCTTAATTTAGTAAATTGCAAAGGAGTTTGACAAGTACCACTACTTGGTAATTCTTCAGGAGGGCACACAGGTGGTATATCATACAGGGGTAGTTTGAATAGGAAGTGAAAAATCCTCCTCTAAATGATGAAAAATATCCTCCCAAACCCATTGATGATGGTTCTTAATTAATAGTGTTTATTTTCCACATGAGCTTTTCTGTGTTGATGTCTGTAAAGCATTAATAATCCCACTGACATACTCCTGCACAAATAAAAGCCACCATTTTGGCAGTTTTAACAATGCTTTGCTGCTTTAAGATGGTATATATGTGCACTACCAAGCCATTTCTTATCTGAAACCTGTAGTTAGTGTATTGTCCGGCTGCACTGACATCACTACTAAAACCTTCAATCAACCTCTTCAAGTAGTCTGCGGTCTTCATCCTAATTTGGAAAGTCAACACAACCATACACACCAACAAAATCGCTGCAACCTATAAAGAGCATGCCAACATCTTTACTTGTAGGGTTAGAGTTGTAAGCACACGGGAAAGTTGCATAAACATGCGTTAGTTCCACTTTCACGGCAACGTACAATGATATCAATACAAATATCTGGGGATGAGTGAAAACCTGGGGTATGTCAGCCAAAAATTATGGCATTTTCATATTATGTAGATCTATAGCAAAACTGCATTTATAGGTACTTCTTTTTTAGGTAGCTCGAATATGATGGTAGTCTTTATTTAAAGTTAAAATTTGTGAAACTATAAGGTACTCAAAAGGTAAGAAATGTTGCAAAACCATGTTACACGGGCAGTGCTTAACCACCTAATAAATTTTGACGTAATGGAAAGCACGTGCCATATTTAAACTCATAGGCTGTTGGATAACACCTTGGGCATCAACCAAAGTTCGTGAAATTTGAAATTCATAAAGAGTAAGACCTTGGGAGCACGTACATCTAATCGGTTTCCCGGTAGTTCCAAACACAAAAATATCTTACCAAAACTAAAGGGTACATACATTTTCTACGCGCCAGAAATATTGAACAGAGCGTGTCAAATAAACCAGAGCTGCATAGACAACATTCCCATAAATCCAGAAACAACGATCAAACGAACACAAACCAGCCTTCACTAGAATATGATGTACCTGAACAATTAGCAACCCGCGTCACAATTTTTACCTAATATTGGATCACCAATTTGTCGGTACTCGTACGTGAAATATATGCCTGTACCTACCAGAACTTAGCTGGCGCCCATACGTGCGTTACACATGGACAGTACAGATACGACTTTCACCCACTATTGTGATTAGCGGGCGCCCATAAGCTGGATTCAAGTTAAGCGAAGCCACTCAGGCCCGTAGGCGTAGGCTGGTCGGGAGATGGGGGGGGGGGGGGGGGGGGGGGGGGGGGGGGGGTTCGGAAACAATGAGGGTGGAACTAACTAGTGGGGGAGGGGCCTTCCCTCCCAGCTAGGGGGTATGGGGGAGCGCTGTAAGCTCCCCTGTCGGGGTCTGGGGCGGAGCCCCAGGAGCTTTGCAACTTGCAAAACATCGCATAATTGCGTAGAAACACGCCAAAACATAGTAAATACGACAAGAAATACTTTTTTGCTTCCAGAGCTATAGCTCACAAGTGCGAGACTACTACGGAAAGTTTGGAAGCAAGCGTTGCGAAGTGGCTTGAGCCAGCGACAGAGTACTTCACAGTACAACGGCGTTGTGCCGTTCGATTACGAAGTACGTCTGGCTTGCGAGCTACCTTCCTGATCAATAGGAAAGTTAGACGAACCCTATAGCCATACATTTGGCGTGCCCCGGATCCGCCACTCTGACTGCAGTTTGTTGCGGGCCGTGGGCGCCGGGCGCCCCATTTAGAACGGACGCTAATTTTTCATTCGCGTAAATAATATCTGTATAACGTCATGTAAAAATAAATAAATAATTAATTAGCTAGTTATTTTTACGGTAAGCGGCGGAAAGAAGCGGAACCAGCTTCGGCAGGCGGAACCAAGCTGGGCAGGCGGAACCTGCTTAGGCAGCGGATCCAGCTTGGGCAAGCGGAACTAGCCTGGACGGGCGGGGGGGTTCGACGGACTTCGACCGAACCCCCCCCCCGCAGCCTACGGGCCTGCCACTGGCCGGGCCTTTTACGACCATCACAAAACTTCTGGAAAGTGTCCTATTCAGTATCAATCGATCCGCTCTTAATAATGCCTACCACACAACTTACCGTCTTGAAAAGCCCAAACAGGTTGGAGACCCAGACTGGTCAGACCGACAGGTCATCTCATCTTATCTGTGTGTACGCTCAACGGCTCTGCCAGGCTCTACAACTTTTGTACCTTCGTTATAGTTGAACATTACGAGATACGAGTTGATTGGGCAATCTCGAGATTGCGCAAACAAACCATGGATCCAGGGTTTGCACAGGACAATCCCGGGATCGCGCTTTGCGCGTAACAAATATACAGATCAGAATATTTAACTACGTCCTGTGTGTGGGCTGGGCCATTAATAATCCACCTACGCCGGTGTATCGATCGCTATAGCGTAAGAAGTTCATTTAATAACATAGGTGTTCCGATACCCCTATCTACTGAGTCTAACAGTCTAAAGATGGCAAGAGATATATCTCAATATATCATAGGCGGAACCGGGGGGGGGGGGGGGGGGCAGAGGGGGCTATCGCCCCCCCCCCCCCCCCCCCCTTGCAGCGATAAAGGGGGCGCGAACGTATCGTTCCGCCCCCCCTTTATTGGCTGGGGTTAAATTTATTCACAATCCTAAGTATCGCTGCATGTGGTGCCTCCGCACGTGCACAGCACAATCAATTAACATGTACAACATTTCAGTGAATCAGATAATGCTAACAGCTGCCATTTACCGCTCGCGTAGGGTTAACTGCCATATTAATTGCTGGTTGGATCGCGTATCGCAGTGATGAAGTGTCAGCAAAGAATAATGCTAACCCCCCTCCGCCACCACCAAAAAAATGGCTCGTGTTTGAACGAGCGTATTGTTGTAATCTCGAGCTCTGCTGCGCGCCGTTCTTCAAAATCTTGTTAGAGCACCATTAAATTTTGAAACAGGTACGCGCTAGCGTTAATGATTACGAAGATACGCTCGCTTAAACACGAGCCATTTTTTTTTTGTGGGGGGCTTAGTACACGTATTTATACATGTATAATACATATGCAGAAATCAGGAAAGTGATGGTGTTCAAAAAGAAATCCTATAGCATGTGTTCCGTTGCTAGTACATAGGGGTAGTGCAATTTGAATTTGTGTTGAATTTATAAGTACTAATGGTTAAGATTTATTCAAAACAAAGTTAGACTTAGACCTATTTAAATGTATGAAAAATGGCTACTCTTGAATTTTATTAACTAACCGCAAGTATAATAAATTTGCCACCTCATTTTTACGTGTAGAAAGGTTGTAAGATGCAAACTGTGCAAAAATATGTATACCACCATTACATTGAAGATTTCCGTTCGGGAAAGCAAAACATAGCTTCAAATTAAAACATGTACACAAAATCAATGTTTTCTGACCTAATTATTGTATTCCCTGCTTTTTAAAATTGAATCTTAACGAAAAATTGAGTTGCCACCCTTTATTAAGATTTGCAGCACATTGGTACACGTTTTTATACCATTTGTTGTTCCATTACATAGACTTTTCTAGTACGGGGAGCCATTGAACAATGTCTGGTTACTGGCGCCGCCATCTTGAGCATTATTGAATAAATGGTTGTCATAACAGAAACACATGTAGCTTACTAAATAATTATAGTTAGGTTTATTAACCTATAATTGCCTGAAAAAACGTAAGGTATACCTTACGAAAACGTAAGGTATACCTTACGTTGGGCTTTTAATGTTCTGAAGAACATTATTCATTCCAAATGAATTTATTTAATTTTTTCATGTATGTTATAAACCATTGTAAGTACCAATGTCACTCAATAGCTGAACTGTGCAAAACTGCCATCACTAGGCATGAAAAACCATAAAATATACAAATAAATATGTGTTTTAAAACACTATGTTCACATTTGAAGTGTCATAGCTCCATAATTATAATATTTATCAAGCTGAAATAACCTGCTTTATATTGTTCCCATTAAGCAGACAATTACTGCCATAAACAAATTAAGAAACATTTAAATAGTTAATTAACTTAAAATCAAATCTTTTGAAATCAAGTTTGAATTGGTTACAAGTACAAGTGACAATGATATTATTATGTTTGAAAGTTTGTAAAAATCACTTCAAAAGTTAAATATCCATATTATTAACCAACTAAAATACACTGAAAAGCTATCTATATATTAGTTTTTTTAACGAAAATTGTCAACATTTACTGGGATTGTGCTATGCAATAAAGCCGGGGTACCTTTTATATAAATAAATTTTAAACAAAATCAATTCCCTGTTGTACTGATATCACATACTACATATTAAGTAACCAAAATCAAGTACTCTGAAGAAACCAAGTGAAGTGAAAGCATATCAGCACAATGATGTTGACTTTGGCAACCAATAATTGTTCAAATACCATTTAGCTAGCTCACTTCATTCACTGCACAATTGAACTATAAGTTTTGCAGTATACAGGTGTGTCCTGGTTTAGGACCATACACTACAGATTGTTACATCTGATATATAAGCTTGCAGTACTAAAATGGTAAAGCTGGCTAGGTATTTGGATGCTTTATATACCTGTAGGGCTGTTGCCGTTTATTTCAAGTTAAAATATGCATTAAATCATGATGCTGGTAGTCTTGAGCTGAGGATGTTTACTAGGTCATTTAATTCGCAAATCCTCATGGATACTGATATGTTGCACACTGACGGATTGAACGTGCGGTATCGAGCACCTCCTATTTCTGTCTATGAAGCTGTTATCGGGCACATTCTAAGCAATCATCATCATCTCCATCTTTTTCTTCACACTTTTTTACATCTATTCTATCATCATATTCACCATTTATCCGTTCGGGGTGGGCAGGCCGGGGCTTCTGCCGCGGGCGATGTCGTGATGAAGCGGCGATGGCATCGCTAGAGGTACTAATTGCATTCCTGTAGAAAACGTGGTTCGAAGTTCAGAGTAGGAAACTTTCTTCTAACATTCTGTTGAACACTAAAACTTGCTCTTCTTTGGTTGTGGAACTGCAGTACCTTCAAAGACAGTGTTTTTCTATGCCGTGCCTTACGCGAACATCAATTGATTTATAAACCATACTTCGATACCGTTTGTCACTCAGTGGCATGTATCGCAAGAACGGCACTAGTGGCTGATGCGGCAGCTTGTGGCGGTTAGAGCCTGGTCCATTGAAAGCTGTAATGTACCAATACTTCGATCGCAAATCGCCCAATTGTACGCTGCATTTTTTACTTGAAAATCGTAAGGTATACCTTACGAACGTAAGGTATACCTTACATCCGGCAATTATTGGTTAACTCACGAAATTTTAACGAACTATTACTGGCCACATCCCCGCTTGGCAGGGGCAGATTCAGTATTTTGGTAAGGGGCCGGGGTTCGAATTTTATGACCTGATTAAATTAGCCCTGGTTGATTACGAAAACGGGGGTGGGGGTGGGGGAGGGGGAGGGAAGGGGGAGGGATGCGAAATACAAGAACTGAGACGCGATTTGCCGAAGTGGCGCTTCGATTCTAATTTTATGCCGCAAATATCGCTTCATAACCGTTCAAATTTTTCCAACCCCACGGGTCCACTTGGGTAACATGTCACTAATGCGAGCAGTCTGCTTTGCGAACAGCTAATTATAAACGGCTGTTGAATTTTGTGACCTGTGGAAATTTGTGACCACGCCAGCTAGCGTGTACAGTCAGAGATAATATACCGGTATTAAAAGGGAAAAGTCGTATATTAATAAACAAGACAGAACGACTAATTAGATAGCGCTGTTTAGATTACAGTACATGTAGTCTTAGTCTAGAAGTTGTATATTGAGTTTATACGACTATATATATAGAGGTAAAAAGCTAAGTCGTCGATCATCGTTGATTCATATCGCAGACATGCAAATCAGTTGTCTGTTCAAATCCTCTCGTCGTCAGAGCACATATACGAGGGACTGGGTTTATATGGCGGCGGATCCCCCGCTTTTTTTATTTGGAACGTTTTTGAAGCTGATCCAATTCGATTTTTAATAACTTATTACCTTGGGTTGATCGCTCACATTTCCTGCATGCATGCAATACATATACTCGCAGATCACCTTTGCACGAACATTAGGCCGGCTTATTGACAGTGTCACTTTTAACCTGGAGTCATCAATCGATTCAACCATGCGTATTTGATCATAAATCAACGGAACATTTATCCCACCGGCTATATCATATGAATTGTGAAGGACGAAAGAATATAGTGGTAGTAAACAGATGCCAGTAACAGCGCTCCCCCATGCCCCCTAGCTGGGCGGGACGCCACTGTATGTCCAATAGCTCACACACGATGCACACCTGATCTACAACACATATACGCGCATGCGCACACACGTAAGGAAACCCCAAACATTCCCCCCCTCTAACAAGTCAACATTGTTTCACATAGTGACTTGGATTCTTGCTTGTCCTGTAGCTGCGTGCTGTCACTTCATCCCGCGTTGTCACCTCACCCTGGGTTGGTGCTCTGATTACAGCAGCTTCACTTGGCTTGGTTGAGGTGTTAAGTGTTATACTCCTATTCACTGATGGAGCAGATGTGAGGTTCCTGCTGTGCTCCGATCCATCCCTCACTGGAGAACTGTCCTGATTGGTGGGTACGGTGACTTTCTCTGCCAGAGTTGGTTGCCTTCCCGACTCATGACCAGCAGGTGGGACGGCCTCCTCACTGGATGTTGCTGCTTGTTCAGCATGTTCCTCTTCTTGCCCGCCATGTTCCTCTTCTCTGGGTGCTTTTTGTGAGGGCTTCAGGAACTGTCTATTACGATGCAGTAACTTCCCATCCACCTCTACTGTATAAGACCTGCCTGTGAGCCGGTCCACACAGCGTCCTCGCATCCATTGCGTCTTCCTGGCTCGTAAGTCCTATACTAAAACCGGTTGTCCCATCTGCAGTGGTTTGTCACTGTTTGTCTTGTCCTGTTGCCAGAGCATTTGTTGTTGTCTGGCTATCTTTCTCTCCCACATATCAGCTGGAGGGGGTTCCACCGCTAGCTTCCCCTGACTGCTAGGCACTATTCCTCTGGTACATCTAGCCAACAGATGCTGACCGGGACTGGCATTGAATCCCATAGTCGGTGTATTGCACCACTCCAGCAATGCTAGGTAGGGGTCTGAACTCCTTTTAAACAGTCTCTTTGCAATCTTGATGGCCAATTTCGCTTTGCCATTGGATCTGCTGTTATACGGCGAGGAGACTGAGTGCTGAAATTCCCAGGTTTCTGAGAATTGAACTCTTGGGACGTGAACTGGGGGCCACCATCAGTACGCACCAATACCGGGATCCCATGCCTTGCAAACTGCTGTTTGGTCGCATGTACCATCGTTGCTGCTGTGGTGTTTGGTAACTCTGACACTTCGAAAAAGTCTGTCAAATAATCCACAATTAGGAGGTATTCTTTCCCTTTGACTGTAAAAAAATCCATACCGACTTTAGCCCATGGTAGCTTTGGTATATCATGCACCAGTAATTTGTCTCTTGATTGTGCTGGACTATCCTCGTCACACATTGGGCACTGTTTTGTCACTCTGATGATGTCCTCTGCCATCTTGGGCCAGTAAACCGCATCCTTTGCTCGCCTTAGTGTTGATTCACTTCCCATATGGCTGGAGTGCTGTCGCCTTAGATAATCTTCTCGGAGTACTTGAGGCACTACTGCTTGCCCTCCTTTGTATATTACTCCATCTTGTATTACCAGTAGCTCTCGAAACGTCCAATACTTCTGAACAATTGCTGGAATTTCTCAAATTCTGGTGGGCCACCCATGTCTGATCACCTGGCTCAATGCTGTTTGTTTCGGGTCAGTTGCTGCGGCTCTTTGTATCTCTACTAATCTCTGATCCTTGACTCTAACAAAATCCTGTTCCTTGATTCTGCTCAGCTCTTGAGCCTCTTCCTCCATTGCTGCTATGTTCAGAACCTCTTGCTGTGATGATCCCCCCTCCTCTCCAGTATCTACTGGAAGTCGGGACAAGGTATCTGCAATGACTTGTTGGCTACCTGGGTGGTAGACCACATCCAGGTTATAACATTGCAATGTCAACAGCATCCGCTGCAATTGCCATGGGGCTGCCAGGATGGATTTCTGAGTGATTGTTTCCAGTGACTTGTGATCAGTTTCTACTCAGACTTTCTTGCCATAGATATATTGGTCAAACTTTTGGCAAGTGAACACTATGGCCAAGCACTCCAGCTCCAATGCTACATAATTTTTTCAGCCCTTAAAAGTGATCTGGATGCCGATGTGACTGGTCGCCCTTCTTGCAGCAAAGTTGCCCCTAGACCTTCTCCACTGGCATGCATCACATTGTATTACCACAGGCTTTGTTACATCATAGAATGCCAGCAACTGGTCTTCACTGACGAGTTCCTTCACCTTATCGAATGCCATTTGTTGTGTTGTTCCCCACCAAAAATCTGTACTGTTTTCTGTGAGGCTCCTTAGTGGTTCACTAGTTTGTGACAGCTTTGGGATGAAGCGTGACAGATAATTGCACATACCCAGAAACCTTCAGACGTCTATGGCGGAATTGGGAGCAGCCATTCCTATCCTGCCATTACTTTAGCTGGATCAGGTCTTATCCCCTTGAGATCCGGTGTCCAATATATAGTAGCTCTGTCATGCGCAACCTCATTTTGTTTCTGTTTAGTCTTATGTTGCATTCTCTGGCTCTCTTCAACAGCTGTAGCAATGCTTCATCGTGGCTTCAATGAGCTTCTGCCATAGAGGTTCCTTTTCCGTAAAGTAGTATGTCATCTGCAACAACTGCTATTCCCTCAAGACTGTGTAACACAGCTTGCAGCCTTCTTTGGAACTCTTCTGGTGCTGAGGATATCCCGAAGGGTAGTCACAGCCACCTATATCTACAGGCGGGTCCCCAGAAAGTCGTCAGTCAAATGGAGTGTTCGCTTAGACGAATGTGCATAAACCCGTCTTTGACGTCCAAAAGACTGAATATCTTGGCTCCCCTCAACAAAGGCAGGACATCATCCATGGTTGGCATCTGAAAGTGACTCCTTTTGATTGCTGTATTGAGATCTCATGGATCCAGGCATACTCTGACTTGTGCTTTGTCAGCTTTCCAGACAGCCATTAGATTACTACTCCACTCTGTTGGGGTGTCTACTCTAGTAATCCGTCCATGCTTCTCCATTGCCTTTATTCTGTACTGCTGGTATTGCACTGTCCACCGGTATATCGTATTCACCTGCCAGGCAGCCAGTCCCGCTAAAGCCATCTTTGTAGTCCTAAACTATCCTTTCCTTTGTTAGCCTCTCTCCTGCTTCAGCCAAGCAGACACACTCAGCTTCGTATGAGAGCAGCTGCAGGTTCAAACAAGTGTCTAGCGACGACAGGGTATGGTGCTTTGTTTCTAGTATCTCAAATTCCAGCTCTGTCAACTATCCTTGCCTATTCTGCACGTAAGCCATGCAATTGCCTAGAGACCTACTGACCGAACCATCATACATGGTGAGTGTTGTTTCGCTCTGTTTCCAGGGCAGATTACCCAGCAACTGATAGTTTGTTTGGACATCACATTGCAGGATACAGCTGTATCTAGCTGGCAAGTTATCACCTGGATTTTCTTCTCCCTCTGGAATGGCACCTTGGCCAGTAGTTTTCTGCCCACTTTTTGGACCCTAATCAACAACACCTCCTCTTCTGATGCAGGTGGCGTTGGGCTCTTCTCTAACAGATGAGTTGTTCCTGTTCTTCGTGTGCACATATTTGCGAAGTGATTGGGGCCCCAGCAGTTGGCTCACTGCTGTCCATAAGCAGGGCATTGCCTTGGTTAATGCAAGCGGCCACACCTGGAGCAGACTTTTGCTCCTCTACTAGCTACGTTCCTCTGCTGCCTCGTTGTGCCTTCCACACTATCCTGTTGCTTCCCTCTCCAACGACTAAACTGGTCTTTTCCTCCTCTGGTAGATTGGGACTTCATAGCTGCTACTTTCTCCACTGTTTTTGTCTTCTCTACTAAGGACTGCAGGTCTGCAGCCGTGGCTTCCATTGTCTGTCAGATTCTAATGGCTTTGGGCAAATCCAAATTCTCTGTTTCCAGTAGTCGCCTGCGCATCCTTTCGTTACTGACACCCCTGATAAGTACGTGCAAAATGCATAATGGGGTCGTCTTGCAACTCCCCATGCAAAGGCACAGTCTCTTACTTGTTTTCGCAACTCTACGACAAATTGGTCCACGCTCTTGCACCCCTGCTGGAGCTGTAAAAACTTATCCCGCGTTACATGTTCGCATTGCCTAGCTTCCCGCACTTCTATTCTGTCTTCGCCTTCCTCAAAACGCAGAGTCTCGTACATGTCATTTACTCTCGGACCGACCAACTGTGCGCAAGAAAATGGTCTGTTCGGTTGCTCAATCCTTGCCAGTGGCGGATACAGAGGGTTGGAAACCCGAACCTGAATATGAATATAATTAATGTTTAATAATTAGCGTATGACGCGTCGGATAAATCGGCGCACGTGAGCTATACATTCCTACGGAGAGTTCAGCGTGCACTCCATAAAGTTGCTAAACAGCTTATTCTTATTGCTTATTCATTGGTTAGTACTATATTTTAGTTCTGTAAACTGCGAGATACGTAGTAGGCTGGTATTTATACGTAAATCTAAATGTATTCCAAAATGCTAACCCGCAGACGTAATAGAGGATTCATGCGCTGGTATTAGTACCCATCAAAGTTCAATGCACCTTGCTGCAAGCTTTTCAGTAGAGATGATGGCAAATTTTAACATAGCAAAGAAACTAAGCCGGCGCATATAACGTACAACGCAAATCTGCGATCATGCAGCCCTCAAAACCACAATAGCCTGGAAACCAGAACTTAACGGAGTGGCACGCATTTATTTGTTATGATTGCTTCCGTTTCTAATCCCCCTATACATGTACAATGTGAATGAGTACAAAAAAAATTTTTCGCGCGCCAATGTCACACTGTTCACTGCTTGAAGTAGCGGGACATCTGCCGGAATGTAATAGTAAATTTTAAGTGGCTCAAATAGCAATGAAAAGCGCATGCATGTACCAACACAGCCATTTAAAGTACAATAACCTGGAAACCAGAACGTAACGGAGTGGCACACATTTATTGGTGTTGATTGGTAACTCCCCTTCATCAATTATTTATGTGGACCCCCCCCCCCCCCCCCCCCCCCCCCCCCCCCCCTCGCCAAAATCCTGCGTTCGCCCCTGCTTGCCTATTGCCGTAAGGAATAGTGTGAACTCCCTCTTGAACCGCCGCCATATGGCACTTAATTCTCCCTTTCCGAAGGGTTCGGGCGCCAGATATTTTTCCATTAGCTCCGGTGTCTCTATTGACAAGATCCCACTTCAGTCTGACACCATGTTCCGATACCTCTATCTACTGATTCTAACAGTCTAAAGATGGCACAAGATATATCTCAATATGTCCAATAGCTCACACACGATGCACACCTGATCTACATGTACAACACATATACGCGCATGCGCACACACGTAAGGATACCCCCAAACAATAGGTTTTGCCTAGTTGGGCGTAGCCCGTCCGGGGTTGCAAGCCTACACATGTAGGTATATGAGTACATATTCGTACGTATATATAAATACGCGCATGTAATCAACAAATAGCAAACTTTTAAGTGTGATGATATGGTGACCTCGTTTTGGGGAGGAGGGGTCATTCCAAAAATAAATTATTGAAAAAATTCATCACTTTTCTGATTTTTTTTAATGGACTTACAAGGTTGCACCACAGCAACATAATGCATGATCGGATTTTATTCATAGGTGTCCAATTCGTGCAAAGTTAGGCAATTCGTCACGTAAACGTCTATATATGATGGCAATGAACAGCAACAGCTGAGGCGATACTTTCAGTGATGACGATGCCGTGGGTTCTTGTCAGAACCAATACAGCATAGCATCTGAAGGTCCGTGCTCAGGTGTTTCTGAAAAGAGGCCAGCGAGGAACGAGATAGCGCTATTGGCAGAGGCAGGCCGGAAGCAGCGTGTTGCCATCAAAAAGAGGATGCAAAGAGAAAGCTCTGCAAGCCATCGTAAAAACCACGCTCAAAACTGAAATATCGACATCTGCTGAGAGCAAAGCATCGTAAATGTATTGCATCATGCGGATTGTGACGTATGTTACTATTTGTGGAATGTTGTGATGGGAATAAACATGGGACAGTTTCCGCGAAAATGTCCTTCTTGTTTGAATCGCTATATCTTCCGAACGCTAAATGCTATCGACTTTCTATTTTCAACAGTTCATACTGCACTATTTCTCTATGGCAAGTTACATTTTGAAGTCTTGCACTTGCTCCACGCCAGTATTGCAACGTTCGATACCAGACCGGGTTCAAACCCGTCATATATGACCTTAGGTAGAAGTAAACAAATCGCTTCAAATTCTGTTTGTAGGTACAGAAGTCCTATCCTATCGATTTGTTCTGTTCGTTAATTTTTATGCCATCCGTTACGGAGATACAGTTGAACAAAGTACGTCCACTTTTTCCCGTTCGATGATATAACAACTGCCTCCCTATATCATTGGCGCGAATCGAACGGGAAAACGTGCACGCGAAGGCATAAAAATCAACGAACAGAACAAATCGATAGGCATAGGACCTTTGTACCTACAAACAGAATTTGAAGCGATTTGACTATTCCTACCTAACGTTATATAATTATGGCCGGTTTGAACCCGGTCGGGTATCGAACGTTGCAATACTGGCTTGGAGCAAGAGCAAGACTCCAAAATGTAATTTGTCATAGAGAAATGGTGTAGTATGAACTGCTGAAAATAGGAAGTCGATAGTGTTTAGCGTTCGGAAGATATAGCGTTTTAACAAGAAGCATTATTATAACATTGTATGGCATTGGGCATTTTCGCGGAAACTGTCCCATATAGAATTTACAATAAAATAGAATAAAATTCTTATAGGATACATATGCATAAGCGTGCTCCATCATCCATCCCAAGTCCACTTCTCAGTCCATTTCACCCGTGAACCCCTTAGGCACAAACTGGTTGCCCTTATGATATCAAATAGTGCCTCCACCTGAGGTTGCCATACCCATCGTAATCCCAAGTCCAGTCGCAGCCCACCATCTCCGTTGTTAGCATCAGCCTCTCTGTATATGCGATGAAAAGGGTCTATACATTACGTCATGGCACGAGAGGCTAGGGGGCGGGGGGTATCGCGATATTCTACGGTACACACAAGTGAAGCAACGTCTCCAGCTGCAAGCGATGAAGTGACAACATTTACAACAGCAACCTGCAATGAAGCCTACTTGTCTATGCGGCAATTTGTAGTATCCGTCGCATTATTTTCATTGTAGGTGCAGTGTTGCCGCGGCCAGCCGTGGCCGTCCGGTAGCCGTCAAAAATTGCCGATTTTTGTGCTGACCGTCAGTGATCGTGAACCGCCAACATGCCTGGCCGTCTGAGCCGGGAAGTACGGTAGCCGTCATATATTTGGCGGCTGACCGTCAAAAATATGTGCCGGTCTTTGACGGTCATAATTCTTAATAAAACTGCAATTAAAACAGACATAATTATTAAGATTATACTCTGCCAGTTACATAAACCCATGTGTAACACACTGCTACATCCCATAAAAAGTTTTGAATAGACCCCTTGTTAATAGAGGAAGCTATATCTGTTTTCGTGGGTGTGATTGGAGTTTTGAAATACAGAGATTTGACCGTCGTGTATAGTATTAGCGCGCTGTATTATGGCCGTCACGACGATCGTAAAGAACCCAATTCTAATTAGGAGGAAGAAAACTGATCCATCTGCCAACTCCCCCAGTTTTCCCAGATTTCCCACATTCCCACAATATCCCCACAGTCTCTAAAATGGCACTGAAGTATCTGGCTATTCCAGCATCAGGTACACCATCAGAGCGAACTAAACTAATACATGTACTTGAACGCAAAAGAAGGAGAATGGACTCTGCCCGGCTAGAAAGAGTTTTGCTGTTACGTTGTGTTTAAACCTTAAACATATACCCTTCCTAGGTGTTTATACCTATAATTAAGCTGTTCAGCATACTCTTTCTGATTACGCGTACATGTAAGCTTGTACAGGTAATTAATTCCCCGCCCTCGATGGTTGACCGCCGACCGTGACCGCCAAACTCGATATTTGACGGTTTTGGCGGTCAGAAATGGCCGTGACCGTGTCGGATAGGCTGCTAACGGTTGGCCGTGGCCGTGACCGGGAAGGATTGATGCCGGCCATTGCTGGCCGTGACCGTGACCGTCAGGGGTCTAATCCAGTCAGCCGTCCGTCCGGGACTTGTTCCAATTAGTCAGCCGCGGCAACACTGTGTAGGTGTGGTTAATTGTCCATTACATAATTATTTTGAAGGAGCGTGGTAAAAATGGGCGTGTTCGTAGGCGGAGGGGGGGGGGGGGGGGGGTTGATCTGGCCCTTGATTTTAGGATGGTGTCTATAACTTTGCCCCCCTCCCCCCCTCCCTCCCCCCCCGAAACAAAATATAAAAATTTAATCAAAATGAAACTGATGATGCAGGATTTCTAGACAGCAATTCAGTAAATAGTATGGAAACGGAAGTTATGCATCATAGATATTAAAGACTTACATTATTTAGTACATATCTACCTACCTGAAATTAAAATAATTTCCGTTTCCATACTCTTTACTCAATTGCTGTACATGTCTAGAAATCTTATACATCACCATTTTTATTTTAATTAAAATCTTGTTAATTTATATGTGACTCAGTTCCATACTATACCGGTCTATACATCTCTTGCAGACGAACTCATGTACATGTATGCCGCATGATGATTTTTATATTTATCATACTATCGGTATATTAATTCAGTATTGTTTATAATGCATGTCATATGCATGTATCTTTTTTGCAGAACACGAAGATGGTCATACGTATGCAATCTGTTGCAAACATGGCGAAAAGCTGCTTTACTTTAACATTAAAAAAAATTCCAATCAAGTCGTTGCCGATACGGTTGATAATCTTGGCGGTATAAATTTTTTTAACTTGCTGTCTACGGAGAAACCAGATGAGTTTATCATAGTGGACTATGTACAATTGGAAGTCGAGACATTAAGAGTTATCAATCGCCGCCACTATGATTTTTGGCCAACTCCTCGCTACTTGAAGGTCAAAACGCACCTCGGATATAATCGCGGACCTTTGTGTCTGGAGGACAGCGTGGACGAATACTATTGTCGCCTTAAAGTCCGCCCCAGACTCTACCGAAAGAAGAGAAGCGTGACACTGAACGATTTTGCAAACGGCAAGGATACGTACTACATTTGTACGGCAGTACGACATGGTAAAACGGGTTACCTGTACCTGAGAGATAGGGGAGAAAGAGAGGAAGAGAGAGTCAATACCAGGACACGTGCACAGAACGGATTGTCTGAAATAGAACTTGGTTCAGTCAGGAATGATAGCAACGTGTCCGACAGTAGTATGCGGGCACGCTACGTCACTGCCTGCAAACCTTCTATCAAGATGGGCAGCGAAGATGAGCTAATGCTGTTCAGACTGGTACGGTACGAAAGTACGTATGTGCCTAAGAAACTATTTAAAAAAACTAACTGAAACAAACAAACTATAAAAACAAACTAAGTGTTGCTTTTCTCGATGCTTATATACATGTATATACTGATGTTGTTGTGTTTTGTTATACGAACTGAATAAGACATTGTGCACGTATTTAGTTTTCTGCTTAACTGATTGTGTGCGCGTATTTAGTGTTCTGCTTTATTGTGTATAACTGTTGTAATAATCATTATTATACATTTAATTATTATCTCATGATTTAATATTATATAATGCATGCATGTAATGGGATCTAGCTTTATTAGTGTGAATGCCGAAGTCATAAAGTTATAGTAATGTCTAATTATATTTATTATTATTATTATATACATTACACATATACATTACAAACAAAACTGAGGAATGCATGGGATGGGGCCTGGTGGGGCTAGCCGCTCGTATATACAGCCTAATAGTTAGTCATACAGGTGAGCTAGTCCATCCTTGGAGGTAGTTTTAAAATATTCCTATGCATCAAATATTTTAACAAATAATAATAATGATAATACTTGAAAAACCATTACTGGAGGCAGTAGAGGTTTCCAGAACTTATACATGAATATGAGAGATGTGCTAAGCAGTGGTCTAAGTCACATGCTGTCAACTTGGACAGGAGCAAGGATTATGTCCTAACGGTTAATGCTTAGAGGGGACATCAGATCAGCTGTAAGGTGGTTGACAGACCAAGCATGTAGTGGAAGTGTTTTTGGATCCTTCTCAGCTGGTAAATGGCAAGTCTGTTCCACATATCTTGCAAGAGAAACATCCAGAAGCATCACAGTCAGGCACACGAGCATCTTTGCCATGTGATGAACTTCCTCCACTTGTTGATGTTGACATCACAGGATCACATATTGAAAACGCTGCAAGGAGGATTCGTGGTAGTTCTCGCCCAGGAGGTTCAACGGCTGCTCAATGGCAATGTAACCTTTTGAGATTTGGCTCTTCTAGTAGCACCTTGAGGGATGCTGCTGCTGAACCGGTGAGATGCCTTGCAAATGGCATTGTAGAATGGGCACAAATCAAGGCACTTATGTCTGGTCGATTGATAGCACTTGATACATGTAAATACCCTGGAGTGTGACCTATCGCTGCGGGGGAATTACTTAGAAGAATAATTGGAAAAGTGATGGCTTTGGCTACAGGTATTGATGTTGAGGATTTTTGTGGAGTAGATCAGCTATGCTCTGGACTGAGAGCAGAAATTGAAGGCACAGTTCATGCCATGAGAGAGCTACATGTAGCTGCTCTCATAAACATTCTGTGTACATGTACATGTAGCTGCTCTCATGAACACTCTGTGTACATGTACATGTAGCTGCTCTCATGAACACTCTGTGTACATGTACATGTAGCTGCTCTCATGAACACTCTGCGTACAAGTACATGTAGCTGCTCTCATGAACACTCTGTGTACATGTACATGTAGCTGCTCTCATGAACATTCTGTGTACATGTAGCTGCTCTCATGAACACTCTGTGTACATGTAGCTGCTCTCATGAACACTCTGTGTACATGTACATGTGGCTGCTCTCATGAACATTCTGTGTACATGTACATGTAGCTGCTCTCATGAACACTCTGTGTACATGTACATGTAGCTGCTCTCATGAACATTCTGTGTACATGTACATGTAGCTGCTCTCATGAACATTCTGTGTACATGTACATGTACATGTAGCTGCTCTCATGAACACTCTGTGTACATGTACATGAAGCTGTGCATGCTCTCATGAACATTCTTGACCTGCTGCAGGATGGAGGTGTGTTTGTGTGCGGCTCTAACACCAGTGGACAGCTAGGCCTGCCCAGTGCACACCTGTGCCTTCATCCAGTCAAGGTGCATGACCTCATGGGGAGCACTGTGATCCAGATAGCTTGTGGCAGGTAAGCAGTAAGCACACATGTATTAGATACTCAGGGTGATTAAGTGGAGAAGCAGTACATACCATACCTTGTATGTACATGCACATACATATACATGTATATACATACCATACCTTGTATGTACATGTACACACATACATGTACCATACCTTGTATGTACATTGTACCAAATAAATATTCCCTGCATCCCTTTTCTGCGACAGCAGACCTTCCATACGGATGCATACATGTGCTACATGTATATGTACATGTACCTGCATGTGTGCATGTGTATTGGTCATTTGCTGCTATTGAATGTACAAATGTTGCCAGTGCACGAATTATGCATTTTGTGGCATTTGGTGTATTCTAAATCAATTATACATGTATATCTAAAAACAAGCAAACAATTAAAGCAATTCTGCCATCCAAAGACACAAGGGTGAAGGGGTCGTAAAATTTGTTCTCTTAAGGCTTATATGAAGCACATCTACATGTATCTAGGTGCCATGAACTTGATGTACACAAAATTATGTACTTTTATCTACATGTACATGTACATGTACTATGTACATACATGTACATGTGCTATGTACATGTACATGTACAGTGTAATTTACCCGAGGTTTTTACTTAATGGGACCATTCAATTTCAGATCTCATACCTTGGCTTTGATCAAAGAGAACATGTCCGTCTGCACTTTTGGTCTGGGCACCATTGGCCAGTTGGGTAATGGACGTGCAGCCAGCTCCCGGGTACCCAGCCCCGTGGTGTTCAGCCAGCCCCCTGCGCTCACAGGGGAGGGCTCCTCTGTGGACCAGCTGACATGCGTGGTGAAGAGGATCTTTGCTGGAGGGGACCAATCGTTTGCCTCTGTGGAGCCTCTGGTATGTACTGGGGAGGAGGGGGAGGAACCATTATGTACTGGGGTACATGTATGCTGATTTGGGAACCTGGCCTGGGGTACCAATCCTTTGCCTCTTTAAAAAGCGTCCCACAATTGTGCATACAAACTACATGTACATATACATGTAGTTGTGTACATGTACTTGTGTACATGTACTTGTGTACATGTACTTGTGTACATGTACATGTACTTGTGTACATGTACAAGTACATGTACACATGTACAAGTACATGTACACATGTACAAGTACATGTACACATGTACAAGTACATGTACACATGTACAAGTACATGTACACATGTACAAGTACATGTACAAGTACATGTACAAGTACATGTACAAGTACATGTGCATGTATGTACATGTACATGTAGTTAAGAGTTAATGTGTACTCCATGTATGTTTGAAACACTGATCTCATCTACCCCCCTCCCCCCATCTGTTCCCTTTCCACAGACTGAGGGAGGGTTCTCTGTGCCATGGGATAGTCGGGTGCCCAGTCCTTCAACTCTTCCCATGTACCTCAGCCACCAGTTTGTGAAACAGGTTATTGAACAAAGCCCTTTGGAACTGACCAGGTAAGGGGTAGGTTAAAATACATGTACATGTACATGCGCATGTACTGTATTACTATATTAGACATGTACATGTATGCACATGTACATATACAAATGTATGCAATATTACATATACAGCACAATGAATGTATGTGTACTTGTGTGCATGTGTGTGTGTGTGTGTGTGTGGTGTAAAGGGGTTTCACCATTCTCCTGTACGTTGTCAGGATTGCTGAAATGGTATTCAATTCAGCTCCGTGTGTGAATGGATCCTTCTTAGCACAGTATGTGTTCCTGGAGTTATTTGTGTGTGGGTGGAATGTTAGATGTCTTCGTTGCTATAGGAACCACGTGGAAACGAACGAAGCAACATCAGGTGTTGATTTGGAGAACATTCGCCAGACTTTGGGCACATTGAAAGCGTATTTTGCCGGTGAAGGAATGGGAGAAAGGGTAATGTGTATGTGTGTGTGTGTGTGTGTGTGTACATGTATGTACATGTACGATGTATTTGTACAAATGTGTGTGTACAATTTATATACATGTGTATATACATTTAAACCATGTATGTGTGTTGTTATGTACATGTACTAAAGGTATGTACATGTATGTATGTGTGGTGCATTCATACATGTAATAGATGCATGCATGATTTGCACATACACCTGTACATGTGCTACATGTATTGTCTACATGTACATGTATGTACATGTTAGTGTACATACACCTTTGTACATGTCATGTTCCCCATGTGCTATTGTCTACATGTACATATGTACACATCATGTCATGTTCCCCATGTGCTATTGTCTACATGAACATATGTACACATCATGTCATGTTCCCCATGTGCTATTGTCTACATGTACATATGTACACATCATGTCATGTTCCCCATGTGCTATTGTCTACATGTACATATGTACACATCATGTCATGTTCCCCATGTGCTATTGTCTACATGTACATATGTACACATCATGTCATGTTCCCCATGTGCTATTGTCTACATGTACATATGTACACATCATGTCATGTTCCCCATGTGCTATTGTCTACATGAACATATGTACACATCATGTCATGTTCCCCATGTGCTATTGTCTACATGAACATATGTACACATCATGTCATGTTCCCCATGTGCTATTGTCTACATGTACATATGTACACATCATGTCATGTACCCCTTCACAGGTCCAATGTTCATGAACTACAGCACCACCTCCCCCCTATCCCTCGAGTGCCTTCGTGTGGTCTATGTCTACCCCCTGTTTGTGCCTGTCAAGATGGCCGCCCTGGAAGGCATCAGACCATTCCTTAAGGCATTCCACAATTTGCCATCAAACTTCAAGACAATATTAGGTGAGCAGGCCTTATGATGGTGGTATTAGGTGAGCAGGCCTTACGATGGTGGTATTAGGTGAGCAGGCCTTATGATGGAGGTATTAGGTGGGCAGGCCTGATGATGGTGGTATTAGGTAAGCAGGCCTTATGATGGAGGTATTAGGTGAGCAGGCCTTATGATGGAGGTATTAGGTGAGCAGGCCTTATGATGGTGGTATTAGGTGAGCAGGCCTTATGATGGAGGTATTAGGTGAGCAGGCCTTATGATGGTGGTATTAGGTGAGCAGGCCTTATGATGGAGGTATTAGGTGAGCAGGCCTTATGATGGTGGTATTAGGTGAGCAGGCCTTATGATGGTGGTATTAGGTGAGCAGGCCTTATGATGGAGGTATTAGGTGAGCAGGCCTTATGATGGTGGTATTAGGTGAGCAGGCCTTATGATGGTGGTATTAGGTGAGCAGGCCTTATGATGGAGGTATTAGGTGGGCAGGCCTTATGATGGTGGTATTAGGTAAGCAGGCCTTATGATGGAGGTATTAGGTGAGCAGGCCTTATGATGGAGGTATTAGGTGAGCAGGCTTTATGATGGTGGTATTAGGTGAGCAGGCCTTATGATGGAGGTATTAGGTGAGCAGGCCTTATGATGGTGGTATTAGGTGAGCAGGCCTTATGATGGTGGTATTAGGTGAGCAGGCCTTATGATGGTGGTATTAGGTGAGCAGGCCTTATGATGGTGGTATTAGGTGAGCAGGCCTTATGATGGTGGTATTAGGTGAGCAGGCCTTATGATGGAGGTATTAGGTGAGCAGGCCTTATGATGGAGGTATTAGGTGAGCAGGCCTTATGATGGTGGTATTAGGTGAGCAGGCCTTATGATGGAGGTATTAGGTGAGCAGGCCTTATGATGGTGGTATTAGGTGAGCAGGCCTTATGATGGAGGTATTAGGTGAGCAGGCCTTATGATGGTGGTATTAGGTGAGCAGGCCTTATGATGGTGGTATTAGGTGAGCAGGCCTTATGATGGTGGTATTAGGTGAGCAGGCCTTATGATGGTGGTTATGCATACATGTATGTATAGCGGGAAACATGGAGTGGGTGTGTCCTTTTATTAGCACATGTACATGTGTGTCAGATTATGTACATATATCCTTTATTAACACCTTGTACATGTGTGTGTGTGTGTGTGTGTGTGTGTGTGTGTGTGTGTGTGTGTGTGTGTGTGTGTGTGTGTTTTGTCTCCTAGGAAACTGGCTGTTTAATAGCCCATATGACTATGTCAATCACTGGCTGGAGGTATGTACATGTATGCACACACCTCTAATCTTATGTATGTTTACATGTGCACACCCTTAACGCAGCTGCATATACATGTATACATGGGCCTGTATATGTATGTACATGTGCATGTACCTGTACATGTACATGTACCTACATGTATGTACATGTACATGTACATGTACATGTACATGTACATGTACATGTACATGTACATGTACATGTACCTGTACATGTACATGTATGTACATGTGCATGTACCTGTACATGTACCTGTACACATATATATATATTCGGCTGTACACATGTATATGTGCCTATACACATGCATGTACATGTATGTGCCTACACATGTACATTTACATGTACACTTTTAGGTGGCAAAGTTGAACTTTTCCAGATGTTTACTGTACCACTCCAGAAAGGTTTCTTGTGTAGGTCAGCAGGGTGTTGAGGTGAGCCCTGCATGGTCTGTAGGGTGTTGAGGTGAGCCCCTGCATGGTCTGTAAGGTGTTGAGGTGAGCCCCTGCATGGTCTGTAGGGTGTTGAGGTGAGCCCCTGCATGGTCTGTAGGGTGTTGAGGTGAGCCCCTGCATGGTCTGTAGTACATGTACATGTACATGTATGCATACATGTCGTGGTACTTGCATGTACATGTACGTTGTGTGTGTGTGTGTCCATCCCTTTGGTACTGAGGCGTGTACATGTGTAGATGATGTGGGTGCTGTACAGGCTACCTTATTATATGGTATGATGCATGTACATCACCCACACTGGAATTTGTAAATACATACAATGTATGTATGAAGATGTAATATTAATGTTGTCATGGCAACATATGTAGATCTACGTACATTGTACATGTTTACTGATTTGTAAGATATGCATGTGGACATATACATGTACACATGTAGACATGTATGTATACATGGATATCCCCACGCGCATGTGTATGTCCAGTATACATGTGCATTGTTCTTGTTAGTGATACATGTACATGTATGTGTGCAGTAATGTCAAGATGCACACATGTATGAGTGGTGAAGGAGAGAGGGGAGGGGAGAGGATTGAGGGAGGAGGGTAACATGGTGAAGTAGAAGGGAGAGGGAGGTAGGAGAGGGGAGGTGGGGGTATATATTGTGTATCATCGTTTGTCTCGGTACTTTTAGTCACGGCAGTTTGCAAGAAGGAGTGTGTCAATCAACGTCTCCACCCAATCCCCTCCTCCTCCCCCTCCTGTGTCCCCGCCTGCCCAACCCTCTATGGGCAGGCAGTCTTCAAATGAAGGGGTCCAGCGAGTCTTCAACTATCCAGTGCTTCCTAATGCTTACAGTGTTCCTAATGTGTCATTGGCACAGGTACATGTGTGTGTGTGTGTGTGTGTGTGTGTGTGTGTGTGTGTGTGTGTGTGTGTGTGTGTGTGTGTGTGTGTGTGTGTGTGTGTGTGTGTGTGTGTGTGTGTGTGTGTGTGTGTGTGTGTGTGTGTGTGTGTGTGTGCGTGTGTGTGTACATTGGTAGGGGAGGTAATGTGTTCAGGCACAGTGTTGTAGGTGTACTTTTAGATGCACTGATTAAACACATATACAATGTACATGTACTTTGTACATTTATGTATATACATGTATTGTAAGATGTACATGTTTGTGTAAATTGTGTTCCTGGCTAATTATTTCTACATTCAAATAACCCATCATATCAGTGTATATCATAGCCTGCATGTAAATGTGCATTACACATGTGTCCCGTCTCTCCCTAGACCGATGAGAGTGGAAGGGAGCTGTACTATGGCTTACATTTCATAGTACAAATATATCAAGTAAGATACTGTTCCCCATATCCTTTGTTTCCCCCACCCCACTGAGGGGGGAGGGCAAACATGTACTTATGCTTTGTGATTCATTTCTCTTCCCTCCTCCTCCCCCTACCTTCCCTCCTCCTCCCCCTACCTTCCCTCCTCCTCCCCCTACCTTCCCTCCTCCTCCCCCTACCTTCCCTCCTCCTCCCCCTACCTTCCCTCCTCCCCTTACCTTCCCTCCTCCTCCCCCTACCTTCCCTCCTCCTCCCCCTACCTTCCCTCCTCCCCTTACCTTCCCTCCTCCTCCCCCTACCTTCCCTCCTCCTCCCCTTACCTTCCCTCCTCCTCCCCCTACCTTCCCTCCTCCCCTTATCTTCCCTCCTCCTCCCCTACCTTCCCTCCTCCTCCCCCTACCTTCCCTCACAGTGGAATAAGGAACACAATGACATCATCCCCCATACAGCCTTCTATGTTCACACAATCTCAGAAGTGGTTGACCTTGGGATGGACTTCATCAACTGGATAAATGAAGTACGAAATACATTTTACATGCAAGCAAACATGTACATATACCTGTACATATACCTGTACATACACCTGTACATGTACATGTACATTTTCTGTACTACATGTGGTGGTTTGTAGCAATGTGCACTTAATCATCACACCAGCAGCACACCATGCATCACTGATGCGTCTGCTCAATTGTGCACACCACACATGATCTCATCCTCTGTGCATGTGTGTGCTTTTGTGTGTGTGTGTGTGTGTGTGCTTTTGTGTGTGTGTGTGTGTGTGTGCTTTTGTGTGTGTGTGTGTGTGTGTGTGCTTTTGTGTGTGTGTGTGTGTGTGCTTTTGTGTGTGTGTGTGTGTGTGTGCTTTTGTGTGTGTGTGTGCTTTTGTGTGTGTGTGTGTGCTTTTGTGTGTGTGTGTTTTTGTGTGTGTGTGTACATGTACGTGCATGTGTGTGTGTGTGTGTGTGTACATGTGCGTGCATGTGCGTGTGCGTGTTTGTGTGTATGTGTGGTGGACTGAGTTGCCATTTCCCTGTCTCTGAGGGTATTTACGTGTACGTGGTTGGGTCGTGTGTTCAGTCCTTTACGGTGTGTGTGTCTGTGTGTGTGTGTGTGTGTGTGTGTGTGTGTGTGTGTGTGTGCTTGCAGCAGTCCACACAGTCTTCCAGAGTGGTGTCATTCTGCCGCTACCCTTACCTGTTGGACCCACAAGCCAAGTCCGTACTGATGCATGTGGAATCACGTGTGCAGATGGCGGTAAGTCCTGGACATACATGTGCACAGCTTGCACTCAGGAATATACATGTACATGTAATGTTTAAATACGTGTGCATATTCTCTTATCATCCTGTACATTGTACATGTACTAGGCACATGTGCAGAGTGAAAGTGGAAGGAATAGTTGATTTTAGGAAGGTTTACCATGTGCTTAGTTTGAAGAATAATACAATGTATGTTAATTGTATCTACATGTGCATTGTACATGTACATGTGTACATTGTGTACATGGATTTACATGTAATGACTTTTGTGATCACTATAAATACATGTACATGTACCTGTTTTTAAAAACAGAGTGGCATGGATTTTAAAAATGGATGGCAATGTTGTACTGTAGATCTACATGTACGTGTACCTGTATGATATGTGTCCCCCCTTGTGGCCCCCTCAGATAGCTGTGGACCAAGCCTTTAAGAGGAACCTCCACAGCCTGGTCACCCAGAGCCACCTCATAGACCCCACCCCTCAGTGCTTTGAGCTGAACGTCAAGAGGGATTCACTGATCAAGGATACCCTCACCACCCTGGTGACCACCTCCAGGCTATCTCCTTACGACTTTAAAAAGCCACTCAAGGTTGGTAGAGGTGTAGGGAGTTAGTGGGAGGATGCAAGGGGTAATGTGGGAGGAAGCAAGGGGTTAAGAGATGTTAATGTGAGAGGATGCAAAGAAATTACGGTAATGTGAGAGGATGCAAAGGGTTAAGAAATGGTAATGTGGGAGGATGCATAGGGTTAAGAAGTGGTAATGTGGGAGGATGCATAGGGTTAAATGGTAATGTGGGAGGATGCATAGGTTTAGAAGTGGTACATGTAATGTGGAAGGATGCAAAGGGTTAAGATATTATTGTAATGTGGGAGGATGCAAAGGGTTAGGATAAGTTGTGTGAAAAGATACAAATGGTTAAGTAACAGTGAAAAATGTAAAATCTAGTGGATGTACATTATGTACATGTATATTATTATAAGTAATATGTACATACATCTACATGTACATGTATAATGAACTGAAGGGGTTAAAATGTTACATTGCGTATCCCCTTTAAGGTGACCTTTATTGGAGAAGAAGGGTTGGACGCTGGAGGAGTGCAGAAAGAGTTCTTCATGTTGCTACTACAGGCAGTCCTCAACCCTGACTTTGGGATGTTCGTAGAGGACCCTGAGTCCCACCTGATCTGGTTCAGGGACCAGGTAATTATTGTGTACATGTGTGCCTAATAGTTTGGCTGTACATGTACATGTACATGTACATGTACATGTACATGTACAGCTATAACACATCGACATATAAATACACATGTACATGTATGCAGAACCTGATTCTTTATGTTTAATATGTATATCCCTTCTTCAACCTCTCTTCCCTTGCCCTCTCTTCCTCCCCTCTCCTCCCCTTTCCTCCTCCTCCCCTTTCCCTCTCCTCACCTTTCGCTCTCCTCCCCTTTGCCTCTCCTCCCCCTTTCCTTCTCCCTCTCCCTCTCCTCCCTCTCCCTCACCTCTTCCCTTTCCCTCCTCCCCTCTCCCCCTTTCCCTCCTCCCCTCTCCCCTTTACCTCCTCCCCTCTCCCCCTTTCCCTCCTCCCCTCTCCCCCTTTCCCTCCTCCCCTCTCCCCCTTTCCCTCTTCCCCTCTCCCCCTTTCCCTCCTCCCCTCTCCCCCTTTCCCTCCTCCCCTCTCCCCCTTTCCCTCCTCCCCTCTCCCCCTTTCCCTCCTCCCCTCTCCCCCTTTCCCTCCTCCCCTCTCCCCCATTCCCTCCTCCCCCCTCCCCCTTTCCCTCCTCCCCTCTCCCCTTTCCCTCCTCCCCTCTCCCCTTTCCCTCCTCCCCTCTCCCCCTTTCCCTCCTCCCCTCTCCCCCTTTCCCTCTTCCCCTCTCCCCCTTTCCCTCCTCCCCTCTCCCCCTTTCCCTCCTCCCCTCTCCCCCATTCCCTCCTCCCCCCTCCCCCTTTCCCTCCTCCCCTCTCCCCTTTCCCTCCTCCCCTCTCCCCCTTTCCCTCCTCCCCTCTCCCCCTTTACCTCCTCCCCTCTCCCCCTTTCCCTCCTCCCCTCTCCCCCTTTCCCTCCTCCCCTCTCCCCCTTTACCTCCTCCCCTCTCCCCCTTTCCCTCCTCTCCTCTCCCCCTTTCCCTCCTCCCCTCTCCCCCTTTCCCTCCTCTCCTCTCCCCCTTTCCCTCCTCCCCTCTCCCCCTTTCCCTCCTCCCCTCTCCCCCTTTACCCCCTCCCCTCTCCCCCTTTCCCTCCTCCCCTCTCCCCCATTCCCTCCTCCCCTCTCCCCCTTTCCCTCCTCCCCTCTCCCCTTTCCCTCCTCCCCTCTCCCCCTTTCCCTCCTCCCCTCTCCCCCTTTCCCTCCTCCCCTCTCCCCCTTTCCCTCCTCTCCTCTCCCCCTTTACCTCCTCCCCTCTCCCCCTTTACCTCCTCCCCTCTCCCACATGCAGGAGCTGATGTATGAGAATATAGACTACTATGTCCTCATAGGCATACTATGTGGTCTGGCTATTTATAACTCTGTGATCGTGGAGCTACCATTTCCCACTGCACTGTACAAGAAGCTTCTTCAGAAGTAATGATGGCCTTAATGAAATACCGTTATTTAATGATGACCTTAATTAATGAAATACCATTATTTAATGATTACTTAATGATGACCTTAATGAAATGCCATTATGTAATGGTGACCTTAATGAAATATCATTACTTAATGGTGACAATAATATACATGTATCATGATGACCTTAATGAAATGCCATTACATAATGATTACCTTAATGAAATATCATTTATACTTACAGCATGTATGCATGTACATGCACGTTGCTGATGTGCCTCCTCCCCAGACCAGTAACCCTGTTGGACCTTAAAGAGCTGAAGCCATCGGTTGGCCAGAGCCTGGAGGACATTGAAGGTTATCAGGGAGCTGACTTTGAGGATAATTTTCTACTTACCTTTTCAGTAATTCACACTGCCATGTCCACCATGCGCATGTCTGTGTGTGGAGTGGTACTATAGCGTGTAGAATTGGAACATGTTCTATTTATAAGCACGCATGTACATTTTAATAGTTCAAATGTATATGTGAAACATTTTAACCCAAAGTACATGTATATGTATTATCAGAAATTACATGTACTCTGGAACTGGCATTAAAAGGAGTAAATACTTTCTCCTTACATGTACAATGTTATGACATGTAGATGACGTTTGGTTAGCTCTGGTCCCCATGCCTCTGCAGATAACTCGCTTCAGCTTTGGTACTCCCGAGGCAGTGGAGCTTATCCCTGGTGGAGTGAGTAAACCTGTTACCATGGAGAATCGCAAGGAGTATGTCTCCGCTTACGTGAACTATGTGCTCAACAAATCTATAGAAGAGCCATTCAAGGCATTTGCTAATGGATTCATGAATGTCTGCAATGGAAGAGTGCTGGTGGGTGTGGTTAAAAGTAGTGCTGGTGGGTGTGGTAAACGTAGTGCTGGTGGGTGTGGTTAAAAGTTGTGCTGGTGGGTGTGGTCAAAGTAGTGCTGGTGGGTGTGGTCAAAGTAGTGCTGGTGGGTGTGGTCAAAGTAGTGCTGGTGGGTGTGGTAAACGTAGTACTGGTGGGTGTGGTAAACGTAGTGCTGGTGGGTGTGGTCAAAGTAGTGCTGGTGGGTGTGGTCAAAGTAGTGCTGGTGGGTGTGGTCAAAGTAGTGCTGGTGGGTGTGTTTAAAAGTGGATTGCTGGTGGGTGTATGTGATTGCTGATACATGTACATGTACACATGTAGGTGTGATTACGTTTGAAGTAATGGAGGTGGGACCTACAATGTACATGTATACGTCCAGCACCCAACACCTGTATAGGGTCTTTTCAAGTTCTGATAGATACTAATGTGTATGTGCATACATGTATGTGTGCATATGGGTAGCAATATTGGTGGTGGTGTGTGAGTGGTCAGTATGATGTTACATGTACATACATGTATGTTCCTATATGATCAGTTCCCATATGATCAGTATGGTGTTATGTTCCCATGTGATCAGTATGATGTTATGTTCCCATATGATCAGTATGGTGTTATGTTCCCATGTGATCAGTATGGTGTTATGTTCCCATATGATCAGTATGGTGTTATGTTCCCATATGATCAGTATCGTGTTATGTTCCCATGTGATCAGTATGGTGTTATGTTCCCATACGATCAGTATGGTGTTATGTTCCCATACGATCAGTATGGTGTTATGTTCCAATATGATCAGTATGGTGTTATGTTCCCATACGATCAGTATGGTGTTATGTTCCAATATGATCAGTATGGTGTTATGTTCCCATGTGATCAGTATATGGTGTTATGTTCCCATATGTGCAGGAGATGTTCCATCCAACAGAGCTGATGACACTTGTAGTTGGCAACAGAGTTGTGGACTGGACTGAGATGGAGAAGGTACTAATGTAGTGTGCTTTTTGTATGGCAACCGTTGCACACAATAAGCTGTGGACTAATACAGAAGTCTGATGTAGCTGAGGACTAGTATGGTTTGTTTAATGTCGCCCAAAGTTACCCCACTCAAAGAGATGCTTCACATCACTTTTGCATAATCTCATGTTTCAGTCGTACTTGACATTAATGGTATAAATGATTGGTCAGGTGATCCATCTCCCCCCACCCCCGCACCACACAGTACATGGACTACAAGAATGGCTACTACCCTGAACACCACACTATTAGAATATTCTGGAAGGTCTTCTATGATCTTTCTACTGAAGCCAAGAAGAAGTTTTTGGGTTAGCAGTATACATGTACCAGTAGTCATGTTTTATATGCTGATAAGACAGAATGTACACATGTCTTTACTTCAGACATGTACGACATGTAATTTAGTTGTGGGCAGGGGACATTGAAGAGTCATTTACATGTACATGTACATTTGTTATTACTCCTTCCCAGTCTTCTACACAGGATGTAATAGAGTTCCAGTTACTGGATTTAAGAATATGCATGTAAGTCTTCTTGGTAGCTTCTGTAATACATGTACATGTCACAGTACACGTGTACCTGAATATGGTATTTTGTAGGTACATGTAGCTATTCCGGCCTTTCCCTATTCTTTCTTTCTTATTTTTTAGATCTGGTTTGTGGTACCAGTTAGTACTTTTTGCACATCCATATCCGTATTGAATAAACATGTACATGTACATGTATATATATGCTTGCAAAGCTTATTAAAATTAATAACTTGGGTACATGCATGTTCATTGTTTTTCAACCTCAGCATACAGTACCGTCCACGAGAAAGTTAAAAAAAACTCGCGCGCACCTCGCGTGTGACACGCGAGTGACTCGGGAGTAATTATGTTGCGCTCGCAAAATGCGTGTGCCTCGCGAGTGACACGCGTGTATGAGCAATTTGCGAGCGTACTATAGTTACACGCGTGTGCAAATGAATTACGTGTACATTATAAAGGCAACAGCGGAAGAATTCTATTTCGAATGGTATGGTTTACTGTCCCTCTATTGCTTTTGCTGCATCAAATGACAATAACTTGTCTCGTATTTTTTTTTTAAGTGACAAGTTTAAATTACTGATTGCACATATATGATTACATTCATAGATGATGTGGTTATACCTGTGTCAACATTCTACTGTGCAGTTTGATCAGAGATAATAACGCTGTATGTATCGTCGGCATCAAAATGCACCAACGCATGCGTATGAGTAACAAAGGACGAAATGCAATGAGCAGTGCTATTAATATAACTTTTCGAAACTGTACACAAGTTGCGCGAAGCATATTCTTTGCTACTTGTCCGCGAAAATGGAATAGCTTACCGTCGCTAAGCTTGACCTTAAATACATTTTAACGAAGAGGTCCGCTTAGGATCACCTCTTTCATTACAGCTGTATACATGTATCCCGCTCGCGCGCATATACCTTATTGGATTATATTACTTCTACACATTCGTAACGGTGCAACCGGTGTAAATTAAAGTGGTATAAACACATGCTAAAAAGTATGTGTACGGTGTTTGCAGCGTGTGCTTAATACGTGTACACGTTTATAACGTTATCGCTGTCCAGATTATATAAATTAAAAACGGTTGCTAGGAACCATAAAGCACGCGTGTACTCGCGTGTGGGTACACGCGAGTGAATTGCGTGTGGTAAACGAGGAGGCACTCGCCTGGGACATAAAACTACACGCGAGCAACTCGCGGGTTGCTCGCGTGTATTTTTAACTTTCTCGTGGACGGTACTGTACATGTACTGTGTCTGTGTGTGGCGTCATATGCTTTGATGATGTGATTGTATGTGTGACATGTCATGTGACGGACATGTCATGTGATGTATTCATGAAGTCATGTGTGCCTATTTCAGATGGTCATTCAGAAGATGGACGGGGGACCGGGATGTGAGCGTCTGCCAGTGGCCCACACCTGCTACAACATCCTTGACCTGCCCCCTTATAGCTCAGAGGCCAAACTGAAAGAGAAACTTTTACAGTCCATCAATTTCACCTCAGGATTTGGAATTGTGTGAATGCTATGACAGCTGGTGTGCATTGTGACCTGCCTGTATGTATGTATTGTTGTGGGATGTGTTGATATGATTTATTCATATAATATTGTGTTGATATTGGGGAGGGGGGGCAGGGGCATCCCCAGCTTTTCTGGAAGGGGGGGGGGGGGGGGCCAGGATGAAGACGAGGGGCGGTGCCACCCTGGGGAGGGTGCGGGAGGGGGGTACCCCTCCCGCCCAACTAGGGGGTATGGGGGAGCGCTGTAAGCTCCCCCACCGGGGTCTGGGGCGGAGCCCCAGAAGCCAACGCTTTTTACGTTGAAAAGACGCTGAAAACTACTCAAAAAAAACGGCGGCCAGGAGGCATTATACAGACTAAAGTAGTACCTATATAGTTTATACGTGTACAATGTAAGAAAAAAGTTACAATAGTAGAATTTTAATGAATGATGACTACTTTTAGATGTTTTTTGATCAGTCCACTTTTTCTCCCATGTCATTTTTACATTTGGTTGTATCTTTCACTGTAAAAATAATTCACCACAATGGTATTTACAAAACCTATAGTTAATTGGCACATCAAATACAATTTCTTATTCTATACTTCAAACAAAGAACTAAATTGTTTCATATATGAAAAGTTCAGAACATGCACATATGGGTTCTGGACTGACCATATAACAGCATTATGCCTGTTAACATGTCCATCCAAGTGGAAGATTGCTTCATCCGTCCACAGGATGTAGTCAGGGTAGGTGAAGTCCCTCTCAGCTGCTTCAAGGTAATCTTCTGCCCCCTTGACTCTCTTGTCAATGTCACCTGGCAATAGAGCCTTTACTAGAGGCCGCCTATAGGCCTTCATCTTCAGGGTCTTCCTGAGCATCTTCTGTACACTTGATCGTCTCAATCCTGTCCCTAGATGGAGTCTTCTTATGCTCATAGTTGGGGTCTGCTGCATTTTCTGAGCAATTATGCCAACGTTCCTTGGCACCTGAACAGTTTTCTTTCTTCCACAGTTTGTTTTCAGCCTATCCTGCACTGTGCCATGCTCCACAAATTTGGACACCACCCTCAGAACTGTGCTACTGCATAGTGTCCTGTAATTAGGGTACTCCCTCCGGAACAAGCTTACAGTAAGATAGGCATTCTTTCCATTAGAAAATGGCAACTCTTTGTTCAATTGACAGTCTTGGTACTCGTGGCATTTTCAAGCATAGTGGAAATGTATACCCCCTTAATCTTACAGTATTTATACTTTTTAGGTACATTTTGATTGGATAACAATCCCTGCACTTGCATAGGACAACTATCCCTGCTTTCCTATTGGTTAACTACTTCTATCCATGCATTTTCATTGGTTAGGAGACAAAAATCCATTCTAAAAGTGATCCTTAATCGCAGCCTACATACCAACCCTTCCTTCTACATGCACTCTTCTCCAAGGACAAATATGCTCATCGATTATTTGACTCAATACATACTCATAAACAGTACAACAATGCCTTAATTATGATTCAGACAGAATGTCTAGTCACCCTTAGTGAATGCTAATTATATAATAATTCAGCTGGCTTTCTCAAACAACCCATACAAAACCCTTCTTCCCAGCAGTAAGGCAATACCTCCTTAGCCCCGATCTTCATATGTAGGTAGTATCAAATGACTTTCCTGCCAGGACCTACATGTACACTGTGTGCTCTTTGAGGTGTTTGATCAAATGGCATTGCTTTATAAGTTATCACCAATCACATCTCACACAAGAAAGGTGTAACCTTCAGTTTTATGCAGCTGTAGTCAATTTTATAATCCTCCTGTGCAAGATGTACTGCCTATTTTACCCACTATAGATTTCAAAAAGACTAATACATACATTCCAGTCATTTGTATACAAATGCTAACCATGTAGCGAAATCTATATCCCACAGCAATCTCATCACAAAGGAAGTGCCAAAAAAACCCCAACAGGAATCCTATTTCTACACACTTTCAGGGAGATCCTGAACACGCATGTACAGCCTCGGGGGTCTGGAGGAGTGCGTAAAGCAATTCATATGCTAATGCATGTCAGATGCATATTTTATTTCATACCGGTAGACACATTTGTATGTCATTTTCAGCTGTTTCAAAAGTAGTCAGGCACACAAACTCCCATGATATCCTCACAGTATAGACCTCTCAGACTTAAGTCAATTTCAATCTTATCCTCATTGTACTCTGATTTAGGTTAACTCTCTACAATAATTATACTAACATGATAGATTCAGGAAATAAAAGTAAAGGCCTTATTCGACTAAAACGGCATTCTGAATAATTCACATAATGATAGGGCTGGCAATCCAGTCTATACCCATGTTAAACTCCATTTCAAACCTTCAACTTTTGACTCATATACATACATTTAAAGGTGTCAGATGAAGTGCCTTCTAAAAATCTACATAAAGCTTTTCAAAAGAACTAACATACTTTTCAAAACCCAACAAATGTAACCCCTACTACATTCTCAAGCCAAATGACGGCAGTCCAGAAAATTTACATATTCCAATGTGGACTCACATGCTTATTCTTACAGGTGTCTGGTGTAGTGGGGTTTGTAACCCACAAGCAAGACAATTTTGGTTTTCCATAACAACTAATGTACAGTAAATTTCCCATCATGTGCAAGTATTAAAATGGCATACAATTTGCCTGTACAAAAATTCATGTGCCAAGCAGCAAAATGTGTGTTATAACCACACCTTGCAAAACCTCAATAGTTTTACCAAGAATTAGCACTGACGCACAATACCATTACACCAACAGACTCCCAAATAAACAACTGTCCTTCGCAATTTCACAAACCACAAGGCTACACTAAAGTTCATCTATAAAAATCTCTAGTTATGCTTTCCATAGTAATTCAATCACCCATGGCACTGACATACAACAGGACAATATCTAATACCAAACTTAATATCTTAAAGGTTTACAACGCCCAATTTATCACTGTAGCTATAGACAGCTGTGCACAAACAATTAAGGAATGCAAAACACAAGTAAAAGTCTGAAATCCACACACTTTCATGATCAGGGAGGGACAAGTACTGTAATTATGGTTGTATGTTAATAATAACCGACAACAACAGGGCAACACCACAATCATAGTGTAAAATAAAGCTATGTTTTGGGACGTCCTGTACTCATTACAGTGTCATGTGTACATACCATAAGTTATTCAGCAAGTAACTTTCTAGCAATGCGTTCTTTAAAAAATTTCCTCACTAACAGGGCAACATGTAATTTCCCAATCTTTGTATGTAAATGTTACATGCATTTTAAAAAAAATTCAGGGTCCTTCATGTTCGTCAAAAATGTGTAGATGTTCGGTGCAATGCCACTAAGTTTTTATCCCCCAACAGTCATTGAAAAATCACAACGAATGCGTATCAGTCAGAGTCTTAACTAGGAGCATCATATCTGGCAATCCACTCATCTGAACAAATACTCCAGCTAGGCTTTAACAAATACCACAAACACTATTTTGCATCCTCACAGCGGAAAATGTAACACAGTCCCAATCTTAGCCCTTAGTCAAAATAATGCTTTTATAAAACAGCCAAATCGTGCTCCTACAAATCTTTTGTAATGAGCACACTTTGCACTTTAAACAACATCTCTCACAAGGGACCATGCATAATAAAGTAGTGTTCCGAGGGGGAGGACAGTATGCTATAGACATTGTATGTTGTTTATAATATGTAAATCTGTAGTACACTCATGTAGTGCACTGTCACATCATACTTGCATGTAATAAAGAAATATAATTTAATCCTATTGTTATGCGATGTCAAACAGAAAAAATATTTTCCATGGCAGAAAATTTGCTGCGTGGTTTGTGATAAGGAAGTCAGTTTCCTAACACAATAACATAGAAGAAATGCATTGCAAGGGCCAGCTTGTGGTTAGAAAGTATGCCATGGACTGTTTATTAGCAATGAAGCCCTTGTACTAAATCCACTACACATACACAAATGTAGAGCATTTAACCCTCTGGCAAGCACCCTCTGTAACATGATGGTAACTGGAGCCACAGCGTGTTTGTATGTGTGTGTGTGTGTGTGTGTGTGTGTGTGTGTGTGTGTGTGTGTGTGTGTGTGTGTGTGTGTGTATGTGTTTGTGTGCGTATGTGTGTGTAAGGATGTAACATTTCAAGGTTATTCAGAATATTTTATTGCATGGGGTGTGACAATGTGGTAGGTGTTTTGAGATGATTAATATGGCGTGTGAATTTGCGTAGCTGCATGCATATCAAGTGGGTTTGTTCTTAAGACACTGCATCAGACACTAATAAGAGTGCACGTTTAAGTCAGGAATGGGGTTATAAAAATTACATTCAAATTATGACAAAGAATTACATTTAGGTTGTTGGTATGTGATGTGTGTGTTGGTTCGAAAGCCTTGAGTTTTTGGAGTATCCATTGTTTGTTTGTTTGTGTGTGTGATTGTGTGTGTGTGATTGTGTGTGTTTTTGTTGTGTGTATGTGTATGTGTACGCATTTGTGTGATGTGTGGGTGCATGGGTGTGTGTTGTTTGTGTTTTTGTGTTTGAGTGTGTGTGTTAGGATGTAATGTTATGGTTATTCAGAAATTATTTGATATCTGGGTGGGGTGTGACAATATGGTAGGTGTTTTGATATGGCATGTAAATTTGCGTAGCTGCATGCATGCATGTATGAAGTGGGTTTGTTCTTTTAAGGCACTAGTAAGAGTATGATCAATTACATTCAAACCATGGCAAAGTATTATGTATTAAGGTTGTTGGTATGTGATATGTGTGTGTTGGTTCAAAAGCCTTGAGTATCCCTGGAGGATAAATATTGTATTTGTTCAAACAACTGCTGGAAGAGAGGTTACTAGCTGGTGTGAATTTAAAATGTATTGCCCTGTTGCTGCGAGAATGTGATGGGTAAAACATATTTGGTAGCCTGAAGGTTTAATCAGGTTACTAGGTATTTTCCAGTGTTGCATCAGTATTTAGGTGATGGGTAGGGTAACCTTACTGGGTGAGTATTTTGGATTGGACAACCACACAGTAGAGAGTAACAAAAGTACCGAACATGGGTTTTTAACAGCTATATTTTGTGAGTGAAGTTATTGGCTCATCCTTCCATGACAAAGTGACATGCTCTTTAGTGACAAACAGGCATCTAAGCAGATTGCTTCCATTGCATGAGAATAATACTTTGGAAACACGCAAATGAATTGTATTAAAATACTTAGGCTCTAACAGGAAGTATGTGAATGTTTATCAAAGCTACTCAACCACCCACCTACAACACCACATTTTTTTTTTACAAACAGTATAAATTTGCATGAAACAACCAAGTCAGAATTCACTGACACTTGAAGATCATCTCAACATTACATTTAGATCTGAGAATTAGTTTACAAGTCATGCCCAGTTGTAAGCGCTAAAGAGTAGTCCTGATGTAGGTGAAACTGCTCACTCTCTTTCTTAATGAACAACGTTGGTTTTAAAACTGATTAGACTTAGCACACATCACAGATTTGAACAGAAGTCACCATGACTCACAAATACACATACACACCAGTTGAGAGCCATATCTACAGTTCCTATGACATTGAATACTGTTGAAAAGAATGCTCAAACAGTTCGGCACTTTTTTTCACACACACACATCGGTAACTAAACAGCACACTAAGAATTAAGCCTTAGGCTTCAATATTAGTAGGTGCTGTAGGCAGTATACACGCGGCTTCTCTAGTGTTACGGGCATATACCAGTTAGAGCTAGCTGAAAGGATGTATAGTTTGCTTGATGCATGGACTGCACCAATGTGTGCGTGTACCCGTAGGCCGTGCGTACATTGTATGCCAATAGGCACCCAGTCGTTCGTGCCTTTAACTCACCAACCATTTGCATCGAAGACATTCTCCAGTGTGGTTTTGTATAACGTAAGGCGAATGACAATCTCGATCTCGTCCACAACACGTAGCAAGAACGCTAATTGGTGCGCACCGCCCGTATGAATGACCTACGGCGGGTGTATGTTTTCTTTTACGAAGAGGTAGTAATACGGCAGCCGCAGGTACGGTAGTATCTATGATTTCACAAGGATAGCTTAGATCTTTATAAGACTAAATTTAAAAAAAAAACAATTAAAAATTAAGCAATTCGAGGAGGTGGGGCTCAGTGGCACGTGATAATGTGCAAGTTGAAGGGGGTGGAGCTAATATGGTCCGTTAATGGTTGCGTCACTAGTCTCGGAACGGGACCTGCGTATGTAATGAAGTGTAACAAGTGCGCATGCGTAACCGTGGTGAAATAGTTGTTGCCTCTTACTTTCAGTTTAAAAGGTGATAAAAATATGATCATTTTGCTTTTGGCTTCGAAACGTGTTTCTGAACATGGTTTCACTTTTAAAGTTGTTAATTTGTTGTGTTTATTAAAGTTAATTAAGCATCGTTAATAACTTGTAAATAAAATGATGTAAACACATTTGCCTAACCTCAAGTTGTTAGTTTCTAAATATTAGATTTTTTTCATACTCCTATCAAAAGTTATTCCCGTTCAAAAGCATTGCGTTCTTTCGTGGACACCCGGTATACGAGCTATAATTTCCTCTAAAGTATAATTATACAATGTGGTAGCCTCAAATCAGTAGCCAATCTACAGAACCATATGCATGCTGATGTACGTAGGTATATTTAACAGAGACGTCCACCATCCAGAGAGTGATTTCATACTTTAGTTCCTTTCATTTAGCGAAGGCTATACATGTATATCTTTGTATTTACTGAATAGCTGACATTTTAAATGTAGATGCTTGTAGAGATGCCCATAATGAGCAAGTAATGATTTCCATATATACCAAGGGAGAGATGCCATACTAGTGACTTAATCTCACCACTGATTTCAACATAACACCCCTATCTAGTATATCTGTTCCATGCACACTATTATACAGAACATTGCATATACTAAGCACATGATTCACACAATTCAAGTACCAGAAGATAGTAAAAGTGCTTCTATATTTTTATTGTATCGCTATGGTATGAGTAAATAAATTTCTTTTGTGTGCACTGCATTCTCATCACATTCCAACCCTTTGTAAAACAGTCACCAGAGTTGACCAGGTCACTGGCTTCATACCCTTTCCCTGAAGCCATTGTTGGAGTATGGCCATGTTGATTCGCTCAGCATTCTTTAAATGTTCTTTCTCCAATGCTTCCACAATGGCTCCAGTCTTATCCTCCAGTAGAAATATACCAAAGGTGGAATACTTTGCTCCTACCTGTACAGCTATGTTCAGCTTCTCAGCAGAGAAGGATAACAGTTCAGGCATGGTGGGTGTGTCTGGTGGGAGGAGCACACAATACAAAATAAATGCCACAAAAATATACTCCCTCTCCTATTGCAATAGTACATGTGGCCCCATGCACAATCAGTAGTACATGTGGCCCCTGTATATCAATTGTTCAGACCATTACATCTTCACTGAAATGTCCAGAATCAGATAATAACATAATAGATACTGCATACTTCATAATATTATAGTAATACTTGTCAGTAACGATCTTTAGTTCTGTATTAATCGCATGTAATAAGATCACATGCACATAGTGCTAGGGTTTCTATAGAAACATGGCACAAATGGTATAGACTGTAAGGACACAGACACACCCTAGTAATTGGAGCACAATTATTAAACTGAATATGTAGTTTTGTCTCGCAACAGGTGCTACATGTATGACCCATTTGTACTAACCTTTCAACTTTGACCTAGCTTGGGCTTCTATCTGCTCTGATAACAGGTGGGCAGAAGAGGAAGGGGCAACAGCTGCAAGACAAAGGAAAATTTAGTTAGTGTGCATGCAGTGTGTTAAACTGTATCTCCATAACGGATGAAATGCAAAGTAAAGAACAAAATAAAATCAAGAGGTAATCAAGAGACCACTATATATGTACACGTACATCTCGAATTTAGCCCCATTTTTAACACTTGAAATATGGAGAAATGGGGAATTCTAACTCGTAACGAAGCGTAGTCAGGAAGTAAGATTAGGGCTTTCGGGCTTAGGGCTACAAGGCGCAAAGCGCCGACGATGCTGACTCCGAATCCGGGGTCAAATTGCACCCGCGGTGCTGTCCAGACACTCTTCATTAAAAAAACACCGCCTCGTCCCGAGTCCGCTTCACGGACGAGGCGCTGCGCACCACGTTACAAAAAGATTGTAATCAGGATATCAATGTTGCCTGACATCCCATTTAGTTGTAGCCAATGTAGGTAGACATAGAAATAAAATAACGTACGCATGCATACACGCCCGCACGACATGCACACACACACACACACACACACACACACACACACATGCACTCACACACACACACACGCACACACGCACACACACACACACACACACACACACACACACACACACACACACACACACACACACACGCACACACACACACACACAGCATATACAAATACGCTTACCAGATATTGGATCAGGACTCTGTATAAAAAAGATCATAAAAAGTTAAATTTCTTTAATTATAATGACATATGGAAATTGGGGGAAGGAGGCTAAGGACACATTTTCCCGCCTAGCTACCTGGCTTGCCATCGGCTCCCATAAATCTAAGAGCAGCCTTGTTTTTGAATTATACAGCAAACTAGACATCACCTTGACCACGTCCATCGTGAGAGCAATTATGGTCTGGACTCTTGTAGCTTAAACTACTTTAACTGTAGGTGTTTAATACTTCTGCATGCATATACACACAATGTATTAGTTATTTCAGTACATTTTTAACATTGCGCAACATGTAAATAATAATAACAATAACATAAGTAAATATATAATTATTCTGATGAGATCATACCCTGCCATCATCTGCCTTTAATGACATTATTTTGGACTTATAATATTCTATTAAGAGTACTACTTTAGTGTTATAGCTGTAGTTTAGTGGTGTTATTTGTAATCTTATATATACTTTCTATGATAATTTAATAAAATGATATAGCCAATGACTTACTTTTAAATTAGCCATATATGCAGATAGATTGTGAAACTGAGGTGTGGTAGCTAGGGCCTTTACATACTGGCTACCATTAAAAATTTTTTTAAAGATCTAGTAACCACATATCTATTCTGGAGTATTGAGCTCATCGACTAAGGAAACTATCCAACAGACGGCGTTTCCTCTGGTTCTATGGTAAATATACAGGGTGTTTCACAATCAAGGAAAATTGTTTATAACTTAACCACAAGCAGTTAATTAACTGATTATTGTTTTTAAAAGTTCTAGCAGCAAAAGAAGACAAGCTGGTGAAATAAAATTAATATAATCCCTAATGGTTAATTAATAAAAGTCCCAACCCTATTCATATTATTAATGTTAATAAGTGTAGGGTTATTGGTTAGTTAAAAGCTGCAAACTGCACTTAATTAACTGCTTCAATTTAGAAGTTATTCAAGATTGAAATCTTGATTTTTTGATTTCCGCGATATACATGTACTTGATTTAGGGGCCTTTGTATCTCGATTTAGTGGTTTGAATTTATTAATACATTCAGCCATTCAAGGATATTGGGGTTTTTGAATGCCTCTAAAATGGTATGTTTTAATTGGGAATTATTAATTCGTTAATTTAGATTTTTTGATTATATTAAATTAATCATTAAATTAATATTTAATTTGTTTACATCAACATTTAAGCTCACATAAATGGAGTAATTACTAACAATTTTAAGTTAATGAACTGCTTGTGGTTAATTTATAAACAATTTTCCTTGATTGTGAAACACCCTGTATTTTCATCACACTGGGAATTTATGGCAAGGCTATTTGCACATTGCTAAATGGAGACTATACTAACATAATTAAATCAGAAACATCTGTATCTGTAAGTATACAAGATATTAATTCTCTCTGAGAAAGTATTTAGTACTTGAAGGTGATGGTGGTGTAAAAATGAAGCAGCAGCATTACATATTACTAAATATAGGAATATTACTAACAATTACAATAATTATGCAGATGGCAATTGTGGATTTTATGCAATATGTACATGCCTCCATACAAGCACCAGTACTTTTACCTTTTCAGTTTATTTACTTACATGCCATGGTAGCATGTTGTAATTACTTACCTTAAGGATTGCCACAATGCTGATCTTTTGACTTGCAATTGCCACATCAAGAGGTGTCAAACCATTCTGAAAAAACGAAGTAGACATTTAAAAAATCTGTACAATGTTTGCTGAGAGCAAGCTGAGATAATGAGGAGAGTCTTTAAAACTGTATTGCCCTCAGTTTTTGCACCCTTGATTTAATTTAGTATATCAATTACGACCAAATGAATACATTGACCATAAAGCCATCACAATTGCAATGTAGCTAAGTATGCCATGCAAATAGAAATCCATATGATGCTACGTGAACACATAACAGTGTGCAGCAAAGTTAATTATGGCAAATGTAGTTAACACAAGCATATATAATCAAGACAATGTGATTCATCTAAAGAACACAAGAGCTCGATGCACATGCTGGCAAATTCTACATTCAACCACATTATTACATGTGCAGGGAGGGGAGGATAGAGTAGGACCAATATAATGAGACATGTTCTCTTTGTATAAGATAAGTACAATCCCACTTACTTTGTCAGGAATCTTCCTATCAGCACCTGCTGCCAACAAGGTTTTTACTATCTCCTCATGTCCTTGCTGACTGGCCACATACAATGGAGTTGCATTCCACTGAGGATGCAAGAAAGAAACTAAATCTATTAATTGTTTTCCTGTCCTCTTAATCAATGCTATGAAAGCCAATGACTAAGCTAGAGGTCTACAGGTTGACAATGTATAATGGAGGCAATCAGGTTTGTAGGAGTACTGGCTCCTTACTGCTGCACTGCCTCTTCAATTCTAACCTGACTTGAAACGGTGTCATAACAATTTCTTTTGGTTTGATTGAGGGGGTCAGCTTCTGTCCCAAATATGTGCTGAATACATATAAGCTATAACTGGTTGTCCACAAAAGAACACAACGCTTTTAAACCAGTATAATTCTGAATTTAAATTAATTAACCACTTGATTTTATTAATATCATTACCATTGTTAGGCAAATACTAATTAACAATTCCATATTTAAGAAATTGTCTCAAAATCCTCATAAATCAGCATATTCAAAGCCCTCTATTATCACTCAAGAACATGATACCATACAAGCTATTTTTCTACCTTCCCTCGTTGGTCAAAGCCCATTCAATGACACTGATCAAAACATGTTGGCACTTCCAACTCAGCTAGGGGGCCTTGGTATAATCAATCCATCCTTTATGTCTTCACATCACTATACATCTTCTGTAAATGTGACTTCTGCTCTCGCAAACCTTGTCATCACTCATGCAACTTCAATGCTTCCTGGGGTACAAAAATTTGAGGAAACGAACCTGGCTTGTAACCAACGTAAAGCAATGGAAACAGCATCTGTTCCTGAGTTACTGGCCGCCAAACAAAGCAACGTAATCGTGGATAGGCATTCTATCCCTTTTCAAACACGTCCATACGCACATGCAGCGGCGACGGAAGGAATTAAAAAGTGTAGCCGCTATTGTGAAATTAATAATATGAAATAATTAATGATAACAAAAGTGAGTTTACACTATAGTATACACATCAGTAATTGCAACTAAACTTTCCAAACAAGGTAAGCCTATGCTCTGAACTGAAAATAAAATCATTACCAATATCGATCAAATTGACTCGGCTTTCGGTAAAATTGCTATAGATGTGAAGTAGCATTGCATTATTCAACCGCACTTGTGTCATAGTACTTCGTAAAAAGGTTTTAATTCTTCGCAGCGTGCTGAAAGAACGTTCGCTTGTAGCATTTGTTGCAGGCAGGACCAAAATCAGCGATACTAATGTGCAAACTTATGAAACAAGCACTCTTTGGATGGGTGTGAGGTCCCTTAGATACACCACAACACATTGTAGAGTATACCTTCCATTAAATTTAGGCAGATTTTGGGACATTATATCTAAGTGCAGTCTCAACTGATCAATGTTCAGATCATCACCGTAAAATTCAGTCACAAACTGCAATTCTTCGTCGAAATTTTCTTTATTTGCTGCTTTCAATAGAAGATTTTCTAGCTTACAATAAACCTGATATCCAGGCTGAGTTTGAATACCACAGATTATCAGGTCTAGTGCTTCAAAGAAAATACGACGATACATATCTTTGACATTTCCTGGACGATCTCCTTCACTTGAACCAGAATCATATCGTTTACATGGCCTTCTTTTGCGTGGTAGCGTGGGATATAAGCTTCTTTTCCGACTTTGCTAAGAGGCAAGTATATGACACACTACACTGTCATTTTCTTCCCAATATTGAAGCCTGGGCCACTTATCAAACCAAGAGGGTTGAAAGGATCTTTTGGCTACATTGGTCTTACCATACTCACGTTTTGGAAACGAAATCCTCTGTTTATAAGGAGTACAACTTGCAATCGCCGAACTTGAAGCCATTTTCTTAAGAAACACAAATCACGTGGAGAGCAGCAGGTATACATGTACAGTAGCAGCTGTAAGCTGAAATGATTATCCCTAGCTCATATACCTCCTGCTCACCAGTGATTTAACTGCTATGTAAATTAATAAGATCATGAATAACTAATCATCGGTACAAATAGTGGAGCCGCCATAGCGGCTACGGCGGCCACGGTTCCGTCGCCGTTGCATGTACTATTAATAGTTACCACGGCTCAAACCACAGTATACTTCACACGCGTATACCATGGCGAAGAAAAAGTATGGCTACAGTTCCATACTATATGTTGTAAGTACCTTCTGTCTCCTTTTGTTCTGTGCTTCCATCTGGGGAGCAGAATTTGTCTGCATGGTCGAAAAAGTACGTTGAAGTTGATGGGTTCGTCAAAAAATGGCCGCTTGTAGGAAGCAGTGGAGAGAAAACTAGGCCATGTGACATTGGCTACTAATAGAAAGTACTTCATTCTATGTATGGCCTTTAAATGGCGACAAGTTCAAACATGTTAACACGTAGTGCAAAGTTTGTAAGGTTGTCGGTTGTCAAGGGTGGTTGCTAAGGCATTACGCCACTTTTTCAATATTTCTATAGTTATGCCTTTATGAACTGTAGCCATCAAGGTTCCTCAAGATTGGTTGAAGGTTCACAAGAAATCAATTTGTGCTAAGTGCCACAAGCTGATGGCAGCCAATAGATTGAAGAATCATAAGTGCCCAGAGTATTCCCACCCTGCATTTTGTTCAGTGCCTTCTAGTCACGATCAAATCCTTACCTTGTATGGCCTTCGATAGATGAATTTACGATGGCCAACACTCAAACACATCCCTCATCGTGATTGTCCTGCATTGGCCCAGGTGTTGGCAGAAGCAATCAGAGCCATTTTAGACAACCATCAGTCAATGGAGGCATGGATAAGGCTACTTATGTTGCCTAAATGTGTCTTACCCTCTTAAAAGCGAACTGGAAAGAAGCATAAGTTGACACCTATCAGTAAGTTCTGTGGGTTGTGGTCAGATGGTAAGGAACGACAACTTTGGCAATAAGCAAAAGAGTCAGCTTTGCATTGCAGTAAAGCTCACAAGCCAAGCCGAATCATTTCACCCCAAGATGCTGAGTTATTGAGGATTAATGGGGCTATAAGTTGTGCAGAACAGGGTCTATTTCACAAGGCGTGCACCTTGCTTACATCAACTGGCTTGGCTCCGGATTCGGAAGCCACATGGGAGAAGCTGAAGGCCAAACATTCATTTGCTCCTCCCCCCATTGCTCCACCCACTTTAGACCAACTAGAAGTCCACTGGATAAAGATTTTGACATCCTAAATTGTCTGCAGAGCTTCCCCAAAGCCACTGCTTGTGGCCTTTCAATGTTAAGAGTGCAACATCTTATAGACGTGACAAGGAATGCTTTCCTGAATCATGAGACTCAATTGCCCAGCCTCCTCCGTCAGCTTGTTATATTGCTTGCTTCAGGAGAGGCTCCTACCTCTCTAGCTCCCTACCTTGCTGGCAGAAACCTGGTGGCCCTGATGAAGATAAAGGAAGGTGGTGAGTGGGACATGAGGCCCATTGCTGTTGGAGAAGTTTTACGCCATCTCACAGGTAAGTGCTGCTGTAGTGTGACCAAGATCAAGGCTAGCCAGTTTTTTCATCCTCACCAGTATGGTGTGGCATGTCCAGGTGGGTCAGAGAAGATTGTGCACAGGCTTCGCTCTTGCATTGAGAATTGCTGGGGCAATGGAGATTTTGTAACTTTGAAGATCGACATGCACAATGCTTTTAACAGAGTCTCAAGGCAGTTGGTTTTGGATGAGTGCAAGGAGCATTTCCCCGAGCTGCTTCCCTGGGTTTCCTGGTGCTATAGCCAACACCCTTTACTTTGGCATGCATCTGGTGTGCTGCACTCAGCTGATGGTGTCCAACAAGGTGATCCACTTGGGCCACTGCTATTCGCCTTGGTGTTGCATAAACTAGTGATGAAGTTGGATGCTGAGCTCGGTGCAGATCTGCTCTTAAATGTGTGGTTACTGGATGATGGTGCTTTGTGTGGCCCACGTGAAGTGATCATTCGAGCTCTGCAGATATTCATGGAAGATGGTCTTACATCTTAACTTAGCCAAGTGTGAATTGTTCAGTCCACAGAGTTTTAATGTTCTTACCCCGGAGGGGGTCTTAATCAGTGAGCAATCCTTTCCACTTCAGATTACTTAACGCTCACATATCCCAAATCTGGTAATGCTAGGTGCTCCCATCGGTGATACAAAGTTCTGTTCTGCCTTTGTTGAAGAGAAGCGGCTGGAGGCCCAAGAACTACTGCAACTACTTCCCAAGTTGCATGATCCCCAGGTAGCTGTCACCTTACTGCGCAAGTGTGGTGCATACTGCAAGTTGGTCCACCTAGCCCGTAGCACTCCTTCAGATCTTGTGACCACAGCCCTGACAAGGTTTGATTGTGATGCTCGCAGTTGTTTTGAAGAGTGTGGGGCTATTCAACTAACTGAAGATGCTTGGTCACAAGCATGTTTGAGCATCAGTCGAGGGGGATTTGGACTGCGCTCTTTAAGGTGGCATTCCCCTGCTGCTTACCTGGCTTCCTTATGTGCCTCTGGGATCAGTTCAGCAGACATGGAGCACAGGGTAGAAAGAGCTCAAGAGCAATTCAATTGCTCTGTTCCTGATAGTAGGGCAGTAGCGGATTTCTCAACCATTATGGAATCCCCACCAAAGCAGGCTTCCTTATCTGCAGTCCTTGAAGACCTAGACCAAGCAGCCCTTTGGGAGGCTTCTCCACCTACTACCAGATCAAGGCTTTTGGCTGTGACTGCCCCAGGAGCTTCTGATTGGTTAAAGGTAACTCCATCCCCCGGTCTGGGTCTGAGGCTGTCCCCAGATGAAGCCCAAGTTCTGATCAAATGGTGGCTGGGCCTCCCACTCTTTGAAGATGGTGCCACTTGCCCTCTGTGTGGACCTCAGGAGCCCCTGGATAAGCTAGGTCACCACGCCACCACATGTAAAAGAGGACCACATGTTTGCCGCCGTCACAATGTTTTAAGAGGTGTCTTATTTGAATTTTTCAGTCAGGCTCTGCTTTCTCCTGAGCTTGAGAAGGGAAGTGGCATGGACCATTCGCATTCCCAAACCCGTCCAGCTGATATTCTGGTTCCATCGTGGTCCATTGGAAAATCTGCTGCCTGTGATGTCACAGTTGTGAATCCGCTCAACCCAAGCTTGATTCTGGGAGCGAGCACAACTGTAGGTTACTCGGCAGCAGAGAAAGAAGTGGTCAATATGACTAAGAATGGCCCGAAGTGTGCAGAACTTGGGTGGGAGTGCATTAATTCCCCTGGCTGTAGAGACATATGGTGGTTGGGGAGAGAAGGCCCAGGAAATGTTCAACCGGATCAGCAGGAGGTTGGCAGTGGGCTCAGCCTCCAGTGAAACCTGGGTGAGGCAGGACAAGTATGGGAGACTAAGCCTGACCTTGGTGAGGGAGAACGTAAAGGCTATCCTGGCAAGATCCAGCTGGCCTGTTAGCTGAACCCTTGTGTGTATAATGTGTTAGTATGAAGTTGTAAAATTATTATATTATATTATATATAATGTACTGATGCCTTTTGTCCACAAAATGTATGGCCGCATAGGGCCGGCTGTGATGTCCCATATAAACGTATAGTTAATAAACCATTTTGTGTGTAAAAAAATGGCGGCTCTCTAGCTTTTATAGTTTTTGAAAAAGTTTGAAGCAACGGTAAGTGGTGGTAATCTATAAAAAGTATAGTTAAGCATGGGAATGAATGTACTTTGATCGGGCCAAAAGGCGCGCCCTGATATTGCATCCTTGACCGTTCAGTGCGCCGTTGAGCTAGCAAAATCGGGTCGCACGGAATTCATATAAATGACGATCTGAATAGTCCAAAAACACCCTAGTGGTATAAATTGGGGTTCCCGCTACTCAAAAATGTACTTGTCTCAATAGTACCACCTAAAATGACCGAGATATTTTTCAAACCATCCTGTAATTCCTAATACTAAGTTCCACCTCTATAGCTAAGCTGTTCTAAGTTTAAAAAGTTCTTCCATTCTAAAAATAATATAGTAGGAAACAAAACTATATTTAGAAATATGTTATAATGATTATTAAAACTCAAAGTTCGTTAAGATTGCACATTTTTACGTTGCGTTCATCTAAAGTATAAATAAATTGGACAATACCTGATCAGTCTGGTTGACAATAGCTTTTGCTGTAATGAGTGCCTTCACAATTTCAAGATGGCCATAGAAACTTGCATTTCTCAATGGACACATACAATCCTGTAAATTACAATGTTTGTAATGCGCACATTTTATCTGTGATTCTGTGATAACAGCAATAATCACAAGATTTCAAGTTAAGCTATAGGCAAGGCAATGCAATAAAATATAAAGAAACACTGAGTGAAATGAGTTAATAGTGTTAACCTCTTTGAGAAAGTGCCAATGGTATCCATATACTGACTAAAGGGTATGCTTTATCAACTAGTTAGTGGGTATTCGCCCAGTTCAAGCTACAGTGTATGCTAAAATTGGTAAAGTGGAATGTTTTGCTTTTCTCAGTCCTTTTGTCAGTTGAGAGCCAAACCACACTGGACAATCACTTACCCATCTATCAACCTGGCAGACTTCAGCTCCTGCATCAATCAGTGCCTTAGCCACTTCTACATGGCCATGATAACTTGCTTCCCAAAGTGGGCTGTGCCCATCCTGTGATAAAATGGGATAATATTATCGACAATTGTCAATATCTTGGCCAAAAACCATGTGACTGCATCAGTGCATCTACCAGGGCTACACGAGGCCATGCATATGCTTTTATAATAACTTGACTGTAAGGCCTGAATTCCTCTCTTTTAGGTTTACGAGGTTTTATGCATTTAGTAACAATATTAGTAAGGTGATGTTGTATTCATTCGTTCAATAATTATATATATTATAATATTATTATTATTATTATTCATACCATAGAACTACTTGTAATATTAGTCCTTTTGTTTGTAATGTATATGTGTATTATGTATCCTGTGATATAATAATATATTCATAACATGTAGTTATATAATAATACACAAGCTACCACTCCCGCCCATGCAGCTGACATCCTGGTACCCAACTGGTCAGTGGGCAAGCCAGCGGCCTTTGACCTATCTGTGACCTCACCGCTCAATTTAAATGTTTTGTTGGAAGCGGGACTCACAGCTGGTGCAGCCGCCAGAGCTACAGAGTGGAGGAAGCATGAAGCAAATGATGGAAAGTGCAGGGAGCTTGGGTGGGTCTGTGTCCCCATGGTTGTTGAAGCTTATGGAGCTTGGGGTGCTGAAGCCATGGAGTCATTGTCGTGTCTGGCCTCTCGCCTAGCAACCAGTTCCAACAAGGCAAAGGCAGCTGTCCTCAACAGCCTGTATGGCAGGCTAAATCTCAATCTAGTTAAAGCAAATGCCACTGCTATGCTGTCTAGATGCTTTGCCATGGCCGCAACAATTTTCTGTGGATCCTTTTTTTTCTTTTTTTTCGATGATTGCCATTTAGTAACAGCTCATGTTACTGACTATGCATACGTGTGTATCTCGCCCTAGTCGAGGGTCCGGGGTATATTTATATACATGTAAGAGCATACATTTTTGCGATTGGTTATGAATACTTTTTACTGCACATGTAAACAGCAGGGCTATACGCTTTACAATAAGTGAATTGATGCAATTCTGTTGGAATTCTCTCCCAATTAATCTACGGCATGCAGCTGTCAAAATCGAGATCTGTTATTTACTATGCATGCTCTCGGCACAAAATGGTGCCCTTCAGTCGAGTTATATAGCTGCTCAGCTACCGAAAATACATGCAGCATCAGAAAGCGTCGAGCTTACCTGCCACTAATCCTCACTAACTACGATGTTTCTGCATATTAACAACCATCTTATACAGATCAGCTCAGTTTGATTGAAACAGTCGCAGAGAAGCTATCATTTCTGTCAACCCATTGAAATATAGCACTTCCCACTCGCCCCGCCCCTTCCGAACAAGATGGGGGGAAGAGCGTACGAGCAATGCATCAGAGAATAAAATAAAGCTTCCTTCCATGCAAACATAGTGTTAAACCCGTTTAACACTATTCCATTGCGATTATATACCCCTATATAAAGGAATATTTATCTTTTAAAACCATTACCCGGCTTGGTCTTGGAGCGCCAGAAGTTGTTTTTTCACCTTTGCTTTTCGTTACTCTTGTTTTTATATAACTTCGTATGCTGGTGAAGGCGCAGCCTTCTAGGCTAGTTGTAGCGATTGTAAAAGTGTTGTTTGTTAAGTTGAAGCGGCTCGGAAAAGAGCTACAGTGTACAGCTGCACTATCTAGAATATTACTACGTCTTGTTTGTTGTTTTGTGGCACGGACAACTCATGCTTTAGATTAATTCGAATCAATCAACGCTCGAAAGTGCGAGCAATGAGGTATAGGAACAAACTATTTAAACTGGTTTAACACACGAACGTTCAATCTATGATTAAGGAACTGGACATAATTTTCTCAAAACATTAACATTATTATTATACCAGAAATCACCCACCTTATCAGCGGTATTCACGTTCACATTCCCTAAGAGGAGTAGGCGTTTGACTGTATCAATGTCTCCGCGACTGGCAGCAAGCAACAGATGTGACTGTGAGGGATGGAGAAAGAGACATCACGAACTGCATGAGTTCTGCAGTTTCAATTACCCATGAAACTATTATTAATATTATACATGCACATGTGACACTGATCAGTGTAAATCAAAATTTGTCAGTTGCCGCTCGTTGAAAATAAATTAATAGGTTAAATATAGTGCATCATTAATGATTGACAATAATTTATTATGTTTGTACACATCACCCCCCCCCCCCCCCCCCCCCCGGTAATTGACCGAGCCGTTGATGCCAGCAACATCTCCTCCCTCTACATGTTTGGCAGTTGGTTTTAGAATAGCAAGGCATTGTGGAGGAATAACAATACTGAAGAGCATTTGCTGAATCATAAATACAGTTTTCTAAAAATGAAGCAATTGCAAACTAGGCCTAGATAAGTGATGAATCGAGGGAAGCACACAATCCAACTGGTGACAACTACGCGTACGGCGTCAGAGGTATGCATGGAATGTTTCGATGCGATTTTCTTACATGTACATGTAGGTGTTACATCCACCCGCCCTCCTGGTCAGAACGGACCCTGCCCGGCCCTGGACCGATTGCAGAGCTTCTGTAACTCCGGCCGCTACATCAGACTCCAAGCCGGGTGACAACGGCACAGTGCTTACCTCAGGGTCGTCTGCCATATTAGAAAATGAATAGCCAATGCAGCAGCCGGAGGACACAATAATATGCTGCGCAATTGAAATGTTGAATTGTTTATAACACCCCCCCTCCCCTTCCTGAAAAGCTGGGGGCGCCCCTGATAACAATACTTTAAATACAATAGTTTAATGTTAAATCGCGTAGACGCATATGCATCTACGCATAGATGATTGTGTACTCAGCTTAAATATCATTTATACTGTGGCCCGGTAGGTCGCGGCTACATACTGGACTTTAAGTGACAAAGTTATATCTTAAAGTTATATCCACGCATACAAATAAAAACAAATACAAATTAAAACGTCTAGCATTGGTGTGGATTTCTAGACTAGGGTAGAGCGTATACACGTTGCAGCTTTTAAAACATGCGCAACAATGACCGTTTTCATGCAGAGGCGGATCCGGGGGGGGGGGCTGAGGGGGCTATAGCCCCCCCCTTTCCTTTAGAACACGCCCCTTTTTATTTTGTACCACGCCCCTTCAGGCTCCCGAAGTGCCTCGATCTTCGTACATGTACTTGTGAAAACGAGTCAACGCGTGACGTACGAAAAGAAGTCCCAATCAATGACGATGAGATATTCATAGCTGAACCACAACCCGCGCCACAAAGCGGTGGACCCAATCAGCCTTTGCCAGACTAGCGCGAATCACGAATAATGACGAATTGCTGTCAAGATCAATGAGAATGTTAAGTACCTTGAAGACACAGACCTGCTAAAATTTAGGTGTGATGCTAGGGACACTGATCATGAGCGTTCATAGACGGCCGGAGGGGGCGCCCAGGGGGCCTTAGCCCCCCCACACCCCCCCTCCCCAGGCTATGGCGCCTCCTTCCCCCCACCTCCAATCCCTAATCCACAACATGCAGAGCATAATTTAGCTTCTAGCGCTCGCTCGCATGCATTATCAGAGTCAAACGGTTACGCGCGCATCAAAAGTATCGTAGCCACGCCCCTTTTGGGCGCCCCTCGTGTGTTTGCCCCTCCCCTCGATAGATGCTGGGGCTGCCTCTGGCCGTTTAAGCGAATGGACTAAAATTGCAACTTACCGTTTAAGGTGTGAAAAAAAGTATCGAAACCAGGAATTCAATGCTCAAAAATTTTTCCGGGGGCAGAGCCCCCGGACCCCCCTTCTAGCCCCCCCCCCCCCCTTTCGATATTCCTGGATCCGCCCTTGTCATGCGTGTAATCTCGCTGTGCTCATGAAGGCTTGCGTGCATGTATATATGCGCTCCGCTGTGTTCATGCTCGCGCTTCGATTGGCCTATACTAAGTTTCAAATTTGATGCAAGCTTGTTTATTAGCCTGCATGCCAATTTGTGTTCAGAGTGATGCCGGGTTAATAAGTAGCATGGCTGTGCTTGTACAGTAACAGTGTACTTGGACATGGGAGCATATACATTATTACTCACACTGAAGTATTTTGTTATGTGTACATATAGCAAGGAAACAGACTATTAATTTCAATATATATATATATATATATATAATAATAATTATATATATATATATATATTATATTTCACAGGTTGCAACTTGAATATTGGGTTTATGCTAAAAGCGTTCATGCAGTCGATCATGTGGCTACATGTCTATATCATTATACCACATGCAGGTCCTGATAGCAAGAAGACAATAATGAAATATGCTGGAAGAATGCTGCCGAACACTGTTGCATGTGCTGCCTTAATGGCAGGAGTTTGGACACTTTGTGTATTCTCCCCTGTTCCATCAATACTGCATGCATACTGAGGTGCGTTCAATACACACATCACATATACACATACACAATGCACACATACACACATGCATACATATGCACACATACATGACACACACACATACACGCACACTGCAAATAATTTGGTTGCTATGTCAAACCAATGAATGTTAAACCAGTGGTTTCCACCAACCTAAAATGTCAAACCAAAGTTTTGATTTCATTGTCAATCTTAACATTTTGGTTTGAAAATGACTTGGTTTGTGCTTCAAACCAATCCCTCTTAGGCTAGGAAATAGAAAAATAATAATTTAAAATATGTATGTTTGTATACCCTATGGAGCATCTACATCCCATCCTTCCCTTTGAAAGATCCTGCCCTATGGAGAGTCTACATCTAAGAAACCCTCCTCCCCTTTGAAGGGTTCCTGCCTAATAGAGCATCACCATGCACACGGTGACTAACCCTCTACCCAGTCTATACACATGTATATTTGTAACAGATGTGTTTACAGTTACCAAGGTATTTCATTGAGACATAATGTATGAGGAAGACCTAATTGGTATAATGTTTCAAAGGACATGGCCCTGCCTTTGAAATATCATACCAATTAGCTCTTCCTCATTAAGGTGGCTATGTTATGTGACAGACGCCTCATGCTGCTGCACAGATATATATTCTTTGTAGCCACTGATTATTGTTGCTCACAGAACTGACAATAATAAGTGTAGCAGGGAAATGTTTTTTGATCAGTCCACTTTTTCTCCCATGTTATTTTTACATTTGGTTGTATCTTTCACTGTAAAAATAATTCACCACAATGGTATTTACAAAACCTATAGTTAATTGGCACATCAAATACAATTTCTTATTCTATACTTCAAACACAGAACTAAATTGTTTCATATATGAAAAGTTCAGAACATGCACATAACTGTCCAGAGCACGCACAACTGTTCATCAACCTTTTGGCACATGAGCTAGGTGTCAGCAGTTAAAGAGTTTAGGGAGTAAACAGGGTTTAATGGCCTGTGGTAAACCACCTGGGCTAGCGTTTGGCCCATGCAGGGCCGCAGCCCTCAAGGAGCCATTTTATTGTTAAGGTTGTCTATGGAGTCAGCTTGTGGGTCTATATATGCCTCAGTGCGGTGGCCCTGGCTATCGCCTAGGTCACTGCAGGAGGCAACGTTGATGCACCCACCCACACCACTTTCAATGTCTTGTATTTGTATTAGTGCTGGTCATAAATTTCATGACACTGGTGGTGGGCGGGGCCCTGCAGGCTAGTCCCTTCCCTGCAACCCAAGCCTGGACCAACGTCCTGGCCTTGGTACACAGAGCACCCAGTGGGTGGTCAGCATCACCCCTGGTCTCTGTTGCCGGTCATCCCAAACCGGGCCACCCGACTAGGGTGTGTAACCTCCCCTGAATAATGAAAATCGATTTTTCCGAATACTTTTAAAACACTAATCGATTTTTCAGGTTTTTCTGGATCTGAAAATCGATTTTTCCGAATACTTGAAAAAAGAAAATCGATTTTTCCGAATAGGTTTTGACAATTTGCCAGCCGAATACCTAGGTTATTCAGGTTTTCTGCTCACTGAGCCAGATGCCCTTAGCACACAAGCACACTTACCCCCATCACACCAGTGCCCTCATGAGCACACAACCATAGCTACCCCATCACACAACCACAGCTACCCCCATCACACCAGACACCCTCCTACAACTACCCACATTACACCAGATCAGTACAGCATGCATCCACAGCTACCCACATCACACCAGATGCACTCAGCACACAACCACAGGCCTAAATCGCTTGGCCTAACCACATAACTAGATGGGCGTGTCTGACCTAAGTTAGCGTGGCCTATCTACAAATCGTACCAGAACCTGATGCCAAAAGAGTAGAACTATGCATGCACAGATGAAGTTTACGCACCACCGGCCATGCAGCCTCCATTTCACCATCGCGAGTTTTGAAAATACTAGTAACTAAGTAGGCCTAAAGCAATCGCGGCAATATCAGCTCAGGCAAGAAACCAGCTAGACATAAGTTCGAAATGCACTAAGCGAACTACCTTTGATTTGTAGCTGGAGCTGTCCGTCGTCATGACTCGTGAAGAGGGAGATCTGTTGGCTAGTTCGAATTACTGCCCGTACTCCGTCGTAATGATATTTGAACCGCGGAGTTAATTTGAACCGCTTCCGAAAAAACGAGATCATATCTCGGGATAGGAACGGGATTTCGCTATCGGACTTTTTTTTTTCTGTATGTAGGTAATAGATTAACGGATCCCAAGACTATAAGTTTTTGGCCACATGGGAAACACGTGCGCGTAAAACAAAGGATTGGCGCCCAAAAAGTTTTAATTTAATTGTCTTCCTAGCCGAAAAACGCGGCGTCATGGAGGGTAACGGCGGAGAGGGGGCAGCTGCAGAGGGGCCTAGAAGGAGCCCACGGGGTGGGGGAGCCATCGTGTCTTACGTGACACCTAAATATTCTCCTGGAGACGCTGCTAACGGCCGTGCTTGCCTTCAAGGCAGTCGAGGTCCCAAAGGGCTCCAAGAAAGCAGACTTGCAGAAGCTTGCCAAAGATGCCCTCAAGCTGCTCATGAGCAAGGAGCCTACTCCCTTGCTTGGTCTGCCTGCCCCACCTACATGCAACTCTACCGTAGCCGCTGGGCAGCCGGGCCCGAGCTCCGCTGCTATGCCAGATGAGCCCGATGATGACGGGGGGTGGGGGGAGGAGGGAGCTAGTGATTCAGACTCTGATACCAAATGATGCCTCAATTTAGTAATGTTGAGGGATCATGTGCAAGGGATGTAGGTGTGTGATTCAATTAAAATTATCTGGATAGCATCAATTTTTGCATGAGTATATCGTGATTTTTTCGCTCTGGTTCAAATTAAAAATTGCGCCTGGATTTCACTGGCCGGTTACATGTACATGTGAGCGCCTCTCATGCATGCCAGGATCATCATGGAAGGTTTCAAATCTCACCAATCCATCCACTATCCATACACTTGAGCTGTGTATGCTCATATCCCGCCTAGGACTAAGCATTCTTAAGTAATGTGAACGGTTTTTCGCAAATAGGTTCAAATATCATAACGACGGAGTACATGTAAACTGCATCTGATCTCGTCCCCACGTATATATTAACACCAGTGACGTTAATTAACGTTACGCTTCAAATTAATTGGAAGTAATTATTATCGTAAACGCGTATCCGGATATCGTCATAAAAAGGTATTCGAATAATGGGCGAATTGTCGATGCGGACGACGAATACCTAAGTACCTCCGAATGGAGATTCACAAACCGGTTATTTCGAATAGAACAAATCCAATAATCGATTTTTCCGAGTAATGCTAAATTACTATTCGAACGGATAGGTTTTTGCGAATATCCGAATAACCCGAATAACCTGATAACCGGTTACACACCCTACACCCGACTGGGACCAGCATCTCAGCTGAGTCACTGGGGTCCACAGTGGCTGGGTGACCAGCGTCACTACCCTGCAGCCAGGGTATTGGGAGAGGGGGGGGGGGGGGGGGGGACTCAGGCTTTTTGGTGGCCCTTGCCTGCTACCCCTATTTCTCGCCAATCCATCAAAGGGTTTGAGCTGGATGGCTTAGTGGGGGATTTCTATTTAAAACCGATGTGTGGTTCGTTACATCAGTTAATTAGAATACCACACAGGTGGTTTGAGGCCAAGTGTTACCACTCTTACAACTTCACTGCCATGGTGCAATTTGTGCATGGCGGTTAGTAACCAAAGCTTGGTTTTGTGTGTGGTGTGCACTATAATTAGAATACCAGTTTGATTAGAATTATTCATAAACTTCAAATCATCGTAGCCTCTTTAGTACGAAGCTTCAACTGAATATTTTTGAGCTGTTATAGTAATTCCTTCCCCTTGACCAGGAAGTGTTTACGGAACTGTTTGGCTGTGAATGGTTCGGGAAATACTTGAGTTGCACGCATTTGGGGAACTTCTCGAGTTGTCCGACCTGTACGATCAAAAGACTATACTAACACCAATTAACCACAGCAACCACAATCAGGTTAATATTATACCCACACTGCTACCACAATAACATATTTACCCCTCCACAGCATGCATCTACCACAAAACAACACAAAAGGCTGCCTGGCACGTTGCAGTCGGGTATGACATACATTGTGTGTGTGTGTGTGTGTGTGTGTGTGTGTGTGTGTGTGTGTGTGTGTGTGTGTGTGTGTGTGTGTGTGTGTGTGTGTGTGTGTGTGTGTGTGTGTGTGTGTGTGTGTGTGTGTGTGTGTGTGTGTGTGTGTGTGTGTGTGTGTGTGTGTGTGTGTGTGTGTGTGTGTGTGTGTGTGTGTGTGTGTGTGTGTGTGTGTGTGTGTGTGTGTGTGTGTGTGTGTGTGTGTGTGTGTGTGTGTGTGTGTGTGTGTGTGTGTGTGTGTGTGTGTGTGTGTGTGTGTGTGTGTGTGTGTGTGTGTGTGTGTGTGTGTGTGTGTGTGTGTGTGTGTGTGTGTGTGTGTGTGTGTGTGTGTGTGTGTGTGTGTGTGTGTGTGTGTGTGTGTGTGTGTGTGTGTGTGTGTGTGTGTGTGTGTGTGTGTGTGTGTGTGTGTGTGTGTGTGTGTGTGTGTGTGTGTGTGTGTGTGTGTGTGTGTGTGTGTGTGTGTGTGTGTGTGTGTGTGTGTGTGTGTGTGTGTGTGTGTGTGTGTGTGTGTGTGTGTGTGTGTGTGTGTGTGTGTGTGTGTGTGTGTGTGTGTGTGTGTGTGTGTGTGTGTGTGTGTGTGTGTGTGTGTGTGTGTGTGTGTGTGTGTGTGTGTGTGTGTGTGTGTGTGTGTGTGTGTGTGTGTGTGTGTGTGTGTGTGTGTGTGTGTGTGTGTGTGTGTGTGTGTGTGTGTGTGTGTGTGTGTGTGTGTGTGTGTGTGTGTGTGTGTGTGTGTGTGTGTGTGTGTGTGTGTGTGTGTGTGTGTGTGTGTGTGTGTGTGTGTGTGTGTGTGTGTGTGTGTGTGTGTGTGTGTGTGTGTGTGTGTGTGTGTGTGTGTGTGTGTGTGTGTGTGTGTGTGTGTGTGTGTGTGTGTGTGTGTGTGTGTGTGTGTGTGTGTGTGTGTGTGTGTGTGTGTGTGTGTGTGTGTGTGTGTGTGTGTGTGTGTGTGTGTGTGTGTGTGTGTGTGTGTGTGTGTGTGTGTGTGTGTGTGTGTGTGTGTGTGTGTGTGTGTGTGTGTGTGTGTGTGTGTGTGTGTGTGTGTGTGTGTGTGTGTGTGTGTGTGTGTGTGTGTGTGTGTGTGTGTGTGTGTGTGTGTGTGTGTGTGTGTGTGTGTGTGTGTGTGTGTGTGTGTGTGTGTGTGTGTGTGTGTGTGTGTGTGTGTGTGTGTGTGTGTGTGTGTGTGTGTGTGTGTGTGTGTGTGTGTGTGTGTGTGTGTGTGTGTGTGTGTGTGTGTGTGTGTTTGTGTGTGTGTGTGTGTGTACATGTGTGTGTGTGTGTGTGTGTACATGTGTGTGTGTGTACATGTGTGTGTGTGTGTACATGTGTGTGTGTGTGTACATGTGTGTGTGTGTGTACATGTGTGTGTGTGTGTACATGTGTGTGTACATGTGTGTACATGTGTGTGTGTGCTTGAATAAATTCACTTAAGGTCTAAGAAGCCTCATGGACATGTAGAACGATGCACCAGTTCAGTCTGTTTAGGTTCATTGTGCTTCTCAGCCATTAATGGACGAAAGAATGCAGTATATAGTGCTTAATTTTCAATTTTAAGCCCTCCTACATGTAGGCAAAGCATTTTCCACTGACATCCATTTGTTTTTTTTAGGAAATCGCATTGCTGCCATATGAACTGCAGAAGAAGCTTGAGTGAAGATGGCATCTCCTAGGAAATTGATGTATCTTCCTGCCTCACTAATATGTCTACTATTATAAATAGTTTTAGTGTCAGTACGCTGTAATTTTGTACGTAAATTTCCGTTTTGTAATCAGTCGCGATATAATTTATAAGGGGAGCTAGGCTGTAGTTGCATATATGTATTATATTTGAGTGAGCTAAACTGACATCAGTGTCAATTAATGGCTACCAGTGCTACGATCTCGAATACAGTGATATCCGTTGGCGATATTCCACAAGACAAATCTCGAGATGTCGCCGAAGGAGACGGAGACAACTGGCGAGGAGGAGAAGGAGAAGGAGGACGGGGAGAAGGAGTAGGAGGAATAGGAGGAGGAGTAGGAGGAGAAGAAAATGAGAACAAACCGCCAAACTATTCCCGACTCGAAGAATTTGGACTTGGACGAGGAGTAGATGCAACCGACCCCACCCCTTTCATGAACAAGAAACCATTCCAAGTTCTTCCAGTCGACTCTGAAAACTCAATATTTACCGACCTAGGTGGAGCGCTGGAAATCATCTTTCATAAAATAGAAAGATCCGATAGTCAGACGGCGCAGCTCGCTGCTTCGTTCACCGCCCCAAAGACTCCGATTACAATAGGTGCGGCAATAGAGCACTCTAGAAAAATCACTCAAAGAGGCTACACACTGGGCAGAAAAGTTATCACTCGATCCATCGAGTTCAGGAAAGATTTGTCCAATGAAAAACAGTCATTTTTGGAGAAGTGGCTTATCGAACGGAAGTACTATAAGAAAGACGATCCGATTCCGTCTGAAGGATTGGTACAGTTTCTCATAGATTACGGGATTACTCATTACGTCACCAAAATTCAACTCGGAGCGGCAGAGTACCGCACCATGTCCGAAACCAATTACAGCAGCTTCATATCGGGCAAGCAGACACTAGGAGTGGACAAAATCGCCGATCTTGCTCTGTCAATGTCGGGAAAAAATGAACAATCGATTCATAACTTACAAGTCAAGCGTATTGGATTTATGAACCCCGGGTTCGTGGTTCGGAGGGGTACTTATGACGAGGCAGTGGTGGACGTTCAATTGGAGTCCATTCTAAACCTGATCAGCGACGAAGATTTGAAGGACCGACTGTCAACGGCGTTGCACATCTATGCCGACCACCATGGGCGTTATGACATTGGGTGGCGAAAGCCATGCGAAGCTGACTTGATAGCAGCCTTTAGACGACCGCTGAACGCCGGCAAGGAGCCTGACGGCGCATGTGTCGCTGACGAACCCGATGGGCATGTGGTTTCGGCTTATAATAACGCAGTAAGAGCTATTACAAACAAGTTTCGCTTTCCACCTACTCGTAAGTTATAATGCGATAATTTCATACACTAATGGACTCGATCAATGATCAGCAACATATATAATTTGGCAGTGATGAAATTTAGATGTTGAATAATTCTTATGCACACGCACACGTACGCGCACACACATGCACACACACGCACACACACGCACATGTACACACACGCGCGCGCGCACACACACACACATGCACACACACACACACACACACACACACACACACACACACACACACACACACAAACTGCCTCAATATATGTTTTTGGCCCACCTAATCAAATTTTGGTAGCTACATATACAATATAGCACTGTCACGTGCAATAGTATTGTTACAACTAACATGTAAACAATATACCGCGTGTTCACTGCCCAAACCCAAACGTACGTAAGCATATATTTATAATGCATGTCTGTTTTTGCAGAACATCAAGATGGTTATAAGTATGCAATCTGTTGCAAACATGGTAAAAAGCGGCTTTACTTGAGCATTGCGGAAAACAATCAAGTCATTGCCGTTGAGAATAGTAAAACGGATCCGATAAATTATTTTAACTTGCTGTCTACGGAGAATCCACATGAGTTTGTCATAGTGGACTATAAAAAGGTGGAGGTCAAAACCGAAGAGTTTCGTAATAGGCTCTATTACGATTTTTGGCCAACTCCTCGCTACTTGAAGGTCAAAACGCACCTCGGATATAACTGTGGACCTTTGAGTTTGGAAGACAGCGTGGACGAATACTATTGTCGCCTTAAACTCCGCCCCAGACTCTACCGTACGAAGGGAACCGTGACGCTGAACGATTTCGCAAACGGCAAAGATATACGTACTACATTTGTACGGCAGGACGATATGGGAAAACGGGTTACCTATACCTGAGAGATAGGGGAGAAAGAGGGGAGGTGGAGGGACAGGGGCAAGAGGAGGTGGCCATGGACGTGGGAGAACACATTCCACTCACGATGTCGCCCAACTATGGCACCACGGCGAGCAGTCAGCGGGCCACCTCGACGGAAAGCCAAGCGAGCAGTGAGCGGGCCCGCTACGTCACTGCCTGCAAACCTTTTATCAAGAGGGGCAACGAAGATGACCTGATGCTGTTCAGACTGGTGCGGTACGAAAGTATGTACGAACTGAACTAAACTGAACTATTCTTTTTTGTTCCTTTCATCGGTAAATAATGCGTATCTGTGTACACTTAACTTGAATATTTTTGGCAAATAAATGACATTCAATAGCAAGCATTCTACTGATCAAAGAAACACGTGTATAATGAGCTATAATCGTTAAGTTTTAAACATACATGTATCTATTCCTAGTTAGCTACTGATGGGGTGTCAGCCACAAGAGCGACCAGCTTCTGCTTGGTCCGGCTGGGATATTGCAATTCTTCTGAGTTGCAGCTAGTGCCACCACTACTCCTGCCCCTAAATAGGAAAAGAAATCCTACATGTAAGGTCAGGAATACATTTTTGTACTCCCAAGGTCAGGAATACATTTTTGTACTCCAAAGGTCAGGAATACATTTTTGTACTTCCAAGGTCAGGAATACATTTTTGTACTCCCAAGGTCAGGAATAAATTTTTGTACTCCCAAGGTCAGGAATACATTTTTGTACTCCCAAGGTCAGGAATACATTTTTGTACTCCCAAGGTCAGGAATACATTTTTGTACTTCCTATAGGCCATGCAGGAAAACATTTAAAAGTAAGCACATTATGCAGTTAACTAAATACTGGTGCTTGAAAACCTTACCAGCTGTCCCAAGAAGGTCAATGACCCACTGCCCTTCATAACTGAATAGTGTTATGAGGAGCTCCTCTGGTGTTCCTCCATACACAATTGCATTGTGTACTCTTGACTGGAAATGTTGTGGAGATAGTTTGCCATCTTGTGCCCAATGGCCCACAATGACTGCTGTCACAGATGGAACCAAACCGATTCCTTAATAAATAAATAAAAATTAAAAGGAAATGGTTAATACTGAACATTCTTAGTGAGTACATTTAATTTACCGGGGTGGACAGGTTCAGCTTTATTGTACGCATAAAGTCTTGAAATGTGGTCATAACACTTTCTCAATGCACTCTCTACTGCAGGTATTTGCTTAGGATCACATACCACCGCGAAATAAAATAGCGTCAACGACGCATTCAAGGAGTTTATCTGCCCTACGGAAAATGACCATTTAGTACATGAATATGAATTACTGGAAATGGCTATTTGTATAGATGTTTTTAAATTCATTTATAAACATACCTGAGGAATTTGGGCAATAATAAGATTGGCTCCTGGAAAGGCGTTTACCGCGCGCTTGATGTCGGCAGCAGTATAACCATCGTTGGGTCCGCACAGATTACATAGCCTCTAGTGTCGTTCTGATGGACCATAAAGCAATCTGACTGTTCTGTGGTCGTCATGGTTATAGCTGCTTGGCAGTAGTCCTTATTAAAGACTTGCGCGGAATACCATTGGTGAATGGGAACGTCGCAAACTGCATCAGGCGCTTCTCTTCCGCGTAAGTACCAAACCGCCTCTCCACTTCCTCCCAGGCAGCGCCGGGTTAACCGGGGCGCAGTTGGCGCAAAAGCGCCAGGCCCACCGGTACCGACGGTAGGGGCCCATTAATCCGCCTATGTACACGCCCACAATGGATGAATTAATAGGTACAACAGTAAAGCAGCGTGCTCATGCGCGTGCATGTGTTAAATGGTGCAGAGGGAAGGCTCAGTTTTATTTTTGCCCACCCCCAATACTGTTATATATTCCGAAACCCACCCCCTGTTGCAAACTTGGCCATAAATCCCTGTCACTGTAATAAAGGAAGAGATGGTGGACACTCCTGTTGCTGTCATGAGTATCAAGAGAGCCAGAGAGCTAATACTAGTATAACATTGTTTATGTACTGAACAATATTATGGTTATGACATGTAGATATACATGATTACTATGTAAATGACATATATACCAAGTTCAGATTGATCAGTGTTTCTCTATGGTATCATAATTGCAACGTCGGAGGATGGTCCTTTTTGCATTTTAAAATGCAAAGTATTCTCTTTCAACTATTGGGGTATGCATGTATACATGTAAGATTAATAGTGATGAAATGTCTGTTGCTAAGTGAATATATTTAGATGTAGCATTGAAAGCAAGAATAAAAAGCAATGAAACAAGTAAATAAAAAACATTCTCTATGAGAAAGTTGGTGGTATATAGGATTTGAAGGCAATAGTGGTGTAAAAAGCAGGGAAACAAGGGTTGAATGATAAGGAAAAATGAAATAGTCCTATATTAGCACATGCATGAACAATGTATTATTCTACAATGTGTGCTGGGCTAAATATAGGACTATTTCGTTTTTCCTTATCATTCAACCCTTGTTTCCCTGCTTTTTACACCACTATTGCCTTCAAATCCTATATACCACCAACTTTCTCATAGAGAATGTTTTTTATTTACTTGTAGGAGTTTAAAAGCACGATTGACGATGAACAAATTAATGCGGATATACATAAATAAACACACAAAAATTCATGTTCTTACAAACATTACAAAGCGGAGCATACACGACAAAACCATTTCCCTGTCTTTGATAACACAGACGCTGGAATTGCTTCACCCTCGCTACGCCACTGAGTACATATAAGGTCATTGCATGCACGAGCCTTTTTTTCATTATTGGTCCTATCCTGAAATGGTCCTAGGACCATTTCAGGCAGCTCGTTTTGGTCCTAAGGACTACTGCCTAAAACGGTCCTAGGACCACTTCAGGCTGCCTGATTAGGTCCTACGCTGCTCATTTAGGTCCTATACGTCGATATCATTATACTGACAAATAAATTCTATACTGCTATAAAAGTTTAAAAGCACGATTGACGATGAACAAATTAATGCGGATATACATAAATAAACACACAAAAATTCATGTTCTTACAAACATTACAAAGCGAAGCATACACGACAAAACCATTTCCCTGTCTTTGATAACACAGACGCTGGAATTGCTTCACCCTCGCTACGGCGCTGAGTACATATAAGGTCATTGCATGCACGAGCCTTTTTTTCTTTACTAAATAGGCTCCATGGCTCCAGAAGTGAAACATTTAATGAGATAGCTCGAACAAGCCTGCTCATATAATAACCTGCTCAGTTGGACTCGCTGAAAAGAAATAAATGTTGCAAATGGAATGGTATAAATCATGCAGTGTTATAGAATCCTGTTGTCTATGAACCGATTGACTGAAAGACGAGTGTGATTTTATTGTTTGGAATTTATAAAATCAAAGCAGCTATTTGCTGCTTGACCTCTTGGCTTAGGTCAGTATGCCCCATGATACCATAGACATACCTCTCCTAGTACTGATCGGTTGGTCCCCAGACTTGAACACAACATTGGACTGATATATCGTTATACTGATTCATGCATGCAGTGATTCCCGGATACATTCAAACACTATGAAAAAGGTATTGTTATACACTACTGTATAACAGTGTGCATATAGACGTTATTGCGTATACGTGTGTATAACGTCTCAATACGCAGTGTTATACACCACTAATTGATGTTATACACTGACTAGTGTATAACAACCTTTTTTACAAAGTGAAATTTGTACAAACCTTCCTCAAATTGCATGTTTGGTGCTAATGAAGTCCACCAATGGTGCTATTTCTGGCCTACAAAAACTTCTCAGTATGCAGCATTATATTTATCATCTCTGGTGCATGTAGCCATTTTCACTTTTTTTTAAGTGTTCGGCAAAGTGGATTTGCAAATTACACTGCTCAATACACATTCATAAAAGACCAATTAAAACAATGCGGGGGCATTCTCTATGTCATGCACCTGCGCCGATCATTCCGGCTCGCACTAGGCACAAAATAAACGAATTTAGTTATTATCTTCATGCATGTACCTCGTACGTTCATCCCTTTCGTCTTCTTTTTCATGCCGTACACTTTGCCATTCTGTAAAACAATCTTATCCGCTTTCCTTCTTATGCATGGACCTCTTGTTGTTCAACGTACTTTGATATCCTTCGCCGGGGGTACCTTTTCCATTATGAACTTTGTAGTTGTACGCTTGCTCAACTGATTAGATTATCTTCTGACTCCGATTTGCTAGACTTAATGTTCCACGATGCTATAACAGAGTAGCAAAAGAACATGCACCCCTAGCTCAGTACTGCTACACAGTGTTGCCGCGATTACATGTAAGTACTTGCCCATAATCGTTTTAATCGCGATAATCGCGATATACGCGATATTTAATCGGCGATATAATAATCATTAATAAACATTAATAAACCTTACGTAAGTGTGATCAGAGTGATGGCGATGTCAAAGAAAGAAGCTAAACCTATGTACGTGCCACAAAAAGAGGATGTGGTTAGTGTGGATCGTACTGCGCATAGAAGTTCAGCATGGCAATATTTTGGGATACATATAAGAAGGCTCTAAATTCATCCTGGGTTGTGTGCTTGAAGTGCTGCAAATGGGTATCAAGACATGACAACAACACTACCAACATGAGGCATCGCTTGTAGTCTGCCCATGGAATAGAGTTGTCTTCAGAAGGCAAAGAGTAAGCCCTTTAAACATCAAATTGTTCATAGTATGAAAATTATCTGAAATTGTATGTTTAATGTAGCAGCTGTCAGAACGAAGGCACCAGCAATACCTGTAGCACTAGCAAGATTTTTATCAGTAAAAATATATTACAGAAAAAAAGATGTAGACTTTTGCCAAATCGGCTCAGTAAATGCATTTTCTTAAGAAAAACTCTAAATTTCTGTAGCATATAGCCATATACGCTCAAGATGACATATAAACATGTGATATGATTCGAACTAGTTCTATTAAGAAACAAACCATGCCCTATATTTTCTGTATACTTTTCCGTTAACGTCCGTATACTTTAATCGCGATTGATAGCATCATTAATCGCGATAAATCGTTAATCGCGATATAACATTTTAATCGTTAATCGCGATATATCGCGGCAACACTGCTGCTACAACACAACTGCTATAAATATTGCATACACTAACAATAAGGTCCGCATGCAGGCTGTTCTCAGGGCTCTCTCTATTCAGGATAAAGTTAACACTTGTAGATCTTCACACTTGGATAGGACCAAAAAAGGTCTATATTTTGGTCCGGCCGGACCACTTCCGGTTGCTCATTTTGGTCCGGCCGGACCAAAATTAGACGCGGACCGAAATAATCGTGACAGAACTCGGTCCGGGGGACCGTATTCCCTAGGGAGTTGGGTCCGGGGGGGACCGTATTCCCTAAGGGAATACAGTCCGCCGGACCGAAAATTGGGCCGGACCGTATACCCTATGACACCGGCAAGGAGCCTGACGGCGCATGTGTCACTGACGAACCCGATGGGCATGTGGTTTCGGCTTATAATAACGCAGTGAGAGCTATTACAAACAAGTTTCGCTTTCCACCTACTCGTAAGTTATATAATGCAATAATTTCATACACTAATGGACTCGATCAATGATCAGCAACATATATAATTTGGCAGTGATGAAATTTAGGTGTTGAAAAATTCTTATGCACACACACACGCGCACACACACGCACATGCACACACGCGCGCGCGCACACACACACACACACATACACATGCACACACACACACAAATGCACACACACACACACATGCACACACACACACACACACACACACACACACATGCACACACACAAACTGCCTCAATATATGTTTTTGGCCCACCTAATCAAATTTTGGTAGCTACATATACAATATAGCACTGTCACGTGCAATAGTATTGTTACAACTAACATGTAAACATTATACCGCGTGTTAATTCACTGCCCAAACCCAAACGTACGTAAGCATATATTTATCGTTTATAATGCATGTCTGTTTTTCAGTGCAGAACACCAAGATGGTCATAAGTATGCAATCTGTTGTAAACATGGTGAAAAGCGGCTTTACTTGAGCATTGCGGAAAACAATTAATCAAGTCATTGCCGTTGAGAATAGTAAAACGGATCCGATAAATTATTTTAACTTGCTGTCTACGGAGAATCCACATGAGTTTGTCATAGTGGACTATAAAAAGGTGGAGGTCAAAACCGAAGAGTTTCCTAATAGGCTCTATTACGATTTTTGGCCAACTCCTCGCTACTTGAAGGTCAAAACGCACCTCGGATATAACCGCGGACCTTTGAGTTTGGAAGACAGCGTGGACGAATACTATTGTCGCCTAAAACTCCGCCCCAGACTCTACCGTACGAAGGGAACCGTGACGCTGAACGATTTCGCAAACGGCAAGGATACGTACTACATTTGTACGGCATGCAGGACGATATGGGAAAACGGGTTACCTATACCTGAGAGATAGGGGAGAAAGAGGGGAGGTGGAGGGACAGGGGCAAGAGGAGGTGGCCATGGACGTGGGAGAGCACATTCCATTCAACTATGGCACCACGGCGAGCAGTCAGCGGGCCACCTCGACGGAAAGCCAAGTCAGCAGTGAGCGGGCCGATCTCATGCTGTTCAGACTGGTACGGTACGAAAGTATGTACGTGAAGCGGGAGGAACCAACAGAATATACAGCAACAAACGATAACAAATGATATAAAATTTAATTTAAATGTCCTTCTGTTGTATTTTGCAATTGTTATACGTACATGTTGTATTTATAATTAGTAAGTTTCAGTTCTGCTTAGTTTTTATTTATTTAGGCAGAAAGTCTGGGGACTATACTACCAATAATAAAATATTTATTACGATTGTACATTCATGCCGGTATTTATAAAGTCTGTGTGAAATATGAATAGTGAACCTCTATATCTGCTTTTAGCTTGAGAGACTCGTGCATGTATTGTATGTTTAGTCCGGCCTGCATGAATCAGCCTTTGCTATGTATTCATGAATACATTTAGCGGCTACAGTAGGTACATGTACTTTAATAAATTTTTGAAAATGAATAAAACTAGAACTTTTATGCATAGCCTAAAAGAACAAATTGAATGCATCAAAAATATGCTTTTGCCACGGAAAACAGATTACTATTTCAAAAGTTATAACGTTTCAAACATTGCATCGCTGGTGACTAACAATGTACGCAATGTGAATGGACCGCGATATAAAAAAAAACTGTGACCGCTTGACTTCTCCACTGATGCAGCTACTGTAAAAGTATTCAAGATATTGATGCCATAATTGCATAAAATACAACATAGGTACTCTTTATAAGGTTCACAGGGTCAAATACACATTACATCTAAATTTAGGTATCTCATTATATAATCTAGCTGCCAATACGGCAATAGCCCGTATAGCGATATCATAATGTTCTCCCCTATTTATTCACACTCATCATTCTTCCAATGTGTAATAATTACTTTAGGAACTTGAGACTTCTTTGATTGATTTACACATATATGTCCATTGTATAGCACATTTTGATGATCCACATACCATAGGTGTTCAACATACAGACCATTAATAACTGATCACGCCCATAGCCATTGAGACATCAGAAGAGAGCTTGACCATCACCTTAGGCAGGCATCGGGAGAGTGTAATACTTACTCTTACTTGCGCAGTGGTAGACTTTTTTTCTGTATCTTTTTACTAGTATAGTTACATATTGTGCATTGTTCAGTTATGCTTACCTTTATTATTTTATTATTACAAATAACTGAAACGTTGGATAAAACGCTTTAATTACATTAATTTATGAAATATTAGGAGACTCTGATAATTCCACTTCCTTTTCTGCCACACATTGCAACTTTTTTTCTAATCTTCCTCCTTGAACTGTTCTCCTTCTTATCTTTAAGTTGCTGATCTTGCAATATAGAAATGTTGCATGCATATGTGTTCATGTTGTTTGATGCATTGTTCCATCATCTTACGTTTCCATCATTTAACATTAGATGCTTTTCTATAAAGGTAATCAGCCAGGCCAAGGGTGCATTGTGTTCAGCAAACATACTTGTACTTGGGGAACAATGGATGGTGATAGATGAGCTAAAGTATACCTTCAAGGTAGCCATGCAACTGTGTCTATATACACATATTACACCTTTAAATAGCTGGTGTACTACAATCTGTATTATATCTTAACTTATCTTGTTCTGAACGTTGTAGCATGCAGAATTTTGTACTTCAAGGTTCAGGAAGAGCAGTAATTTTCAAACCTGCCATTTGATCCAAAGCTACTTCAATAACTGGGCATATGCTGGTTATGGGTAGATGTATTTCTCAATGTTGCTGCATAGCTAGGATACACTAACATTATTTAAATATTGTCGCGAAAAATACGCTGTGTGGGCACCATCATATTTTAATGATTGAGCTGTTTTTAATGATATGGCGGTCCATGCTGTACAATACTTTCCATAACTAACGCGTGCCTTGACGAATTCGGTGCGTATTATATAGAACTATCACACAAGTACAGCTCTTTGACACATAAACAAAATAGATTGTCTATGCGTTAAAATAAGTTTAATTCCCAGGGCTCTAGCACAGAAATACCTTGTTAAGCATTATTATGTCAAGCTCTAAGCAATCCAACAGTAAACACCTGTGCCGATAAATGGACCCTTGGGCACCATCCAAAGCTCATGAAATTATATCCTGATATAGGCTAGGACCTAAAAACATGGGAAACGCTTCCTCAAGTGAGTGCTTTAAGAATCTAGGGAATGGCTAATCGCGACCGATTACTATGGAAATCAACGAGCCACACAAAATAACGCCGTATGTTGACTTACATTTAGATACCAATAGTGTATCGGGCAACCCCTTTTGTTCAGTATTCTAGCAATAAAGTCCCAAATACCTTGCAAACAACTCAGTTTACAAAGCGCGCGTCTTCTCAGTTAAGCACTCGTAGAGAAATCCTAAATACGGTCACAATTTTCGACTAGATTTAGATCACCAGTTTCACAATTGATTTCACAGTAAAATCAATCGCAAATCAAGTGCACTTGATTTTACTGTGAAATCATGCGTTGATTTAACACTTGATTTAAAAATCCGTTGTGCAATAAATAATTGATTTGATGCGGGGGGTTTTTGCTGTGGTTCGCATATATGGTATATGTATGAGATGCACCAATAGTCAAAAGGCAAGGAGGAACAGTTTCCTGAAAGTTGATACACCCGCGGACCAATTTTGGCAACCAAAAGTGGTCTGGGGTCGGACCAATTTTGGCAGCGAAAAGTGGTCAATTTTTGCCCGGACCAATTTTCACGTGACAGGCCACCGTAGTGGGATGTGTCATGAATGGTGGATTGTAATATATGGTTTATTCATATGATATTGTGTTGTCCTTTAATACCAGGTGAAAAAAAAAAGAAGAAAAAAAAGAAAACAAAACAACAATAGAATACCATATCGATGGCAGACACCTCAAGTGTCACGCCTTAAAGCGTGATTCTCACGCATTCATATGAGTCCAATCTCACGCTCTCACGCATACTGAACCCATTTGATCTCACGCATTTAAAATTACAATGATATCTCTATCATTAAACTAATATTAATGAATTAATCGCGACCGAAGGTGTGGTATCGCGATCGTAAATTGCATGCACGTGCACGCAAATGAATAAGTGTATTTAGTATTACCAGAGATAATATATATTATTATACTGGCATGTGCATGCGAAAGAAACAATGGCTGAAGAGAATGATGAATTTATAGTGTCTGCCCCACCCGTTGACAAATGTCAATGAAGCGGTGGGGCACGACCATGCAGGCATGTGCCCTTTCTACTGCACCATCCCCCCCCCCCCCCCCCCCCCCCCCCCCTCCAGTTTTCGTAAAGAGCCATAAGCTGACTGCAGCCCCCGGATACGCCCCTGCATGAGTGGTTAAGGAACTAAGAGGAGGAGGAGATAGTGAATAAACTAATTATACGAAGTTGTACAACTCTTCAACTCTATACACTGGAGAAATTCTAACGCAAGTAGGAATTGACAATTTATGTAGTAAATCGTACTGACATCTACAGTTCTTCTGCGAACATATATTTAATACATGTAAATTGAATTGTACAGTGTCCACATACAAGGTACCATGTACATCATTATATCAAACACATCTGGCACCCAAAGAGCTAAACGTGTTGGTTGTATACATCATTTACACAGCAGCCCATGCATGGATGCAGCCGGGCAAACAAATATGCCAAACAAACATTCGCCTGAGGCCCTCATGCGCTATAGTGGCCTTTTATTGACTATCAGGTAAAGATCTAGAGGGTCAACTCTATACCTTGTGGTGCGTGGCAAATGTACATTTATATATGAGTACCATGCACATACCCAAGATACATGAAATGAATGAATTAATGAATTAATGTATACAATATGACATCATGTTCTATAGCATCTGTTCAATGAAGTCAGACATGCAGCTATAGCCCATTAAAATAGGATTATTGCGTGCATGACTATGTCGCATGGACATGCATGGTGCAATAGAGATATGTGCAAAGCAGGGATGATACACATTGTTTATTATCCCTGGCCAAAGCGATCGAGCATAGACCATATATAGTATAGTTCACGCGCGCGTGATCACATAAAGGTGGGCAGTGGCTGTACATAAATTTTGTTAACGACCCAAAAACACAGTGTCAATCAATGGCTGCGTTCAGCGATATATCCATTGCCGATGCACTACAAGACTTGAACTTAACACAAGATGTCGCCGTACACGAGAATCAAGGAGTTATAGGAGGAAGAGGGGAAGGAGGAGGAGGAGGAGGAGAAGGAGGAGGAGAAGGAGGAGAAGGAGAAGGAAAAGAAGTCGTAGTGCGGCGAGAAGTAAAAGGAGGAGGGGAAAACGAGATCAAACCGCCAAACTATTCCCGATTAGAAGAATTTGGACTTGGACGAGGAGTAGATGCAACCGACCCCACCCCTTTCATGAACAAGAAACCTTTCCAAGTTCTTCCAGTCGACTCTGAAAACTCAATATTTACCGACCTAGGTGGAGCGCTGGAAATCATCTTTCATAAAATAGAAAGATCCGATAGTCAGACGGCTCAGCTCGCTGCTTCGTTCACCGCCCCAAAGACTCCGATTACAATAGGTGCGGCAATAGAGCACTCTAGAAGAGTCACTCAAAGCGGCTAAACACTGGGCAGAAAAGTTATCACTCGATCCATCGAGTTCAGGAAAGATTTGTCCAATGAAAAACTGTCATTTTTTGAGAAGTGGCTTATCGAATAAGAAAGACGATCCGATTCCGTCTGAAGGATTGGTACAGTTTCTCATAGATTACGGGATTACTCATTACGTCACCAAAATTCAACTCGGAGCGGCTGAGTACCGCACCATGTCCGAAACCAATTACAGCAGCTTCATATCGGGCAAGCAGACACTGGGGGTGGACAAAATCGCCGATCTTGCTCTGTCAATGTCCAAAACAAAAACACAATCGACCCATAGTTTCGAAGTAAAGCGTATTGGATTTATGAACCCCGGGTTCGTGGTCCGGAGGGGTACTTATGACGAGGCAGTGGTGGACGTCCAGTTGGAGTCCATTCTAAACCTGATTAGCGACGAAGATTTGAAGGACCGACTGTCAACGGCGTTGCACATCTATGCCGCCCACCATGGGCGTTATGACATTGGGTGGCGAAAGCATAGTGAAAAAGACATCCTAACACTCCTAAGCCGTCCGCGGAAAGGCAACGAGCCTCGGAAGAGAGAGGAGCAGGAAGACAGGGCACCTGAGCAGGTGGCAGCCGCTCACGATGATGAACCCAATGTTAATTTGGAGACTGTTGAACTTGAGCGACACCAAGCGGCTAAGAACATCTATTCCACTGCAGTAAAATCTATCGAAAAAAAGCTCCAATTTCCATCTAGTCGTAAGTTATGCTATATATTTATGGGCTTGGGTATTAATGCGGACAAATTGCACCGAACCCACTGATATGAAAATGCAACTGTATATAAATCATTTTAAACTTATATTTTGAGCCCTAATCTAAAAGGAATGGAGCGAATTTCGTTTATGTCGAGGTGAAATGTTAACCCAGGATTTAGGACGAAATGAGCTAGAAATTTGGAATAAAAGATTCAACTGATAAACTCATGTATGCATGTATACGGTATCTGTTAAGCGCAACGCGTGGATTAGTCTCGGCGTTAGCCAGACGTACATCGAAGTTCAACTGGGCTGGAAACGAGGGACGTACCCGGTCAAGTTGAAGTTCGATATAGTACGTCCCTCATTCCCAGTCCAGTTGAAGTTCGAAGTACGTCTGGCTAGCGAGCTACGCGTGGATTTGCGCAATCCAGGGATTGTCCTGCGCCCATGGTTTGTGCAATCCATGGATTGGCCGCGCAATCCTGGGGGATTGCTCTTGCGCAAGGCATAGATCAGGACAATCCTGGGATTGCCTTGCGCAAAGCATAGATCAGACAGATCTGTAATATATTAGCGATTGGTAACGAATAACTATGATGAGTATATCCACATTACTTGATATCAAATAACATGCGTTTGAGGTACAAATAAAAGGCCTATAGTTTTTGTTCTCTACTGATGAGACACCGAGCACAGTGAACTGCGCCCATACATGGTTCAGAACTCTTGAAAATGTGGTCAGGTTCATCACGTCTTGATGAGCAGTCCTTCATGTCTCCCTTTGTACAGTTGCTTGGCAAGCCTCCAATAATGCTACCAAATATGAAATACATTTCCCCTGAGATATCACTTTTTCCTCACCATCACCACTATATCTGTAGAAATATTGGAGACAAACATCGCTCGACAAACATCAATATTTTATTGGACCCTTTGCATGAAAGATCGGAAGTACGATAAACATCACGTCTGGAGTAAAAACCACAGCGGTTGCCTAGTGACATCGTGTCACGTTCGCGGACTTTTGTGTAATAAAATGGAGTCATTCCTTCCCGCTCGGACAGTGATCCTTCGGCCGATCCAGTTCCTGATCAAACTATGCTGCCAACAGTAAGTTTGAGTAATGACCGAGTCTGACATACCTGGAGCCTTTTTAAAGCCATGCATTTAAAAAGGCTCTGGGTATGTCAGACTCTGTCGAGCTTACTGTTGGCAGCATAGGAACTGGATCGGCCGAAGGATCACTGTCCGAGCGGGAAGTAATGACTCCGAGCGTTGCCATTTTATTACGCAAAGGTCCGCGAACGTGTGACAATGTCTCTAGGCAACCGCTGTGGCTTTTACTCCGGACGTGACGTTTATCGTACTTCCGATCTTTCATGCAAAGGTCCATTGGCCTTGCATGTATAAATTACTTCATTTCATGTTAGACAATTAGCCCAAGACTAATTTCCGTTAATTATAATTAACTATCATATCCTCATGTCCTTGACTTTGAGGACGCTGGTCTGCCATTAAGAATGGTCGAGTCACCAGGCCATGCAGTTCTTTACAAAATCAGCAGTTAATATGCTCCCATTGTAATATTTTGGGTACAAAATCTGCAGTTAGTACAATGTTCCAGGCCACCTCTCCAATTGTTCCACACCTATCCAATCATCAGTGATTAACCTTGTAGACAACTTAATTGAACACACACTTGTAGGTTAGTACTTTTCTCATAAATGGATTTTAGTGGCACTAACTATATTTTGCTGCGTTATCTGGAAAGGGGACACATGCATGCTCACAAACTGAATATCTGCCCCGTAAGGCCATGAAAGATATTCAAAGAATGCTGAATCTATATTTGAAAAAAACATACACATACATGTATACAACTATTCTGTACAGTAAGAGGATTTTTTTTTTTTTGTAACCTACGTTATATAGTTGTTGACACTATCATACAATATCTTCCACATACACCACTTTCCAAACACGGCTAGCACGGTGGTGTTACTATAGATCTACGGCACGGTCTGTAGCCATACATGCATTGCACGACTCACGTGAGATATCACATGAAAAATAGGTAAACACCACGTGCTCGCAATCTGATTGGAGGTGCCTAATTCCAGGCGCGGTGGTCACGAAAAGTGGCATTAGTTGCCATGTTTCCGCGTAGCGGTGATGTAATTCTGCGAACAGGTCTGGGGCCGAGACTAGCCTTTTACAACCATCTGGAAAGTGTTCTATAAATCACTCTATTGAGTATCAATCGATCTGCTCTTAATAATGCCTACCACACAACTTACCGTCTTGAAAAGCCCAAATAGATTGGAGAGACCCAGACCGACAGGTCATATCATCTTATCTGTGTGTACGCTCAACGGCTCTGCCAGCAGTGTTGCCGCGGCTGACTAATTGGAACAAGTCCCGGACGGACGGCTGACCGGATTAGACCCCTGACGGTCACGGTCACGGCCAGCAATGGCCGGCATCAATCCTTCCCGGTCACGGCCACGGCCAACCGTCTGCAGCCTTGCCGACACGGTCACGGCCATTTCTGACCGCCAAAACCGTCAAATTTCGAGTTTGGCGGTCACGGTCGGCGGTCAACCGTCAAGGGCGGGGAATTCATTACCTGTACAAGCGGTATTACATGTACGCGTCATCAGAAAAAGTATGCTGAACAGCTAATTATAGGAAGGGTATATATGTTTAAAGTTTAAACACAACGTAACAGCAAAACTCTTTCTAGCCGGGCAGAGTCCATGCATTCTCCATGTTTTGCGTTCAAGTATTAGTTTAGCTCGCTCTGATGGTGTACTTTATGCTGGATTAGCCAGATACTTCAGTGCCATTTTAGAGACTGTGGGGAAATTGTGGGAATGTGGGAAATCTGGGAAAACTGGGGGAGTTGGCAGATGGATCAGTTTTCTTCCCCCTAATTAGAATCGGGTTCTTTACGATCGTCGTGTCGGCCATAATACAGCGCGCTATACTATACGCGACGGTCAAATCTCTGTATTTCAAAACTCCAATCACACACACGAAAACAGATATAGCTTCCTCTATTAACAAGGGGTCGGTCTATTCAAAACACTTTATGGGATATAGCAGTGTCTTACACATGGGTTTATGTAACTGGCAAAGTATAATCTTAATAATTATGTCCGTTATAATTGCAGTTTTATTAAGAATTAATTAATCGTGACCGTCAAAGACCGGCTCATATTTTTGACGGTCAGCCGCCAAATATATGACGGCCACCGTACTTCCCGGCTCAGACAGCCAGGCATGTTGGCGGTTCACGATCACTGACGGTCAGCACAAAAATCGGCAATTTTTGACGGTTGCCGGACGGCCACGGCTGGCCGCGGCAACACTGTCTGCCAGGCTCTGGCGCAGTCGATAAAACTTTTATGCCTTCGTTATACAGTGGACATCGTGATACTTGATCCCGAGGGGGGGGGGGGGGGGGGGGGGGGGGGGTGCAAAAAAAAAGTTATAGTCACCATCCCAAAAATTCTTAAAATCAAGGGCCAGGTCAACCCCCCCCCCCCCCCCCCCCTCCGCCTTCGAACACGCCCCTCAAAATCATTACGCAATTGACGATTGATCACACCTACAATGAAGATAATATTACAAATTGCAAGCAGGCTTCGTTGCAGATTGCTGTTGTAGATGTTGTCACTTCGTCGCTTGAAGCTGGAGACGCTGTTTCACTTGTGCCTTAGAATATCGCGATACTCAGTCTCTCGTGCTATGACGTAATGTTTGGGCTGTAGGCCTATCGAATATTATATCCGTGCCCATCAATTAAGGTTCGCGGTACTCCAGGCCCGTAGGCTGATCGGGAGACGGGGGGGTTCGGGAAAGCAATAAGGTGGAACTGATTAAGAACGGGGGTGGGAGCAGGAGGGGGCGTAGCCCCCTCTCGCCCAGCTAGGGGGTATGGGGGAGCGCTATAAGCTCCCCCATCGGGGTCTGGGGCGGAGCCCCAGCCGCTTTGCAACTTTTGCCCCAGCCGCTTTGCAACTTTTGCAATTTTTCATCCACAAAACATAGCATAATTGCATAGAAACATTCCCGTTCAATAATGAAGTACATGTAGGTCTGGCTTGCGAGTTGCGAGTCTAAAGGCTGGCATACACGGGGCAACTTCCGGGCGATTTGTCGTATGCAACTCAAATGACTATACATGTAACAGTATATGCTAGTTGGGCGTAGCCCGACCTTCGCGTATCCGCCAATACGCGAAGGTCGGGCTACGCCCAACTAACAGTATGCATGGGTAAAAGTTCCGCAATTCTTGATCGTATGCGGAACTTTTACCCATAGTTGCACGGAACCCGTAATTTAATTCACGGACCCTCCCCCTGTTCCGCCGCTGCTGTTTGTTGTGGGCGGGACGTGGGCGCCCCATTTTAGAATGGATGTCCCGCGGTTGCTAAGCCTGCATGTATTGTTATCTCGTTCTCGCGGGCTATAGCTATACATGTATAGAAGTTATGAATAAATTATTTTGATGGCAAGCGGAACTAGTTCTGACGAGCGGGGGGGGTCGACCGAACCCACCGACCCCCCCCAGCCTACGGGCCTGTACTCCAACAAGATTTTGAACAACGGCACGCTTTATCGTTCATGCCTCGGTAAAGTATAGTGTACTCGTTTAAACAGTACCAGTTGGGGCTTGCTCGCGTGAGGCGTGATCTAATAGTGACGTGAGCTCATGCATGTTACTTAGTACCAGGTGTATCCGTGGCTTACTAGCGTTAGTATAGTCTTTATCTTTACATTGCTTTGCGACGCTTCGATTGTTGCACTACAGAACTCACTACTACTGGGTAGTGAATTGATGTCATCGCTTATATGAAGGCAACGCCCACGAATCGTGTCTCAGTCACGTGATAATATGCTTTTCACGACGATATAGCTTACAATCGCACTAGATAGGCAGTTAAGCCCTATATTTGCATGAATTGGACACCCATTAACACTACAAACAATATGATTCCATCATTATGTTGCTGTAGTGCGAGGTAAAGTGCAAACAAAAAAAAAAATTAAGAAAAGTGTTTTTTTCCATAAAAATTTTTTGGCCAAGACCCCCCCTCCCCCCTCTAACTTTCATACCTCATAACTTTTTTTCCTCGACCCCCCTGAAAAGAAAGAATAGCATATTCGGGATGCTCTCAATGAGCTCTTCAAAGTTGGGGGATGGTGTCTTCCGCTTTGTTTTTTGCCCCCCCCCCTCGCTTGATCCTATAATTTTTCTGTATGTGAATTTGATTCATTTGAATTAATTTTGACAATACATCATAATTAAAACCTAATAACACAGGTGTGTTAGATATGTGTTTCTCAATATACACTCACAATTCACGTGACTTTGTGCTAGCACAACCGTTGGTTAAAGTGAAACAACTACAATAAAAACTATTAGGCATATTTCTCCCTGAATTGTTACGAAACGCGGTATATGAAAAGAGTTTAGGTTGCTTCATCGTTTGCTCGAGTTGGATTCTAAGTCCGGTAAAAGGGAATTGTTTTATCGACGCAGACACCATATTTTGAACTGTTTTGTGTTACACTCCCGGCTCGGAACAGTGGAAAGTAGAGTGGAACCACGTATAAATGACCCAGTAATGGCACCGTGTTTCTATGCAACCTATGCTTTTTATATATTATTATTTACCTGCATAGCTTTGTAGTGTCATAAAGGAGATAATAAGAGACTAAATATATATTGATTTTTTATTTTGTATTTTTTCAAGTTTATAATTGAAAATACAACACAACATTATATCAGAGGCTCGGTAGGTGAGTTTTACTTTTACAGCCCGGCATAGTATTGATGTCACTGATGTTGTTGGAGTATGATCTGGGGGGGGGGGGGGAGGGGCTGCTGATGGTAGATCTTGTGCAGATCCCTGTTGTCTGAACAATGGGCTTGCCAATAACCTTTGCCTAGTACCTAGAACATGGCTCTCATCCGGGTCCTCTACTGCACTCTTTTGCTTTTCAAATGTCCTACTGGGTTGTAGGTCAGATGGAAGTACCACTTTCCCCTGTCACTACGGAGACGGATCGTCTCATCCACACTTTTAATGGATGTGCAAGGAATCTGTCCTGATAAGAGCTTTTCCCACTCTCTCTCATACACTGGTTTAGGTTTCTACCAAGGCTTGCCATAGAGTAGGGTTGAGCCCAGCGGCGGCCTGGCTACTTTATGGCAGGGGGGCACACACGAGAACGGCGCCCTCCCCCCCCCCCCCCCCCCCCCCCGGGGTGCTGTCCGCCTTCGGCCGATTCAACGAGCGGGGGGGGGGGGGGGGTGCTGTCCGCCTTCGGCCAATTCAACAAGCGGGGGGGGAGGGGTGTTCGGCCGATTCAACGAGCGGGGGGCCGGGCTGTCCGCGTAAAACTGCGTGCAAAAAAAAGTATATTGGACAAAAGGGGGGTTGCAACCCCCAAACCCCCCCCCCCCCCCCCCCCCCCCCCCTTCCCCTGTATCCACCCCTGCAAACCCAGTTGGAATCGTGACGAATGACGATGATCGACCGCGCACATGCACATGCACAATAGAGGCGAGATTTGTAACCATTAAATCAGACGATCGAGCGCTAGCGCTGGATAATACATTGACCTGCCGCCTGGCGCCCTTCGGTGCCCGTGGCGCCCGTGGCGCCCCATGTCATATAGCGGCAGGTGGGTTGGTGCCCCCCCCTGGTTGAGCCAAAACGCAAAACGCAAAAGGCCGCCACTGGTTGAGCCAAAACGCAGCGCTCGCGCACGATGGAATGCGCCCGTTAACAATAATAAAAGGAGTTAATTTTTAATAACTGTACAATAAACCCAATTTGTGTGAAAAAGATGGCAGCTCTATAGGCTATTGTGGTTTTTGAATTATTTTGAACAAACGGTAAGTGATGCATTGCTATTTAAAGTATGTATAGGTATAGGAATCACTGAAGTTTGATCGAACCACACAGCGAGATCCATTACTATATCCTAGAAAGTGCAGTGAACGCGTGAGCGTGGTCGAGTAAAGTTGGGTCATGTGGAATTAAAACAACTGAAGGTTTAAACGGACCAAAAACACCCTAGTGATTTAGTTTGGGTCTCCCGCTACCTAAAAATGTGTTTGTCTTCATTGCACCACTTAAAATGGCCGAGATACTTTTCAAACCACGCCAGAATTCCTTATATACGAAGTTCCACTCTAACAGCTCGGAACAGTGGAAAATTACAGACATTCATTGCATTTTTGGGGTTAGCGGTGTAGATAACGAAGTGTTTAAACAAACTGCTAAAACGTTGTGTAAACCCCCCAAGTCACGTCCTATTACGTAACTTTTCTAAGATACCTTAATTCTAACTTTCCTGGGTTCGTGCTCGCACTGATGTATATTTGTTTTGCAGAACACGAAGAGACTCATAAATATGCAATCTGTTGCAACCATGGCGAAAAGCGGCTTTACTTGAGCATTGAAAAGAATTCCAATCAAGTTATAGCTAAAGAGATGAATTCTTCCCGGATAAATTTTTTTAACTTTCTGTCTACGGAGAATCCTGGTGAGTTTATCATAATGGACTATGCGTCATTTGAAGCCACGCCCGAACTGGTCGCTAATGGCCGCTGCTACGATTTTTGGCCAACTCCTCGCTACTTGAAGGTCAAAACACACCTCGGATATAACCGCGGACCTTTGTGTATGGAAAACAGCGTGGATGAATACTATTGTCGCCTTAAACTCCGCCCCAGACTCTACCGTAAGAATGGAAACGTGACGCTGAATGATTTTGCAAAAGGCAAAGATACGTACTACATTTGTACGGCAGGACGATACGGGAAAACTGGTTACCTGTACCTGAGAGATAGGGGAGAAAGAGAGGGAGGTACAGTCACACATGACGGAGAAATTGAGAGAGGGCCTGAAGTAGAACTTAGTCTAGTTATAAGTGGTAGCAACATGCCCGACAATGGCACCGCGACGGAAAGCCAAGCGAGCAGTGGGCCGGCCCGCTACGTCACTGCCTGCAAACCTTCTATCAAGAGGGGCAACGACGATGACCTCATGCTGTTCAGACTGGTACGGTACGAAAGTACGTATGTGTCTGTGAACTAAGTGTTGCGTTTTTTCTCCATGCATATATGAATTGTTAACTATGTCATAGATAATAGAGTAGTACTAGTGTTATTGTGTTTTAATTGTTATAGATCTACGTACTGAACAAGATGTTTTGGATTTAGTTAGCTGCTTAAAAACAATAATATATGCATTAAATTTTTCAAGAAAGCCTTACACATCCCTAAGTTGGAAGCTGGCATACCTGCAGACATCATTTGCCACAGAACAGCAGAAGCTGCCGGCAAGAAAATTCGGGTATATGTGAAGAGCTGCATACCCTTTGTCGATGAATCCTTCGGGACCTGGGGTCGCCTGGGTTAACCCTTTGGGTGCCATGCCTATGATATGGCAGAAATGGATGTATACAATAATAACTCCATTCTGTTCTTGAAGATGGGTGCAATGAGTTAAGTAGGAGGAGGAATACGGTACTAGTCTCGTACCCAGACCCAAATGTACGTAACGATGATTATCGCTTACAGTATAACATCACGTTATACTGTAAGCGATAATCATCGTTACGTACATTTGTGTCTGGGTAAGAGACTAGTATAATTACAGGAAGTACTACAACTCTTCAAATTTCTTCCAACACTACACAAACTGTTACCAGTGCATCCCACAGGTCGGGTGTGCACATTTTTGATGTG